>JAFIDM010014012.1:2471340-2558125 GCA_023159025.1 Thereuonema tuberculata
CATCTTGTAATAGGTGAACAGCGCGGAGGCTGATGGGAGTTTTCTAAATGAGGAATAATTTAACAGAAGAAAATTGGGCAGTTAAATTTCGATTATTGAACAGCGATTTAGCGATCGATGATGTTGGTGCAAGAAAATGTAGATTTTCCCATTGTTAACTTGATGCAGACTATCCATAGACTTAGGTGACATCAATTCTCTTTGACTTATGAAAATAGGAAACTAAATCTAAAAGAACTTGAAACACACGGAAGTTCAGTTGGATTAAAAATTAATAGTGAAAAGCCTTTGAGAAATGTTATCTACTTTCATAGTAAATGATGGTGGAAGATAAAGCTAATGCACAATTCTAGACCTCACGTGGAAAGCGAAAGAAATATGTACAAAAATAAAATTGAAAATATTTACCGTCCTTCTCTGTGGTAGTAAAAGTAACAAACCTTTGTAAATAGATGTCTCAGAAAATCTATAAAATCTACTGCCAAATTTCAAATGGAAATTAGAAAGCCTATCGAAATTAGTAAATGAAACATATAATAATTTAGAAAAGGAAATGGATTGACTGAGAGAACAATAAACTGCTTTTGAATAATGAACCCTCAAAGGACAGAAAAAGATCAAGAATGAAATGAAAAAGAAAACATCGAAGAAAACCTCAAAAAGATAGGGAAAACCTAAAGTGAGGTGAAATGACTGGCAGCAAACAGAATGAGCTGGAAGTACTTCGTAAATATCCGAAATAATCACATGGAAATCACAGATTGTAATTATTATGAAACTAATATTGCTTCGGTATTTGCAAATGCAAAGTTATTAATTGAGTTAAGTAAAATCATTAACTTTCTTAGTTATATCATTATCAGACCATCACGTGACAAGTGATACGAGCTTTGTTTAATATTCATAAATAATAGTTATAACATTTAGAAAATGAATGGTTGTTAAATGTAAGTTTTAAGTGAAATAGTCGCCTACATCTCTGCTAATGTAAAACTACGAATGGAATAAGTTCAATACAAAGAAGTCTTAGCTTAATTACAATTGATAAAAGCTGCTGGTGTTTCTAAGATATGTCTGATTCGAAGGAACTATTTTGGCACCTCATGAAAAACCCACCCGCCCCTTCTCAATGGTCGAGCCCGTGACTTAAGCAATTACGTAAGAAGTAGAAGATGTAAGAAGATCTGAGTTGAACAGATGATGTATTGCCATCGGCCACTCACCGGAGATTCGTCACCTGTCCAAGGTCGGAGGTCACAGCCGAGTTGAATGTGCCACGACGTCAAAGACGAGAAAGGCTCTTGCCTCATTTTTAATTTCATACTTTATTTTATATAGTTATGCTTTTTTTTTATATATATTCTTGAAATTTTAATTTCAAGAAGAAAACATTTAAGACTTTGTAATACTTGGCTATTCGTGGCAATTTATCGAATACATTTTTTTATTCTTTTAATAATATATAAAATACGACAGTTAAAAAAAAAAAAGAAAAGCTAATATTATAACGTATTCACTAATTTCTAATGAAAATAAATTTTGTTTATTCCAAGATTAGAGTATTTTTTAAATTTGAACCTTCTGTTCAATAATATTGACTGTAGGCTTTGTTCGATGTCTTCTTTATTCTTTAACATTTTGTCGCGTTTATTTTCAAAAAGGTTTTATATTGGAGAAGCAAAAAAAGGTTGTTTAATTCAGTTTAAGGCTTTCTACTTATTGAAGTTGAAGTACCTGCTTCGTGAGACACATTCCAAAAGCACACTTTGTTACAATGCAAGATTTGTGAAAAAGAAGAAGTTTTTTTGCCCAAGAAGTAAAACATCTTTAAAACAAAAAGAATTTTTTAATTCAAAACCTGAAGAAATTAACTTGGATAATAATCGACGTTTCAAACTATTTTCATTATCTATTGAAAAGTGGGAATTTTAAAGTTCGTTTATACCAACAATGAATAGAAACAAAAGAATTTTGTTTGAAATTTATGAGATTTATTCAAAATATATTCTTTAAGAACTCTGCAGAACTAAGCAGAAATAATTATGAATCATATGAGATATTCACTGATGGTGAATCTGATTAAAGTTTTTTATTATTTTTTTTTTTTTATTTCACAAGAATAAATGGATTGATCGGATACGTTTGATTGCATAGAATTAAAAAAAAAAAAGACGAAACAATAATAATGCGTAGAAAGAAATTTGGTTGCGAAGGGATCCCGTTACTAACTTATAGCTGATAGTAATTGCACGTGTCAAAACAACAAGTGCAGTTTGAGTTTCGAATTAGAGAACATTAAACACATGGTTATTAATATCGTCACAAATTACACTTTAAGTTCATGAGATATTACAGAGCTTCTCAAGCGATGCGCCCCAAGAAAAGAATGCATCGGTAATAAATATTGAGTTTTACACAATATTGAGTTATACACCTACGTGTATTCATCTACGATGACATCAATTGGGCAAACAGAGATTTAAACGATATTCTACTTCACCCTAACATTGAAGGTTGAAATCTGCTTCAAATATTCCGTTTCAATTCAATTGTTCACTTAGTAGCCAATCATCTTTCAAAGGATTCCAGAATCTATAGTAAAGCAGTGAAAAAGTTTGTTGTGCTGTGAAATATTAAAAAATGTTTGATGTATCAAGAGTTTGATTAAGTATATAAGTTAAAAAAAAAAAGTTATTTTCACTACAGAACGGTTTCTAACATTACAAGAAAACAATAACTTCCTTTTTGATCACAATTACCTGATAACTGTAATAATTAAGATTAGTATAATGTTATTAGGAGTCATTTCAGTTATATGATGGGAGTCTAGTTTTAAATTTCCTTTTTAGATTCCAAGAGTGGGTTTTTTTCCTCTTCTGTTCCTTAATAGAAACGTAAGTGTCAACGGAGAGGAAAAAAGCGACACAAGATGTCGTTAATTACGCGTGAGGGTCGCAGTGGGGCTTTTGTTATCACAGGTTGACATTACAGCAGTAGCTTCTTAAAACGGTGGATGACATGTGTTCATCTCCCCCACTGCAAAACAAGGAAGTGCGGGCGGTTGTCAGCGCTCCGTGACGTTCCATTTGTCCGTCGTTACAGGTGCCTTATGTTGCCGTGATTAATGGTGGAATTACAACAGATATCTTTTAAAAGGAACGAATTCACACATCGTTACAGGCTAAGAACAAGAACCTATGGTCTGGAAGCCTAAAGGGCTGGAGAAATCCTTCCCAAGATATTTAAGCCAGTGACGTCTAGAAATAAATCAGAAATAATAATAATACAATGAAGCAAAGCAACGAAATCCATTGAGTCCACATTCATTTGAAGATTTCCAAAGGATTTGTAAAAGAATTGAAATGTACTTTCATTATAAAGAATTCAAACGAGAAATTTCAAAAATAAATGAAAAGATCAGGTTTGATAAGTAATTAAACATTTTATATTACGTTAAAAGACTGAAAGAGACTTTTTTTGTTCATAATCTTAGGACAACTATTTCATGTTTCTAAACAACTACTTTGAACGCCAGGTCCGTCCGTCCGTCCATCTTAGGGATTTAAACTAAGATAAGGAACGGACTGTGACGTTGATTTATGTGTATTAAGAGTATCATTGAAGGAAATGACCCAGGAAGCCAAGAAAACTAACAATAATTTATTTAATTTAGTTCAATAATTATTTTTATACAAAACTTGTTGTATTCTGTTAAGTTTTGGACTGTCTTTCTTGTGTTCAGAAGATGAAAAGGTTGAATTAATCATAAATACAACAGAAATACTCCATCATTCTTATAACAAACAGAAAAGAAATTAAACTGAAAATTAAAAAAAGCTCAATCAATAATATCAACTTTCTATTATGTAATATAGAAATCGTAGGGAAAAAAATAGGAAAAAAAAAAGACTTTTTTAAGAAATTATTATTTCAAGCAATTGTTCGTATTATTTTACAAGATCTATTTACTTAAACTACTGTATTCATTTCTTAAGATATCTCTTTGTTAATAATTTTTCTATAGCTTTCCAAGGAATGATAAAGAACTGTTTTTTGGACTACGTGAGAATTCGTTGAATTAAAGTATTTTGTCAATGGGAAAAACAAAAACAAAAAATCTTTAATTTCTATCTTTTTATTGAAATGTTTTCCCCTCTTGGAAAATAGAAACACCCCTATTTGGAAGGGTTAAAAGATAAGGAATTCATTGGGTTTCCTTTTAATTCTTTGGGTACATTTGAGTATAGGAAAGACAAATATATTTCATTCAGATTTATAAATTGGACATCTTTTAGGAAAATACCCAAAATACTTCTGTCAGATTAACTGAGAACACTTTTTAACTGAATAAAAAAGGTTTTCTCTGCTTATTTATTTATTTATTTATTTATTGAAATGTTTACGAATAAATCATATTGGTTTTACCCTTAACTTTCAAATGATTTCAAAAATGCGAAAAATTTAAGTTAGGCAATTAAGAAAATAATAAAAAAAAAAAGACAAACAAACAGAAAGATGAAGTCAGCAGATGCTTTCTCAGAAAATTCCTATTGTTGATGCTTATCTTTTCATAAGGGTTTTATTTTTAATTTGCTTTTTTGATTACTTTTGAGGCCGCGTCCAAATCTGAATATTGTCTCCGAACAAAATGAAAACAACGCTCTTGTTGTTTCCGACTAATCTCCTGATGAGGATTTGACAGCATTAAACGAAGATAAAAAGAGAATAAAAATAAATATTAAGGAAGCGTAATTTAAATAAACTTCAGATATTTACTATCCCCGAAAAAAAAAAATAGATTTACTAAATTTTTGAAGGAGACTTCTCTGACTAATGAAGAAATGTTTTGCAGTTTTCTCACTGTTTTTATTAATGTGTTTTTAATTTTAACGTTTGAAAATGAATGAATTTTTACAATAATGATATATTTTTTCAGAATTAAGTAGAGGAACAATTTGAACGTGATATTTCGATTTTTATTTAAAGTGTACTGACGTTCAGTATTTAAAGGAACATAGTTATTATTTATTTAAATTTCGGATCTTGCAGAGCTTAAAAGTTTTCTTATCGATTATAAATGAAATATAAATAAATGAAATATACAGAAAAGAGCTTTTTTTTGTGTTTGTCTTTCCCATTTATTTGATAAAAATAAATTCTTTATTGTATTATTGTAAAACTTTATTTTTTTATTATTATAGTAAAAAAAAGTATTTGTTTGTTTATAATTAATTATTAGTTATTTTAGCTTTTAAACAGTACTCCTTGTCCCTTTCGTCGAACGCAGCGAATTCCTGTCCACACTTGAATGGCTAATCCCTAACATCGTAACAGAAAAGAACGAGCCGAGTAGAATATGGACGTATCTTCGAACAGAACGAGCTGAAAAGCTTTCTACGGCTTGTCAGTGAAGTGGCTTGCTCAAAAGGGATTAGCTGTTCAGATATGAACGGGAAATCGCTGAATTCGATTGTTCACGGGAGATGGGCGAAGAGAGATAGTATTGTTTAAAGGCTAAAATAATTTAACTATGAATAAATACTAATTAATTATAAATAATAATTATTTATTGTAATAATTAAAATAATATAAGCTTAATAAAAAAGGCTTTTATGTTTATGATAATACAATAATCAGAATTTATCTTCATCAAATAAATGGCAAAGGCACAAAAACAAAACTTAACTTATTTTCTCTATATTTAATTTATAATCGATAAGAGAACTTTTAAACCCTGCAAGATCTGAAATTGAAATATTAAATAATAAACTATTATTATTAATGTTTCTTTAAATACTGAACATTCGTGCAGTTTTATTTAATGATTATTTTAAGTAAAAATCGAAATATCACGTTCAAATTGTTTCTCTACTTAATTCTAAAAAATATATTATCATTATTTGAAAATGAATGAATTTTACAACGTTATAAACACATCAATAAAAACAGTAAGAAAAATGAAAAACATTTCTTCATTAGTCACAGAAGTCTTCTTTGAAAATTTAGTAAAATCTACTTTTTCTGCTTTCTTTTCTTTATTTTTTTTTCATTTTTTTTCTTCTATTGGGAAATCGAAGCTTGTTTGTTGTGTTATAATTTTGTAGGCTTTATCTCTGACCTTTTGTTTTTTTCATTAACCTTTGAATCTTTTTTTATTATTTATTAAATAATTTTAATTTTATTATTTTTTTTGCACCGTAATTTAAATGCAAAAAAAATAATAATTAAACTTATTATAATTGCTTATTAGCTACCCTTATAATCCCTGATTTTGGAGAACAAGCCGAAGAGCGTTTTGTTCGTTGGTTAAACTATATTCCAGGTATATTCAATTCAAAAGTAGCAGACTTTTCAGAAACATTTTTATGTAGCTCTTGAAGTTGGCTGAAGTTCTTATGAAGTGTAAGCATTACCATAGCATGTGTTGTACTAATAAGAGTCAGACGGAATGAACTGTAACGAACGGTGTTTGTCACTTTGTGTTGGTCGTCTCCAGCTGTGAACTACAATAGTTCTCTTTGTCTGAATAAAAAGTATTAAACCGTTGGAACATGGACGACTGTAGCTAATCACTACCTTGGTGCAACAACATGTTCTCCGGCCACTGGACAGACGATCGGGGAAAAAAGACAGAGAAAGGAACTCTTTAGGGTGGGTGGGCCTTCATGCCTATCACAAAACCATAGAATGTAGCTTTTGCTTTCGACGTTCAGAGCCAATTTCCACGCTTTTGTCTCACGACGGGGAGTTTGAGTCGGGTTTGGTCGGCGAAACACAGCTTCTTCCCCGGGATACCAGCTTTTGTCTCTTTCTGGCTCCGTCTTGATTCGAAATGCTACCAATTCACACGGCAAATGACCCACCGGAACTGAACTTTATGAAATCGGAACTACACTTGTCATCTGTTTGTTTGTGTTTACTGACAATTACATAATCCAAAGCTTTTTTTTTCCTTCCTTTTTACAGAAGAAATTAATTTAATTAAATATCTACCAAGAAAAGCCATTTGCAAAATGAGATAAATAGGATAGAATCTTTCATTCATTTTTCTTCTATTTTATTACTTATAATACTTCGATCGTAACCTTAAACGATCTTCTTTGGTTATAACTTTTCAAATCCATTATTTTTCAATTAACCTCCTATCAACTTATAAATGACCTATAGTCAAAAGAATATTCAGTCTTCTATTTAAATTGTTTTAAAACAATGGCGACTTCGTATTGGATTTTAATAATACATTTATATTGTTTTATTATGGGAAGGGCATTAATTGAAATGGTAAATGACCGCAGTTAGAGCTGTAGGAATCATAGGAGAAATTTATCAGAATGGGCCGAACATGTATAAAGAAATAAACATAATCCGGACTCAATAATACAAATTTTATACAAGATAATAGATGAAAAAGAACGATTTTTTATCCTGGAAGCACTACTAATAAATAGCTTCAAGTTTATAAATAAAGACAAAGCAACAGAGTGAAAGGATGAAAGAATACTGGAGGAAGAGATTAAATGAAGGAAGAAAATCATGAGGTTATTTTTCGTGGTCCCTAGTTGGCCAAATTCGGAAGAAGAAGAAAGACAAAGGCAGTACCTGAATAATTATTCAATATGCTTATTTAAGATCATGTGCAGAACAGATATTAAATTTGAAACTCATAATAAGGTACAGAAGACTGAGATCGAAGGACATTCATGTGACATTCGTGGACTTCAAAAAGGCATACGATTCTATAGACAGAGACACACTTTTCAATATATTGGAGGAATTCGGAGCTGATGACAAATCAATTGCGATCACCAAAAAAACTCTAACAAACACGAAGTCAAAAGTAAAATTTTTGGGAGAGATTTCAGAACCATTTGAGGTGAAAACAGGAGTAAGACAGGGAGATGGGCTTTCCCCATTGCTCTTCAACTGTGTGCTGGAGAAAGTAATGAGAGAGTGGAGGAAAAGAATGGAAGAGGAAGGAATCAAGAAAATAAAAATAGGAAGAAAGAAAGATAACTTGGAAATTGACTGCCTGGCTTTTGCAGACGATCTTGCAATACTAGCGGAAAACATTAAAGATGCAAGAAGACAAATAAATATACTGAAAGAGACGGCAGAAAAGGCTGGACTACAAATATCTTATGAAAAGACGGAATACATGACCAATAGAAAAGATGCACCAAGACAGATCACAACAAAGTATGGGAAAATCAAGAGGGTTAATAAATTCAAATACCTGGGAGAAATAATTCAACCAAACGCCCTTGACAAAGAAGCGGTCCTAGCAAGAGCAAGAAAAATGGAACTGTCATTCCATTTGACAAAAAATATATACAACAAGAAGTCCATATCTATAAACGCTAAAATTAGGCACTACAATACAGTCATTAAGCCAGAAGGCCTCTACGCCTCAGAATGCCTTGCACTAAACACAGCCAGACAATTGGACGAGGTAGAAAAAAAGGAAAGAAAGATCTTACGGAAAATCCTGGGACCAAAATATGAAGATGGAAAATGGAAACTGAGAAACAACAAAGAAATCTACGCAAAAACAGAAAAAATAACTGACACAATGAGGAAAAGAAGAGTGGCTTTCTACGGACACATTAAAAGAATGAGTGAAGGTAGACTGACGAAGAGATTATTCACCTTCTTCGACAGAAACCCCAAGACTCAGATGACATGGATCAAGGAGGTCAGAAAAGACATGGAAGAAATGAAAATAGATGGAGAAGAGGTGGAGAGAAGAGAAGAATTCAGAAAAAAGATCAGGGGATTCAAGGGTTTTCAAGAAAAGGCAAAGAAGAAAACGGGAGCGAAATGGACGGAAGAAAGAAGGAAACAACATAGTGAAAGAATGAAAGAATACTGGAAGAGAAGAAAGAAAGTAGAAAAATAATCATGAGTTATTTCACGTGGTCCATAGTCGGCCAAATTCGAAGAAAGAAGAAGATGCTTATTTAAGAAAAATTAAAAAAACAAAAAAAAATAAAAAGATTTTTATGGTACGTTATTAATTCAAAGATATTGCTAATTTGAGAACAACTTGAAACTTATATGTTTTTTAAAACAATTTAAATATTATGATGCCACATAGGAAGTTGATATTATGAGGACATTGTTAATTTAAAAATAACGGATTTGTAAAATCACACCCGAAGAAGATCGTCAACAGTTCCAATCGAAATATTAATAATTATTATTGTGAAGAGATTTATTCAGCTACAGGATGGAATATTTCCATGTAAAAAATAGTTGAATGTCACTTTGGTAATTGGAAGAGGTTCAATTGTTTCATAGAAATATAGAGAAATCAACAGAATCATTTGAAATGCTTCTTCTTTTGATGTTTGTTAAAAAATTCAGAATGAATTGATTCTCTATTGACTGCAAAGGGTTTGTTATTGGATTCAGAATAATAATCATAAAAAAGTCCTTTTTATTTCTTTGCCGGATTGATGTTTTCAGCTTCAAGAGTGAATAAAGATGTATTTTTAGGAAAAAAGGGGGAGTTATTTGATTCGATTGCGGCCTGTTAATTCCCCTCCCTTTCTTATGGACGTGTGGTTTGCATATTCACAGACACAGCAGTGAACATCAATAACAAATCACCTTCGCTCTCTTTTTAAGCGATTTTTCAAGCGGAATTATGGCATAATCTAATAAATAGAGGTCGGCACATAATTACAGGTCGTTTAAAATGTCATACCCGGCGATTTCCAAAACGCAGTCATTTTCAACAATTGATTGAAACTGGGGGAAAAAAAAAGTATTAACGGAAATGACAAAAGCAAGATCAGGGAAATAATTAACTCTTCATAAATAGAACAAATATTGAATGCTATAGTAACTTACATTTTGACGTCGGGGTCAGAGATCACAAGTGCTCCCCTTCTTAACAATGCTGATTTACACTTCCACCATCCAATCCAAGATGGGTTCAGAGTTTTACTTTATATCAACCCGTCGGCCTTCCATAACATGAATGAAATTTTTTTTTGGATTCATTGGAAATTTATAAAAACTAATTTGCCTTAAATACCAAGTTGTATTTAAGAATTTTCCAGAAGGAAGTTAATTAATTTTTTTTTAAATTGGGTAATTTATTTCTTAGTAAAACATTGTTTGTATATTCTATATTTTCTTTCATATTCTAAATTCAAATAGAAAGAATCAGTAGATTTCGTTGCAACCCCCTTTGCTCATCTGAAAATCGATTTTTTTGTTTTTGTTTTAAGGCTGAAAAAAAAACGCGATTGTTTAACTCTTGAAACTATTTGACGTCGTCCATTCAACCTCCTTTGACATTAGCTGAGAAAGCGCAGAAGACCTGCGCAGTGTAGTCTTCGTGTGGAGTCAATGTTACATGATGAAGAGCTATGGCTTAAGAACTCTATTATTAGGTTAATACTTTCCATGATTTTTATTCACTTCCTTCCTTGGTCGCTGCCAGTGAACAACCAACCAGTCCTTCATAACCCCCCCCCCTTCCATCTCTCCCGAAGATTCTTCATATTTCGGTAGAATTTTAATCACAAGCGACTGTTGCTTTATCATCTTTAGATCTGAGACCGTCATTGTCCTATTGTTATTTTAAAGACAACAAAACATTTGAGTAAATAGTTCTTCTAAGAGAAAACAAAACTTCAAATTCTATTAGAAACATATCTAACGTATTTAAAAACAAGGGAATATAATTTTGTGGCTAAAGCATAAATTTAAGGGCGACCTACAATAAAAAAAATATTAAAAATAATAATGATCAAAAAGGAAGATAAATACGAAAATAGGAAAATAAGAAAAACAAGAGAAAAAAAAACCCTCAGTATCTATTCGAAGATGTGAAGTGTAATTCTACACTTGTTGGTTGTGCGTAGTATTGGCCCCAGAGTACAGTATTTCCATCGGAGAACACACTTCCTCTTCTTTGCTTCAGTCTTTTCTTAATTTAGGATGACGTTTTCTATGTGTAGTAAGATTATACGAACTAACATCTTCGTTTGACAATTTGAAATGTGAATTCTACTCCGGAGTTTAATTTTAATAAATAATAATAAAAAAAATAAAAAAAATATTTCATTAATATTTATAATTCCCTTATTAACAATGTGATATTATATAATATTAAGAAATTCAAATTTCAGTTACCTGTCACTGGGTTCCATTCAGAAGGTTTGATCTCTTAGTATGGATTCTTTCTTAATAATTGAGAGAATTAACCCTGCAATGTGGTGAATTTAAGATAATACATTGAAATTCATAATTTATTTTTTATTTTTGTGCTGGATCCATTCTACTTCCTTATTTCTATTTATTTCTTTTTTTAACTTGCATAGTTCAATTAGGTATCAGTAGGCTTTTACTAAATTTACAAAGATTGTTTTGAAAAAGTATGCTATAATCGAAGATATTGTTGTCTAGAGTTATTTTTAAATTTCTTTTTAGTTCTATTTATATTTGACTTTTTGGGGGATTTTTAAATTTTGAGCTGTTGGAATAAATGTAGTTTTGGAAAGTGTTGTTGCTTGAGATGTGGCAAACGACAATCAATAACCCGAATAACCTACTGATAGAAGAATATTTCTTAGTTCTTTCAAAAGTCTTATGGAATTAAGTCCTCAGGATTATTACTCGGACTATTCATAATCTTGACTCATTTTAAAATAACTTTGAAATGTTTTAAAACATCATGTTGTTGGATAGATTTATAATATTTTATTTATCGTATTCCACGTTTTCTATAATGTAATGCTCATTGCTTGGGCTTTGGAATAATATTTAATTCACACGAATAGTATTAGAAATATTCCTATCTTTTTATATCTTTTATCAACTTTGCTGATTGAGGACAACTAACCGATAGCAACGAAAGATAAAAGTAAATAGAATCATTACTATTAATTATTATAATTGTTTTGTCTATTATTATAATTCGGTATCTGTATTACAATTGAGTTTCCAATAAAGCTAACTTTATTATGTTAACAGATAATAGAAGAAACCAATATTTAAATTTCAAATAGACAGCATAACCGGGTTTTAAATCATTTAATATAATTATAAAATTTAAAAGTTCTTATATGTTTCGGAAATAGAATTATTCATTGTCAAAGAACATCTTTGACAGTGGATGTATATCTTTTGATACATCGTGTTTTAGTATTCTTTATGTTCCCTGTATTTTAAATTTTATTACTATATGATGTTCTTTGACAATGGATAGTTCTATTTCTGAAACATGTAAGAACTTTTTTATATTAAATGTTCTGTGATTGCAGAGAGAGACAGGTCTTTGGGTTTAAGAGTCTTTTGTTAATGAGAAGCAAAAGCTATAATCAAAATATTTTGGATTAATTAAGTCTTGCCATTAAATCTTAAATTTCTTTCTCATTACTTGAAATATATAAAATATTAGCTACTAATTCCTTGTCTTTTAATAATGTTAGTGTTTTTGTTTTCTTTTTTCTAGGTAAGTCACAGTTTCCATCCCTTGCTGATTTGGTAAGCTAAAGCTAAAGTTATAGAAGGCGTTGGTAGAATAAGAGTTAGTTATTAGCAATGGCATTTTTAATTGTTTTTCATCCCATCAACGAATTCAAATAGAAAATTAATGTTAAGATGTAAATACAATGCATTGTATTTACATTGTAAATATTTTATTAATTTTTTTACTTTGTTTTCAAAAATAATTTTGTGCATATCAATATTTTACATCAGTGGTTTTCATTGAAGCGGTAAAGTTTCTTCTTAGCTTTTAAAGAAAAATAAACCTCTCAAAATAAATGAATTGTTTGAAGACGGATTGTTTAAGATGGTGTTTGGTATTGGTTTGAAGAATGTCTTTGCGAAGATCAAAAAACGCATAAAAATTTCAAGCGTCTAAGATGAGTCTGAAATTGGAAGGCGAATCACTTGTAATTTTATTCAGAGAAGAAGAGATTTACTTTGGGCTGGTAAATTGTGTCGCACGTGAACTGCTGGTATATTGTTAGGCGGTCGTCGTAGCAACCGTGGGCCTCTGTGCATTCATGCGAGAGGAAGCAGACGACGATTTATAGTTGGGACGAACTAGTCTTTCTGATGCATTGGTCCAAAAGGGAAATTGGGCTCACAATAGCAGAAGGTCATTGTGCAGCCACTTGCCATAAATCAACTGTTTTTAACGGAGGTCCACATTAAACTCTTAGCAGCTATTATATTGGACCACTAATGAATACCATTCCCTGAAGGGTTCCTGTAGTCGCTACATTAGTGGCATTCTTTTTTCTTTTGGAGATTCGAATTCACTTAGAATTCCCAATCTTATTTTAGTAATGCACAAGTGTTTTTTAATTAGAATTATCCTAATTTGATCAACAAATTTCAACTTCAGTGAATGGGTCACTCAACTGTATTCAAGGAAATCAACAAGTTAATTAAGTTTAAAAAATTCATCTTTTCAAATTAATACATTTGTTATGTAACCAGTTGAAAATTGTCCATTTATTTTATGACCTTGTCTTTGTCTTCGTATGTTTGAGATGTAAAAGAAGAAAGTTTTGATTTGAGTCCAAAATGTCTTTTCGTGAAGTACAGATGAAGAATGAAAAAGTTCTTCTTCCTTTAGTTGCTTCACTTAATTTACTCATCTTAATGATGGGAGATAATGTGGCAGTGGTAAACAAATAATAATAAGTTAAAATAAACTTTTTTTTAACAACTTTTTGTTACGAAATACAATTTTGATAATAGGAATTGTACACATCACCAACATGGAACTTCCAAGATATGTTGATAAGATCGAATACAGTAAAAGTGTTTAGCATTGAAAGTTAAAATGATTCTTTTACAAATGGCGAAAAGATACAATAAAGTTGTAAGAAAAGATCCAATGGATGATCAGAGCAACGTCTTTACAGAAGAAGGAATTTTCCAACAGGGTTGGCTTCATTGGTTGTTGTTTTTTTTTCAATTTTTTAAAAAAGAAGAAAATAGAGAACAGGAATGTTGCAAGGAAAATGTTTACCGAATTTTGAGAACACTGCTTTATATCAAAATTTTGAACCAAAAAAAAAAAAAAAAGGCAGAAGCTGCTTCTTTAACTGTTTTTAAATATATAGAAATATTTTGAGAAAACATTTTGTCTCAAAACTGACATCAATTGATTACAGCTGAGAAACAACAACAGAAATTCAAATTAATTTTGGAAACTAAATTCTTAAAAACCTGAAATTTATTTGATAATAAATTGTTTCATAACATTAACAATGAAATAGCAATGCCTTGTAAATAAGAAAGGAAAATTGAGACACAAAAATCTTAGAGCAAAAAAAAACTGTTTTTTTTTTTTTTTATTTATTGTTAATTTAAAAAAAATAATAAAAAAAAAAAAGAGTTAAAATGTAGCAGATTGATTGTAGGCTTTGATTTTTGGAGGATTTAAATCTGTCAGAGTTAAGAGTAAATCTCAAGAACAGGTTCTCAGTCTCAGTCCAGTTAAAGCGAGAGCCCTTAATGAAAGAGGGGGAGGGGGGCATTTTTATAGGCCTAATTTATTAGCAGATTTCACGAGAAAAATAACAGCCAGTGGGAATTTAATTAAATTCAAAAGTGGGAAACATGCTGTAAAAAATTCACGTCGGGGAATTTACTCAAGTGTTGAGAAAGAAAAGACAAATCACAAGGAAAGAATTTCCTTAAATAGGAAAAGAATAAGAATTGAAAAACTGCAGCATTTTTCCTTGGAAACTTATTTTTTGTTTGATGCATTATTTTAATTAATAATCATTTTAGATGAGTTACAACTAAAAATATTGCTTTCGTTAAAACTTTTATGTAGACGTTTTGAAGCAAATAACAAAGACCTTTTTAAATAGTTTCTCTTCTTGTGTTATTGCAAATAGAAAATTTATTTCACTTTCAAAACTAACGAAAATATCTTTTAGATCTCTTTGAACGAATATCGTTTACAAGGAATCAGACGTTTCTTCAGTTTTACTCTGAACTATTATTTTGTTGTTATTTTTTTTTTTTTTTTTATGTGTAATAAAAATTTGATAGATTTCTCAGTTTTCTTTTGTTTAATTTGTAAGTTAGAATTCGTGCGAATTTTTTATTACAAAAGATCATAATTTTTTTTGAGTAAATCAAATACATTTTTAACACGTAAAGCACTTGACTATTTTCACTTTTATTAATAACTTCGATGCGTGAATCCAATCAGAAAAGCAAGTAATATGAAGAAAGTACAGGCGGAGGTCAGGAGAGTCTATTGTTGATTGGAGAAGAAGAGGCTTTTAAATATCCAGAGACATATTGTTGGGCCCTGCTGTAGGGAGGCCTATAACTCATAGTCATAGCAGTAGCATAATATATTTTACAGAAAAAACATCAAATGTATAATGGGCTTAATGCACCATAATAGCAAGAGTTTTTCGAAAATAAATCTCTACCAATTACATCGTGACATGATAATAAGTTGATAAAATATTGCCATGTCCGTTTCTTGGGCCGGTCCTTCCAGTGACAGAGTTCTTTGCGCCCAATTATATGTGGGATGTTTTATCAGACTCTCTTTTAACTTGGGTTCTTTTTTTTCTAATAGTGAGTTTTCCAAAGGATATCCTTCCTCTATTTTCTGTTACTTTTGCCTGTCATGATATTAAACGATGGGTTTTCAACTGTAGAAGCGCCATCTTCGTTAAATACCATTTACTGTAATTACCACTAATTACCTCAATCGCAAAGTAGCTATTGGAGTTATTAGGTTGCTTTCTGTTGCTTTTCGTTCCCCTTTTTTTTTCTAATCTAAGTGCGTATGTGCTATTCGCTAACATGATTTGTAGCGACAGCCTTTTCTGTGGAGATGATGTGTTCGCGAGATATTATCAAATACCTTTCAGCGAAGATAAAAATCAGGTACTGATGCAATTACGACAACCCTATCGTACAAGAACAGTGAGGCTGCAAATGAGGAAATTAATATCTGGAATTTTATTAACTGGTAATTAATGACTAGTCGGAGCAAAGGATTGGAATTGGGCATTAGCCTAGAAATGGATTAGATCCCAATAAAAAAATAGATTTCACTAAAAGTTTTTTTGTAATATGTATTAAACATGTGCTTTTAAAGTTAATATACCAATGTTTGTTTATTGAAAACTCATAGGTATAATACAAAGGGACATTAGTGAGCGGGGGTGGGGGGAAGACTTCTCATTGGTTAAGAAAGAAAACGTATTAGAGTTATTAGTTCACTAGATATTTTATATAATAGATTACAAATACGAAATGAAGTTAAAACAGAAATAGTTTCTTTCAGAAAAAAAGCAAAAACTACAACTCTTGTACCTCCTGGCCAGAGTTAAATGAACGGTCTGTAAATACGGAGACAGAATTGGGTTACGATGTTCACCAGAAGGATATTTAACTAATAATGATGAATTTCAATCGAACGAAATCAATACGAAGAAAATGATTTTGCTGATGGATATTGGGAATGAATTGAGATTAATGTTTGTGGCAATAAAGTAATCGACTTATGATTAAGTGATTTTTTTTAATGATATAGATTAAGAATCTTCCCATTGATAATTAATAGAATGAATCAGATTTCTCAGTTTGTTAAGCAATGAATCTTATTTAATCCCATTTCAGAACTCATGATCTTTATAGTAAGATACTATTTTGTATATTGCATATTAACTAAAATATTTATATATAATTTTGCGATATTAATCAGATGAGATTCTGAATTTCGCTAGAAATTCCTAATTTGCCTGTTTCATTTTCAATCTGTGGAAACTGAATAATTATTAAAGATGTTTCTTATTTGAAACTAACTTTCCGTTCAGAATTAGTTGCAAATTTTGAAATGTCTTTAAGATTATGGTCTGTGTCTTTGGTTTGCTTTTGTCTCTATTGTCGCGCGTGTGGATTAATTGGTTAGTTACTTCTGGTCAGGGGGATAGTTTGGCCAGGTAAGGGGCTGGACGGACCCCACATTCCAAAGTGCTCTGCCAGTCACGCACACCCAACAGGCTTCTCTCTTCCCAAACGAAGGCGACTTCTTTCTCTGCTGTTTTTTCTTCCTGTTACCACACTGATCTTCCTTTGAAAACATAAGGAACTGGAAACTTATCACACGATCAGTAACTTAATGTGTTACAGCTTCTAGATACCCTGGAATAACGAAATGGAATTGTTTATGTGGAGAGAATAAAAGATAGAGGAGTCAATAATAAAAATCACTCTTGTTCTTCTGTTTTCTACATTAAATTTGCCCCATGAATAAAAAGACAGTAGTTAAAGTGTATTAATTTCTGTAGAACTGTTCTTCGTGAGAATTTACCAATCCTTTGTTTACCTTTTGGATTCCATTTATTTTTAAATTTTAATTTTTGTTTTCTAGCAACTAATAATTGAAAGCCATTTTGGGAGGAAAAAAATTTTAAATATCCTCCCAAAAAAAAACTTTTCTCAGTAACTACTTCACTTAAATCCTATTATTTAAAATGTTACTTATAATTTAATTTTTATTCTTAAGAATTAAATTCAAAGTGAAAGAAAAATAAAGATTTAAATAGTTCTTAGAATTATTATTAATTTTTTTGTTGATTGCAAAACAAATTATTTCTTATTACTTATAAATTAAAACAATCTTAATTGCCAAAGAAAATTAATTGAAATCGAAACTTTTTCTTTACTTCAAAATTGTTTGGTCAATTAGGTTTTAGACTTAGCCCTTATTCAAATTAAGAAAAATGTTTATTACTTTAAAATTAATGGTAATATTCAAGTAAATTTGATAATGAGGGATAGGAAGCTAGAAATGTTGTCACTGAAGTAAAGGCGAAAGTGAACGACCTTTGACCTTGAATGTACGAATTGTTGAATTCTTCGCCTAAAGTAAAAGAAAGCGTATGTGAACGTCTTGAGTTACTACAAATGAAACGAATGTCCTATATTTTGACAGTGGATCAATAGAAACGTTTCAGATTTTGTTTATTAATAGCTTCTTTTAAACCCCGAATTTTGATGCATTTTTTTTTTTTATGAGAAGCGTAGGTGGATAATTTTAAGTTTAAATTCTCTGAAACCTTTTTGATTGAGAAGTTGAGAAACAAAAATTGCCCATTTTCGAATTTGTTTAAATTTACTTATCAGTGTAATTGGATTTATTAAAAATAAAATAAAATAAAATAAAATAAAGAAAATACTGTGTTTGCAGCGCTATTTTTACAATGTATTAGCAATGAAATTCTACAGTTAATAATAGATTGTTTTGATTGTTGTTTTTAGATTTAATTACCACATATCATTTCTGTGCTACGAATGATAAAGAATTCAAAATTTCATTATATATTTAAACACAAGAGATGACATTGATGTTATTTATGAAACCAAAACATGTTTTGTTGTAAATTCATGAATAAAACCCTTTATTGTGAAACTACGACTATTTTGTATAAACATCCGTAACTTTTACTGAACTTGAAAAGGGAAAGTCTTACCTGTAGATAAAAAAGATCTCATTAACAGTGAGTTTCTTTGTAGACTTTCATTACTTTTTTGTTAATTATATCCTTTGGATCTGATGAGCAAATCTTTCAAAAAAACACATAAACTTATTAAAGATTTTTAATTAATTTTATAATAAAATCAGTTTCTATTCTTTTTAAACTTCTAATATTTCTAAATTCGTCTTGTTAATTGAATTTCTTTTTCTTTTTAATTTTTATTCTGCAATCACTGGGTTTTTCTTCTTTTCCCTCCCGTTTTAAATAAGGATTTCTTCACAAACGAATTAAAGATTAGAAAGAAAAAGAAAAATATTAAAAAAAATAAACCACTTCATTGTGAGGAATTCTTAAAAGAAGGGAAAACAAAAAAAGACTTGTTAATTTGTGAGTGTAATTGCGGTTTTCCAAATAACCCTTTGATGCCGAATCCTATCAACAGACAACAATTAAGACCATGGGCTTCGGTTTTTTTGTTTTCGCTGGATATTTAATCATTTTTCATTGCATTTTAGAAGTCATTTGGTTAAAGATGTCTAAAAAGATCAGTCCCAGAAGAAATTTCAAGGCAGTCGGACCTTAAAGACTAAAAAAAACAAACGTATTCCTACCTTTTGAAACAGAAAAAGTATTTGTTTAGAGAAGAAAGGACTAAAGGTAGATTAATTAAAAAGTGAATTAGGAATTAATCTTAGTATTTTTGTCAATGAAAAATGAGGTTAAAACTGCGATGTTTCATCCTTTTGAATGATTTGAATGATATGGAGATAATTTAACAAAGAAAATTTCAATTTAACTTCTTCTTTTTGCTCTTTTCATATTATTATCAATAGGTTTAGTTGCGTATAATATTACCTCTAGTCAATGAAAAGCTTATGGAAGTATGTTATTCTCTGTTTTATTTATTGAATTAATTCTTAGAATAAAATTGGCAAAAGTTGCGTTAACTGTCGTGGAATGTTGGATTTTGTTAAAATTCATTTTCCATCGTAACATTAATGAAGGAAGAGTCACAGAAGGATTGTGTTTCTTATCTGCAGTTTTACACTCTTTGGACACAATTGATACGAATACCACGCGATTTAGAAATAATTATTCAAGTCTTTGATACATAGAAGAGGTTATTTCAGTAGTTTATTAACCAAAGACGAAGTCTTTTTTTTCTTTCTTTCTTTCTTTTTTTAGTCAGTTGGCATCGGTTAGTCCACTTTACTTGAAATGATTCAGTTTTGTTTCAAAAATATTCTTAAAAGAACCCTTGAGTGTCTGCCATTTTATCCGTGACACTTTTGATTCTGTTGGATTTCAGCGAAATAACAAATCGCTTTAGAACGAATCGTTCTAAGACGAATCCCTTTAGGAATAGTTTCGAACTTTTACAAAACCTGTTTATGATAAGAGAGAGAAAAAAAACGAAACAAGATTGAAATTTAGAAATTAATAGAAGATATTTTCCAGTAGAAAGAAACGTAAGGAATTTGGAATGATAAGAAAGGGTTTATTAATAGAAGGAAAATGTAAAGATTCCATTGGACAGATTATCTCGGTTAATTAATAGGAATTGAATAGTAATGTAAAAACATTGTACAACGAAAAGGATACTAGGAAACTAATTGAATTGTATTTCATAAGAAATACAAGAGATCAAAATTTAAATAGGAACGAAGAGGTAGAAATCAACAAAAGATTCGTTAATTTAGCTAACGAAATGATAAAATTAAGCTCAAACAAAACCACAAAATTAGTAGAACTCACAATTTAACATAGTAGGGTTTATTTTTGATTGTTAATTATTATTGAATTTACAATTTTATTATTGTTTTTATTGTCACAATTTAGGTAATAATTTGATCTTAATTTATCTATTATTATTGGTAAATTATTGTTTTATTGTGTATTAGAATGTTTAATAATGATACGATTCCCATTGATGTAGAAGTTTTTGGTTTCTTTGAATTAAGGCTCGTTATTTCTGTTTTGTTATTTTGAAATTCTTATTCCATCATGAAATAGCTTGACAAAGGAAATACGTTTTATTCTTTCCGAAAATTTGCTTCTAGCACATTAAATATATATAGTTTTGTGAGTTGATGAAGTATCTTTTTACGAACTAATATTACATAATATTTAAAACAAATCAAGTTCAAATAAAGACTCGCAATTCAGTAGAAAATTGTTTAATCTTGAGAAAGTGTAAATGAACGAATCAAAATATTCCGAAGATGCGCAGAAAATAGAGAGATTTTTGCCATGAGATTGAATTTTGGTCATTTTCAAATATCGAATTGAAACTAAAGGGGACCAAATAGCGGTTGGACTTTTTTCTCTTTCAATGATAATGAAAGAGAAGGGGGGGGGGGCTCTTAAATAGAAACTGCAGAGAATTGTTCTTCTGACACCAACTCAGATGTAGTTGGTTTTAATTTGAATATTTCAATGTTCTCAAGGAATTTCGTTCAACTTTTGTTCGTATCAGAGAAAGAATAGAAGATATTCTTTAACTAATGAAGAAAAGGAAAGGGATTTTTTATGAGAAAATGTTTAAGCAATCAAATAATGTTGAGGGCAGTTGATGTCCGTAAGTAAATAGGACATTTTCAAGACCTTATTCGTTAAAACAGCGGCATATTGTATATTTTATATAAGGTTTTTATTAAAATCAGAGGAAATGAAAGATACAAATCAACTGCATTTTTGTACCAATCAAGTATCAAGAAGTGATGGATGTAGATAAAATATTTTTGAACTCGTGAGGGTATCGTAATTATAGTAATTTAAAGGTATTTTGGGGGTGTGGGTAATGTATCAACTCTCCTTCCTCATTAAACAATTACTCTTCGTATTACATAAATCTCGCCCTTGTACCAGATGACAATTGGTATATATCGTTCCATTTGACTATTTACCTCAGGATGTTGTTTCTTTGTTTTTGAGGAGTATTTTTTCTTCCATAAAATTCACTCATTGTCTAAAGCTCATTAATGAACTCAGCAGAAAGAAATCATTAGTGATCTTTGAGATGAGGCTAAGATATCGCTTCATTCCTCAACCTCAGATTAAGAGCCATTGCTGTATAGTATTTATAAGATATTTGTGAAGAGCTATGTTTCGTTGTAGATCCATTTTTTGGTTTTATGTTCTATTTTTTCCTTTCTATCCTATTTAGAATTCTGTTATTATTACGTAATATCCGAAGATAATGAAACAATACGTTCATAGTTCAATCTTAAAGGTAATTTTGAATTTGACATTTCAAAAGGAATGAATTGAAATATAGGAATTTTAGTTTTATTTTCCATATTTTCTAATTAATTTTCTAATTAAAATCTTGTAAATCCTCTTCTAGAAACTGATTAATGGAATTCCAAATCTGAGACAAAACATTATATCTGAATAATTTTGTATTTACGCTATTTACTCTGTCTTTATTGCAACAGTTTTTTACTTTCGCTTAAAATTAAAAATTAATAAATAAATAAAACAGGTCTGACATTAATATCAAGTTTTTAGAAAACCAAGGCCCTTTTTTTTCTTCTTTACTATAATTTTTATCTGATATATTTGTGTGATTTACTCCCTGTATAGCTGCTGTCACAACTTAAATGGCCTCGACCAGAGGCTGGGTGGGTGAGGCGAAGCCAATGTCCTCTGGTGGCGGCTTTGGGATTTTTATCTCAGGCGATGAGGAATGGTTACCTTCTGACATCTGGCAGATGGCGGAGGGAGGAACCGCGTCGGAAATTTCGGAAACACAGTTGGGAGGTCCCTGGAAAATGGAGAAGTTAAGAGAGGTTTCAGTTTTCAAATAATAACAATAAAAAAAATAAGAAGGAAAGCATGGGTGGGATGAGAAGAGGAAAATTCCCCAATTTCAGTTCTTAAGAAAAGATTAATGATGTATTTGTTCATTACTTCCTTATTTTATATTCTTAGACATTTTTAGATTATTTCTATGAAGAGAATAAATCATCCTTAGCTAAGATTCAATAACAAGTTTATTATTACAGAGAATACGGAGATTTGGAGACAAAATTTAAAATAAAAAAGAAATTAAATTTAATTTTTCTTTTTGTATTCTAACTATTCTAACTACATTTACTGGATTTTTTTTTCAAATAACTTGCAAAGATTTTATGAATTCTCCTTTAAATTCGTTTTCTGCAAAATTTATTACAAAATAACCATTTTTTAAAAATGAGTTTCTGTGTCTGTGAAGAATTCGTTGGTAAGTGAAGCTAATGTTTGATTGTAAACTAAACACAGAACCCTGGGTCCTTTAGTCGCCTCTGTTACTTCTTCGAATTTTTAAAATTAGCTTCATAATTTTGTCTATAGTGATCTTTGTCATAGATTTAAAGAATTCCTAAAAGTAATTTATTATCAATATTATTAATTTTTTTTACTGCATTCGTGATTTTAGTTCTTTATAATGAATCATCGTAAAAGTTTAGAAAGAGTTGTCCATGAGAAAGAATTTCCAATTTAGATATTAAAAAAAAAAGAAAAGATAACTAAGTAGAAAAGTACGAGATTCTGAAATAGATTTTGCTTAAACTTTAACTATGAGAAGACCTTCTTAGGCTGCTTTTGGTCTGCGAAGAAAGGATTAGATATGGAAAAAAAAAAAAGTAATCCACCTAGTTCTTTGAAATTACGCCCAGAAATCCTAGATGAAAAGATTTGGAGGTTTAATGCAATGACAGTAACTTTTTGAACCTTCTAATAGCTTCCTTTTAAATAACTGTTGATAATTGAAGAATGCATTTTTCCACAATCTCAGATTATAATTAATTTTTGAAAACTGCTGAGTTTATTGCGGTCGGAAACTGTATTTGATTACAAGTACCTTTTTTTTATCCTTGGTTTTTTGATTAGGAGTAGTTGATAGCATCAGCAATCACTGCTCAGATGCTGCATAAGCAATTACAATTATTACGTTCAGATGCCGATTGGTTCTCAACAAACGCATAATTATAACCTTATTTATTTTATTTATTTTTGAGATTTGCAGGGGTCTCTTGAAAGACAAGACTTTCTCTGACTCGTCTTCGAAATTTGATTAAACTTCTCCTTGCTCCCCGGCCAAGTAATTGAGTGAAGTTTTGTTTTGAATTATGGGCGCTTCGTGGTCCATCTTTCTCTGCCGACGACCAATCATAGACGGCACAGCTACGGTAATTAGGCCCAAAGCGAAATCTCGGCCTGGGATGGCGCACAAATATATTCCACGTTCGACTGACAAATTGTAAGGAACCGTGAAATAGGATCCTAATTCCAACAGTGGCTTCGATCGATTCCTTCATATTTTGATTTAATTTCTTTCTTTTTAATGATAAGGAACGAAATGATTAAAACTAGAAGAAGTTTATAAAAGAAGAATCCTTCGAACGCTGAAATCAATACAGTAACGAACACGGAATTTACTAAGGAATTTTAATACTTTGAAATCTTAAATCCAAGCCATTATCCAATCTTCTAATAATGTTGGTAATTAAAAACATTTCAATTAAATTTAAGTGAAACAAAACCAAAAACTGTAGAATTTTTTTATTATTTTTTGGCTGAAAAATAATAATGTGTTTTCTACGAAGTAGTTACATTAATATCACTTGACAATGATAGTTAGAATTTGGTATCTGATAGAAAACAAAAAAAAAGGTTTTTAAAATCATTGAATGTCAATCATCAGATTTCTCATATCAATGGAATTCTTAAAAGTGAAAGGATTTCCCATTAGTATTGTTGTCCATCCAGTGTTTTGTAATTATTTGAAGGATTGAACCAATAGAAAGGCTTTGGTTCTTTTCTTTGTTGTTTTTTTTCGACAAAATTCCTTGGCTGTAATTAAAAAAATTAGCCAACTTAAAAATAGGAATTGTACAGATCCTTGCTTTGTTTTTTTGTAATGTTCCTTTGGATGAGCAAATCTCATCGTAATTCTGTCATTTGTAATTTATCCTTCAAACAGAAAGACAAGTAGTTAATTAGTGGAGTCTATTTATTTATTTATTGAGTCTATTTACCATATGCCAGCATCTCATAAGCAATTTATGATTGAAGTTCTTCGATGTAAATTATTTCCTGTTTGTGATTTAACTTCTGAAGAATATTTACCATTGTAGTTGGAGACGTAGGAAATCTTTTTTTGTTCATAATTTAAAAAGAAAAAAAAATGTCTACATTAATTGCGAGGCTTCTCTCACAGATCACAGTTTTTTGCAACTCTTCAAACTCCATGGAATTTTCTGTTGTACTGAAGGTTTTTTTTTTTAATTCGTAACCGGAGTTGCAAGTGGTTTTTTTTCCTTGGCTCTCTTTTTGCCTGAAGTAATTTTTTTCTGCTTTTTCTTAATTTAACAAGTGCTATGAGAAATGAGGGCTAATTGTAGAGAGAATTCTTTTCATGATCTAAACACCCAGACAAGACATTTTGCTACAAATCAGCATCTACAAGTTTTATAGATGATTCTCTTTTGTTTTAATCCATCAGTAATCGTGTGTTATTTTGAAGATTTTAAAAGCTGTAGTTTCAGTTTTTTTTACCACATCCAAGAAAAATGCACTTGTCGTCAAAAATCACAGAGAGTTGAATTGAGAGTTGACTATTCGTAGGAGTTAATTGGACGTTTTATTTGTTTTATTAGAGATGAAGTCGTTTCTAGATAAACTGACTGATTGACTCTCAGTGCATTTTTCTTGTTTTTTAATCAGTGATTATTTCAGTCTTTTCTGTTGTAAAGAATGGAATTGTTATTAGAAATGACGATTGGCGTAACTATTGGTTTTAACTCCTAAAATGAGTGTGTTTTTATTTGATGAGGGTGAATTTAAATGATGAGTTCAAAAACGCTTTATTTGCTTTTACATATTATTATTGTTATTATTATTATTATTAGATATTCTTAATAAAATTAAATCTCATTTCCAATGTCTATAAAAAAGATGTAAGATAATACAGAGGAAAGATTAGAATTGAAGCTTGTAAGAAATAACGCGGGGCCGTCGTCCTATGGAAATAACGAATTTTCTCTCTGAGATTCTTCTTAGCCGTTTACAGCCTCTTCGTTTCGTGGACGTGACGTAAAGAAGAGAGAAGAAAAATTTCTTTTTCTTGTTTCGCATTCCTGACTGGGAGATTTCGTGTTGGCAGAAATTTAATGACTGAGAAATGGAAGGGTTAGCGGGTTGGCGTCTTAATGAATAGACGCCAATCGGACTCGAGCATTTGTTTTGGAAGCAATTATCATACCTGCGTAGCTCCCATGATTTAAGACCGAACGTCCACCTGTTACATTGTGTACCAGCCATTATCCACAGCGTACTCCTAATTATCAAAGATTGTGAACTTAGGTATCTGAAGATAAGAGGGTGGATTAGCAGAGTAAGGATACAGTTGATCCCTTGGCTGTAAACATTAACATGCCCACTTTGGTAAATGTTCTAAGCCATTGAGTTAACTCAATTTCCATTAGTTAATCAATTCATATCATCTAATACTTTTCATGAGTGTTAAATGAAAGATCTATAAGAAAGAACTTATAAAAAGATTATTGTTAACTTTTGTAGTTATTTCTGTCGTCTTTAACCTACGATTGGCAGAATTCAACTTAACAATTAATAGAACTTCCAAATAATGAAGTTCAAATCTTAGAAGTTCTTGCTTTAACAAACGACTGCCGAAGTTTAACTCACAACAACAATTGCATTTTTTATTTTCCAAATCTTCATTTGTAATTCTGTATCTTGAGAATTAATAGTAACTTTTTGTAAAGAAGGGATCAAAGTGATTAATCAGCAAATTAATAACAGGAACAGAAGAACCCTGTTTCGATCGCCATAAAGAAGATGAGCGGTGAGATGAAGTAGAAATAGAATCTGCCTCTGATATCTTGCTTCATTTAATATATCGCTTTATTGAAATTGTTTTAATTGATTTAAGTTTTGTCTTTTTCCTACGGAATCATTTGTCCGACTTCTTAATAGATTTAAAGCCGTATATCCTAAAGGATAATAAACCGCAAGAGATGACATTACTACCATTTTTATCTTCACCGTTTCTTCGATTGTTCTTCATCTTCTTCTTCTTCTCTTACATTGAAGATATTTTGTCTTAGGTGGTGAATTATCTTACAAATTATCTGTTTCTAACATTTAATGTTTTAACTTGAAATTTAATTGGGGGGGGGGGCTGAAAAATATAATATCAAATACCGGGTGGTTATAATTAAAGTTCTCCATTTCTGCGCGGTCTGGAGACCGCATTATTGCATGGATAATAATGCAACTTTATATATAAGCTACATAGAGCACGGAGAAGAGATTTCCAACGGAAAAAAAATTACTTCAAACAGTTGTCACCAGGAGAAAAAGTGGTGCTGAAAGATGGGAATGCAATATTTTAATGCTTTTCGATTGACTGTTCAATATGTCTACCGTCTGCGTTGATTACATGCTGGAAGCGCAGGACAGCGTGCTCAACAGTAGCACGAAGAGTGTCTCGTGAAATGGCTGCGACATGACGAATTATATTGGCTTTTAGTTCAGGCAAAGTGTACGCGTCCCTCACAAACACGATCTTTCAGGATTCCCACAGCCAGAGGTCACATGGATTAAGGTCTGATGAACGGGCAGGCCACGCCTCTGGAAAGTGTCTCGACAGAACGCGATCATCGCCGAAGCGGGCACAAGAAGTTCCTTTACTGGGCGACCAATATGCGGTGCTGCACCATCTTGCCTGAAAACTGTTGTCTCTATACACCTGCGTTCTTGCAAGGCTGGAACCACATGCCGTGACAAGAGTTGACACTAACGTGCACTTGTAACGGTGCACCGGACAGGACCTACAGATGTCATCTCCTCAAAAAAATATGCACCCAGAATGAAATCCGCGATGAATCAACACCATGCAGTCACGTACTGGGAATGCAACGGCTGGGAATGCCACACGTGGGTTTGGGGAACCCCAAATGCGATAATTCTGAGTGTTCACAGCACCGTAAGCTTAAAATGCGCCTCATCTGTCCACAGAATGTTCCAGGACCACGCATCGTCGAAAGCCATTTTAGCCAAGAAACGAAATGCGAAGTCTGACCGCGTTTGTGGATCTTGCGGCTGTAACTGGTGCTGTATCTGGATCTTATATGGGTACCAGTGAAGAATGGACCGCAAAACCTTTCTCACCGTGAACCATGGAATTGTTAATTCACGTGCTATTGCTCACGCACTGGTCGCTGAGTACCGGACCATTGACGCTCTGTCAGCTACTGCTACTGAAAAAACTTCATCTACACTTCATTTTATTATCGAATTTTCGGAAGAATTTTCTATCTTCCTTCTTCAAGATTACAATGTATAGTCAGGTGATATCAAATTATTATTGTAATTTGATATCACCTGACTATACATTGTAATCTTGAAGAAGGAAGATAGAAAATTCTTCCGAAAATTCGATAATAAAATGAAGTGTAGATGAAGTTTTTTCAATATGTTACGATGTGATTTAAAGAAGAAGTATGGATTTAGAGCTACTGCTACTGCCACTTCGTGGACAACGTCCTTCAGAATCGGGCGGCGTCCTCTTCCTGGCAGCATAAGTCGTACATAAAGACAAGGAGACCAATACCTACAGAGCAGGTTTCTGGTATCCGCACAAAACAACACAACACAAAAGACAAAGGACAAACAAGGAAAAAGAAAAAAAAAAAAAAGGTGCAACTCTCAATTTCCACAAGATTCAGCAGTTGGAGGATGCGCAAGGTAGAGTTGCATCCTTCCCACACTGGCCGTCCAAGACTCATCCAATGTGTTTCAGCGCAGATCGCAACTCCCCTAGGCATTGCTCTCACAACCCGGCAGAACAGTTGGATCCAAGTAGATATTAAAAAGAAGCAGAAGCTTACATTTCCATAGCCCCAATTTCCATACATTGCAATAGACACCATATGTCCCAAGTTAAAAGAAAAAGCTGAAGAGGTCTTCGCGCTCAGCGGCCACTACTGAGCGACTGAAGTACGCATGATAATATAGGCCTACCCCCTAGTAAAAATATTGTAGCACACCTAACTCCCCTGTCTCTCGAATTTCTGCATCATCTTCGTAAATCCCTTGCCGTCATGGGTCCTGTTCGCAATCCCTTCAAACGACGATATTCTCGCAGTGCTGATACACTATTGTAATAGAGCTTCACCAGGAGTGCACGTTCTTTCTTTTCCAATGGCATGGTGATTTCTGATGATTGGTCGTTCACAGTAGCATTGCGCTTTTCACACAGCGCCACTTTTTCAACTGGTGGCGACTTTTTGAAGTAATTTTTTTTTTTCGTTGGAATTCTTATATACAAAGTTGCATTACTATCCGTGCAATAATGCGGTCTCCAGACCGCGCAGAAGTGGGGAACTTTAATTATAACCATCCGGTAGAAAGACTTGAAAGCAATTTGAAGTATTTTTTGATGTGAATATATTGAATGTTTCCCTTATATACATACATAAATAGATATTGAGGAAATATTGTTCACCACCTTTCTCCCTCCTTTTCAGAAAAAGAAGGACGACGAAGTAAACATAAAATAAATATCTTACAAAAACTGCCAACAAAAGAAAAATAATATTAATGATTTTAATTTAATATTAATGTGTCAGTAATTTTAAAGAACAATTATAGATTCAAACCAATAGACTCTCTTTTCATTCCATAAGTATAAAAAAAATGTTGGAAACATATTTCAAAAATTCAGTTTATTTAATTGGATAATATTATTGGAAAAAAATAGTTAAACATTTTTGTTGTTCATTTAGATTGGTTTAGAAAACAATGAGATTTAGAAAATAATAATAATAATAACTAACATTGTGTTTATTTTGTTTTAGATAAGTGTTGTCACTAATAGAGATGCTTTTTGAAAAATCACAAAAATTAATAGAAAGAAAGAAAAAAAGATTTTTTTTTTTGAAGCTATTCTGCGGAGAATTGAGATTAAAGAAAAAAAAGAATGGAGGAAAATAAAAACGAAACGGAGGCTTGCATTAAGGTCGAGTGCCTGTTTTATCTTTGGAAATCACAGTTCTTTCATCGGTAATGGGTAATAAAAACAGACGCTCCTCCTGGCGGCCGCAATGGCTAACATTAGTATCGGCGATTGTAATTAAGTGAGTTGGCATTCCAAGGCGTTCGACGGAATTGAAGTAGTTAGTAGGATTGAAATTGAAAGGAAAAAAAATAGTTCCAGTTTCGGAATACAATTGAACATATTGATTACATATAGAATACAAAAGATAGGAGCCTAAATTCATGCTATTGTATGAAGTCTCATTGAGAACATTATTAAAAGACTGAACTGTTTTCCTCAGCAGTAAATCAGGAGTGTGTAAATGCTGTGAGGAGAGGGAATCCCTAAAACAAGTAGTGTTCGTTTTTCTCTTGGGAATAGATGACTCTCCGTTGGGCTCAGAACACAGACAGGAACCTTCGAGAATCAGGCAAGTAAATGACGTGAAATGAAGTAATTGCAATGAAAATTAAAGAGTAGAAACATAAATGAGCTCTTTCTGTTTCTAAAACAGCAGTTTCACTCTTTTTGGCGCTTATCAGCTAAGATAAGTCAGCTTTGAAAACAAAGGTTATGGTTCCATTGTTACTAATACACAAGAACCTACCAAAATAAAGGAAAGCGATCTCAGTTAGAGAAGCTCAGTTTTCAGAAGTGGAATCTAAACGATGAGAACCAAGGATACCATTTGTAAAATATGGCTGAATCACGTGACAGATTATGTACATCAGACAACAACAGAAGAAAACAGCTTCTTATGAATCGTTTTGAAACCTTGTAAAAGTAAGGAATGTTTCAACAACGGTAAAAAATACAACTCAACAGAAAAACCAGCAAAAAAATAATTTTTTAGCAATTAGCAAATAGTGAGTAGCAATTTATTGTGATTACATTTCTAAAGAATTTATTTGTTTGTTTTTTTAAACTAGTTTTTCAGTTTTCTTTTGATTGGGAATTGTATATATTGAACTCTATTGAAACACTCCACAGTTTTTACAAGGTTTTAACCAAAAAGCAGAAACTAATTCACAACGCTAACAAGCTATTTTGTTTGGCTTTAAAAGCCAAGACATAATAATAGTTAAATAATAAATCCATTAAACGATATTAGGAAAATAAGAGAAATAAAGATTGGGAAAAACAGATTTTTTTTTTTTTTTTTTTTTTTTACTTCAAAAAGTTTATAGAATAAAGTGAGAACCAAAGTTAAACTATTTTTATTATAGTACCTTATTCTAGCCTAATTCGTTTACGAAAAAATCTTGGATCATTCGATTGGGTAAGAGAGAAAAAAAAGAAGATATATTAGTATTCTTATCAGCGAATAAAATTTAATAGGTCTCTCTCTGGCTTTAGTTCGCTTCTTGTTGCAGCCATTGATCAATGCGTTGTGACCTTGCATCGCTATCCCGTGCCCATAGCTCGTTTATCTGGAGACGATAATGGCGCTGGCTTGCCCTACTCCGCTGTTCAGAACAGATCGCGTCAGTTATCGTGTGATATTTTTCGGTGATCGTAGTGTTTTGGCCGAAGCAGCCCTGCAGCGGTGCAGTCAGTGGCAGCAGTAGCGACTCCATGCGGCAGGCACGCCTGCAGGGCCGGCCGCTCCGTAACGCCTTCAGGCGGACGCCAGCCAGACAGCCGTTAAAAGAAATGCAAAAAAGAAAGATAAAAAAATGGAGGAAGAAATAGGGAGAACAGGATAAATGATTTAAGAAATATTTGTAAAACAAAATTAAAAAAAAAAAAATCCTTTGTTTTTCTTTTTAAAGTTTATTGGTGAAGTTGTAATTCTTTCAAGTGTATCAGTTATTGTATTTCTAATAGTTCATTATTCACTGGGTTCTTTTTAAACTGGTTGTTAAAATCGCAGCAACATCCTCCAGATAGTTAGGAAAGAGATTTTTTTCTTTTATATTAATTTAGTTCCATTCTTTTCTCTATTATACCGAGGAATATTTTTGGGCCTTTTAATCAATAAACTAGGTTTGATAAACAAAATTAAGCTCTCTCTTTATTTTTATTTGCTTTTCATTGTGCATCACATTAGAAATCTTGGTTCTTCTTTGTGTTCCTTTTTTAAACGAGACATTCTTTTGATGTCTGAATTGTTGTTTATCGTAAATGTCAATTAGACAAATGGATTTCAAGGAATATTTTAATATTTGACTGTTGAGAGAAATCCATGTGCAGAGATCAAAACAATCAATTCCAAGCCATTCTATTACAATGAACTTACAATAGGAGTTTTGCTGAAACTTCTAGAATGAAAGTAGTTCTTCCAAAAGTGAATCTATTTCTTGTTTAACATCTTACGATTCTTTGTTTTCTTTTTCATTTATTTTGACAGCAGTTGAAGAAAAGTTTCAGAGATTGGACAAAAAAATGGTGATTGGTACTTTTCAGAAAGAGAAGAAAGAAAAGAAGAGAAGGGAGAGAAAGAAAAAAAAAGAATCGATGATGATGATGATGATAATGCGCTTTTTGTAGTCATGATAACGTCTAAGGGATAATCTATTTTGATCCACTGCTTCTGAATCCAAATTTAAATCGTTCTCAACAGAATTGATGAGTAGGAGAGGGGGAAAGCCCCCCTTCCCCCAATATTACTATTACCTCACTGATGAGATAAAACGACTTTACCCTGTTTTCGTCTTCTTGTAAGTCGTGTAAGTTGTGGTGGTTTTCTCTTTCTTTTGTTCGTTGAAACCAAAAGGACATCTTTACTGACCTCTTACAGATTTGTTTTAGAACAAATTATCATCAAAGAGATGTCTATACGACGATAAAATTAAAACGAAGACAGTAGAATCACCTACAAATCCTAAGAAAGAGTCCAAGAAATTGATTTCTTTTGGTAATTACTAAATAATAATTGTCTGTAAAATTTAATTTTTGGTTTCCTGGAAAGCATGTGATTCCACATTGAATAATGTCAATTCTTTGATGTCTTTGTTTTTTTTTTCTATTAGTTAGTGAATGACGTGTTGTTGTTTCATAATAATAACAAATAACTAACGCAAAAGCGTAAAATTCGAGTAATCCTTAGAATTCGTCAAGATGTTTTTAGAATAATCTTGAACATTTGATCATTGTTTTGAAGAGGAAACAAATATGGAATTAAATATTCAGATATAAGTATTCTCTCTCTGTAAGTAGAGCAATTCTCGGATTCGAAATCCGTTAACAAATAACAGAAATCTTGACTTGGTTTTGGAATTCTAGATTCCGTCGATTTCATTCTACCCACAATCAATCCTCATAATCCTGGTCAAAAATTTGACAAAAGACGAATTTATGGACAACAAAGGGATAATAGCGCATTGTTAAAAAAAAGGATATTCACTTTGGCATTAATTTAGAATAATCAGAAATACAATAAATACTGAAGTAACGTAAATGATATGTTAGGGTTTGTTTGTTTGTTTTTTATTACTGACAGAAGAGATTTAATGAATGACAGGTGAAATATGTCCTCAAGTTCCCCTGAACATGTTATGTGAGCCATAGATCCATCAACAACCATAGACAGTGGAAGAGGACAGAAAATGGGATCCAGTAACAATTTGACTCTTCATTTATTCTTGTTTTTCAGGTATTCTTTTGGATGTCGAAATTTAAATAATAATAAAGAAAAAGGCAGGTTAATGTTCAGTAGGCTTTCATGGACACTTGCTGCTCTTCGATAGACATAATTGGACCCGACCAGCGCCACCCTTATTCATCCAACGGGACAGATGTGGGCGATGCCACGAGGGGTAGGAAACAGGGATGACTGTACGGATGCTTGAAAAAAAATACAGGAAAGAAGGAAGATGGACTTGTGGGACTCCTTCTTGAAGTGGGATGGAGAGAAGGATGGAATGATGATGATAAAATCTCTCAGTAGACTGACAGCTCTTTGAGCAACTCAAGTAACCTGGGACGAAAAACATACGAACTGAGTTTCTTGTTTATTTCACTTTAAAAACCTATTTAATATAAAAAGATTTACTAAGAAAGACTTTGCTAAAATCTAATGATTGGTGTTTTTTTTTTTTAAATAGTTAGAAAAGATGAAAGGAAAAAGAAAAAGGATCTTATGAAATTATTTCACTTGATGATTATTTAAAATATTTCTGATTGACAAGTTTAAATTGACAAAGACTAAAGCAGTGATATTTAGAGGAAAGTATAAATTTAAATATCCTGATATTTTAATGAATGGAAACAGAATATTTTGGATGGACCTTATAAAATATCTTGGAATTATATTGGATTCTGAGCTGGGTTTTAATAAGCATTTTGAATTTGCTTGAGGAACTGAATGGTCAAATGTGTTAGTTTAAACAATGTTACAAATAGAACGATGTAGTCCAACCTAAGATTCCATACACAGCTGTGGTTATATTATCTGTAAGAAAACAGTAGTCCTACGTTTGGCCCTAAAAATTACAAAGACATATAAAACAGCATTCACTAAAGCTTTATTGGTTTTAGCAAAGTTCTCACTGATGTCCTTTACCAAACAAAATAACGTTCTTGAATCGTCAGAAAGAATTGTTGTTAATGTTCTTAAATTTTGCATGAAAAGTAAAAAAAAAAACTTCATAAACATCTACCATCAAAGACTGGAATTAATGTATTTCCTTTTCAAAATAAAATGATCCATAACACTCCTCATCCATTAAAAAGATAATTTCTTGTATTAGTTCTCATTCACTTCACGAACCTCTCCTCGTTACCAAGTAAAAGCACCTATTGATACCAAGTCCTACTTTTCCAGGCAGCATTTTGATACCAGGCAGTGTTAGGGATCTCTAAGGTGTAAGACGTAGTTGAAGTCAGTTGCTGCTGACTTTCAATCTTCCCTGCAATCATTATCTAATGCAGATTCGAAAATGAAATACAATTTAAGTTTCAATAGCTACTACAGTAGTCTCAAAAAAAAAAAAAAAAGGAAAGGATGAACTAGTGCGGATGAACTAATTGGCGATCGTTAGACTTCCAGAAATTCTCAGCGACATCTTTTGCAAAGCATTTTAGCTACTTTCCACATTCTACAAATTAAAGTAGAAAATAATAAGATGTTCGACCTTTTTTTTTTTAAATCTTTTCTTTTTAAACTACCTTTTTAGTGTTGTTGTTATTATTATTTTTATACCATTCATATTTTTTTTAAAGGTTTATGTTATTCCAAATGAGAATGGAACAAAAGCATAGCGTCTGTTCCTACTTCCTGCGTGGCCCCTGGCCGCTTCATTCGTCGCTGTGCCCTTGCCTATGTGAGCATCCCAACATTGTTTGAAGGCCTTTAAGTATCTGTGTTGATGAATTACAACATCAGGCCTTTCGATGTTAAAATTTCCTCTTTTTAACGCCGCCATATTACTCTGCAGCAAACAGTTTCCAGGATCAACTAAGTGATCAGAATGTTTCCATATTTGGAAATCTTTTTTTTTTTTTTTTTTTTGAGGCTACTGTAAATCAGATTGCTTTTTAGTATATTCCAGGAACATAGAAGCATAACAGGTGATACTGAACCCAAAAGAGCTGTGATTGACTATTCTCTATTCATCTAATTTCAGCCATAGGAAGAATTAAATGTGTTTTACAAAATTTTATAATTGAACAGTGAAACCACTGATGGTCTAATGGCGGTGTGCACCAAACTTCAGTTAACTTTGAAGACTGCTATTTGGACTGAGCTAAAATTAGTGGGGGGTGCTGCTCCACAAAAATTTTAGCCTTTGTTTTAAAATTGTGTGAAAGGAAACATGTATAAAAAGAAAATTTATTCAGAAACTTGATAAATTTCTTTTTATACATGTTTGTTTCCTTTCACACAATTTTAAAACAAAGGCAAAAATTTTTGTGGAGCAGCACCCCCCACTAATTTTAGCTCCGTCCAAACTGCAGTCATCAAAGTTAACTGAAGTTTGGTGCACACCGCCATAAGACTATTAAAGGGAACAAAAAAAGTTCTTCTCTAGCATTGAACAAACTTTGACCAAACCCAGTCACAGGGAATTTAAACTTTGCAGTTACTCAGATTCTCACTGGGCTTGAGTCAATTAAATGGTTGTCTTTCAATACCTTTGTTGATGTAACTGTGATGAACTTGAAACAGTAGATCACGTTACATTTTGATCTTCAAAATAGGATTACATTCGATTAATTCTGAAACTGAACTTTGAACTTCCAGGATATTTCTTATACGGTAATAAAAAGATCATAATTTAAAGTCGTAATATTTACAAAATTACAGCAGTAAGTTATTTACTAAGACCTTTTTTCATTTATGTTCGTTTGTTGTAAAAACCAATATTATATTCAGACTCAGTTCTTGTGATGATCGTTCTATAGATGGAAGCAGTTTCCTTATTGGATTCATTTTGAAAAAATTACTGCAATCGTTTCTATTAAAGTTTTAGAAAACATTAATTTTGAAATCAATTTTTTTTATTTCAATTAATAATGCAAATGAATAATAAAAAAAAAAATTCTTAAATTTGCAAAACACTAGTTTCTATAAAAACTCCAAACAAACAAAAAAATAGAGGACTGATGTGAGAACGAAATGATGCCCTTCGACCTGTTTTCCTCTTTTGTTTTTTTAAGAAAAGGAATTTATTCAGAGATTTTATAAATCTTGGAATTTCTGGAAAGTTTTTAGTAGCTTTTTATCCGAAGTTTTATACAAATGGTAAAAACAATGAATTTCTAAAATGGTTTGTTATTTTAAAAAATGATAACAGAACAAACTTTAAAAAGTTATTGAGTTGGTTTCTGGATTGTAGTAACCAACAAATTAGCCGCACGGTTGGCGATGTCACTAAGACATCGGCCTCTCACCTCTGAGTCCCGGGTTCGGTTCCCATGTGGGTTTCGTTGATGGTGGCGATCCGCGCTGGGCAGGTTTTCCCGGGGTTCTCCCGTTTCCCCTGCATTTCTCACACCATCTTTTCTCCGTCTGTTCTTCTTTCCGTGGGATAGTACAAAAGATCTTTCAGGTCGATGTGCTCGGCAGTCATGCCACCCACTTTCAATTAATCTAATCTAATCTAACCAACAAATTGGAAGATTATTGTTAAATTGTTACATTGTTGTATTTAGGCTGATTATGTTAACGGTATAGGTTTATTTTGATCGGTCCTAATACAAAATGGAAGGAAGGATTTGTTTCTAATGAAGATTCATTGTCTGTCTTTGTTCAATCTCAAGAAATGTTCTCTGGGAAATTCCGTTTATTTCTTCTTTGGATTTCTATCTAATAATGTCCGTTTGAAATTCAAGATTAGTTATCCTAAGTCATCAGTAACTATGTTTTGTTTTTTCCTTCTGTTTGTAAGAAAAAGCTCCGTTCCATTGGACTTGTTTTAATCTTTGGGAGTTCAGTGACTGGCATTGAGCCTCTCACGTAATACGCTTTGACACTGATTCTAAACTACTTGTTCGTCTGCTTTTCTTACTGCCTTTTTTTTTTTTACTTTTCCAATTCCTTTCTCTTTTAATGTTAGTAAAGATTTGAAACTCAACCAAATATCATGGTTACAACCATTATGTTGCATAATGTAAGACCTTACGATTCCTCCGTACAAGAATCAGGCAGATTTCAGTTTCCGAATGTGTTAATTTGAAAGGGACTAAGAGGGGGTTAATTAAAAAACAAGGAGAACTAATTACTAGGAGACACTAGCCTAATAAGAATGGTTAATTCAACAACAGGTGCTTAGCTGTCGTAATTTGGAGGGAAAAACTCAACAGACATTTGCTGAAATTCACATCACTCTTAAAAACAGACGTGTTTCTCATTCCAAAACAAACCAACATGAAACTAAATGAAGAATTAAATAAAATATTACGTAGAAATTACACAAGTATTTGAATGAATTAAAAAATGTGATTACTAAAAAGAATTTGGATAACACTGAATATAATAAAATAATTAAATATATTTTAATAAATTACATTATATTAAAATATTAATGTTGATTTTTCGAAACACTTTTGAAATCATGATAATACGATAAGTTTAGTTTTTTCTTTAAATATATTTTATTCGTATGGTACGACGCTTGTATTGAAAATAAGAGCACAACATTTTGGTTTCTTCCTCTTCTCGTCTTCGAAATTGGACCCCCCCCCCCAGCTGCAAACTCAATTTCAGACTTTATTCTTGAGAGTTTACATTAGTTTAGTAATTTATTATTTTAGTTATGTATACTTTCAAACATATAAAACATATAAACTATATATTTGAAATATTTAACCGTTATGACAGTATTTAGATTTAACTGTTGGTTTCACTTTCAACAGATTATCATCATTTATTAAAGAAAACAAATAGTAATAAAGTAAGTTCTGACTCTTACTATATGTTTTTAGGAAACGGATTATTTTTCACACACAGTATGGCGTCGTTATTTTATTCCCTTCTTTTGTAATTTCTAATCCTTGAATGCGATGCCCCTATCTCTCAACAGAGGTGGTCATTTTTAGTGAGGCTGCTGTGACCACACCTGTCATCATACTTCTTCACAGAGGGTCGTGGCAACATTGGAGAATAATTTAAAGCCACGAAGATAACTGGTTTGTTTTGCCGCCACGTGGCGCTCAGTACATTTGGTCGTAATTACTAAGATATTTTGAGAAATATCTATTATATTATTTTATATTACATTTTGAGAAATAGAATAGAATAATAAATAATGTAATTGCTTCATAATTTTTATAATATTTCTAAGTAATATGTTATGTATGGTAGACATCCAGTCGACATACTCCTTTTAATATCTTCTGAATATACAATACAGTCGAACCTCCATATATCGAAGTAGCAAATTGCCGGAAAAATATTCGATATATAGAAATTTCGATGTATAAAATTTTATCATAATTACTCCTAAAACATTAAAATTAAAGCTAATTTTCGAATACGAAACTCAATTTCTAATTTATATGCGAATCACATTAAATGAAAACTAATATAGGTAATTAAAAAATGAATTAATATGAAAGATTTATTGAGTATATACCTTTTAAAAAAACAATAATCCAGACAGTGGTTACAATGATCACAGTTATATTTTTTTTTAAAAAACTTCGAATATCTTGCTGAACAGCCAGTTTTGGGGAAAGTTCATCAAAGAAATGTTCGCATTTATTCAGTCCACTAAAAACTTCATCAGGAACATTTTCCGCGAATTGAAGTCCACGACGTATTGTTTCAAACACTTCTCGCATTTCTTTTTTTCGATGGCTTGGCAATGTTTTCAGAATCATTTACTTCCTCTGGTTCTTCGATTTCTTTTTCAGTTTCATGAAACGAACTCAGTATGTCTTCGTCTATAGGATAATCAACAACGGCATTCCGATTTTTTATAATAGTCGACACTGTGCTTGTGGGAATACCAAATTTAGTTGAAATGTCTTTTTTGTGCATTCCACTATCTACATTCTTCAACAATTCAACTTTATCCACACTTTTATCCCAATAAGTCTTGAAAAAAAATTTCGATATATAGAGATTTTTTCGATATATAGAAACAGTTTTTCTATGTAATGAACATGGAGATTTGCTAAGAGTTCGATATATAGAAACTTTCGATATGGGGAAGTTCGATACATAGAGGTTCGACTGTATTTCCTTTCCTTAAACGGGAGACTTCATCAGGTTCTGAGAATACCTGATGAAGTTTCCTTTCCACCTTTTGCTTTTCCTCTTAGAATTCGTTAAAAAATTACACAGTAAAAGTTTTTTTAATTACATCATTTTTGAAAACAATTGAATTTTTAGATTTTCAAAAATGATGTAAGAGTTTTTTTATTACATCATTTTTTAACGAATTCTAAAAGGAAGAGGAAAAATTTTTTCTGTCCTCAGAACTTGATGAAGTTTCCTGTTTAAGGAAAGGAAATATTGTATTTTTAGAAGATATTAAAAGGAGTAACGTAATTGCTGTTAAAAATATATTTAAAAAATATTTTCTATAACATTCTAGTAGAAGTTGCGGGACATGTTTAACGATTTCAACAATAACAACAACGGAAAGTTTGTAAAATATTCATTCCAAACAGAAGATCAGCTGATAATAAGAATAGAAAATTTTCGATTTTAATACCATTTTCAAAAAAAGAAAGAATAAACTTATTTATTATACTTAATACTAGTTTTGAATATGTAAATCCACTTTTGGTGAAGTTAGTTTAGATTTAAGTGAAATTAGATTCAGGAGTTTGAAATGTTCATCTTTTAACAACATTTACGTGAAGGAGGGACTGAACAAATAAATAAAAAATTAAGAAAATAATTTAGATTGATTCAGAAGATTATTCTCCTAATTCCACCCATAAAGATTAAATCCACTTATTAAAATTTTTAGGAAATACTGTTGGTTACTTAAGACGTTTTGTTTTTTATTTAAGTTTTGGCCTTTGCCGATTCCACTCACTGCTTCCTTACAACTACATAAAAGATTGTGGCAGATGTAGGAAGACATTGGAAAACAATGGCTTTGATATTTTCTGTAGAAGCCTTTGCTGCTGCTCCTAAGGCTTTTATGTTTGTAAGTAACTAGCATAGATGAATTACGATGACAGACGGTAGTGGAAAACTTGGTCAATAAAACAATTCCATTATAAAAGACGTTCAAATATTTATCATTTAGTCTCTGCAAGAACTCACACACCCTTCCCTCCCTTATTGGAAATTAATTTCAATTTCCAGTTTTTTTGTAAAGATTTCTCTCATTTTCCAAGATCGTCTGAGTCAAGTATTTCTTTATTGAATATCGAAGGTTTTCACTGAGACAGTGATATTTAATAATTCACCAGATGGAACTCACCACGAAGTATTTCAAGTTTTCTGTATCGAAGTAAATATATTATATTCATTATATATTTCATTTTGCGCGTATTATTCATTGTTAGATCATTCTTTAGATGTAATTAGGCTATCCCCCGTGTACACGCGCTTGTTTTTCTATATCACATTTGGTTAAGTGAGAGTATTATATTTAAAATTTGCAACGTTTCGGCAATTATAGTTCTAATTGTCATTTTCGAATTACAAATAAACTGACGGATGGGAAATAAATAAACAATCTTGAGATAAAAAAAAAAACAAAAAACCATATACATTCATTATTGATGGGGGAAGGGAAGGAAACGTAAGTCAAAAAACAATATAACGTGGGTTGTAGTCCCCGTGGCCTAATGGAAAAGACATCTGACTTCGGAGCAGAAGGTTGCAAGTTCGATTCCCGTCGCGGACATTTCATATGTAAAAATTATTTCTATTTTCATTCTCAAAATTGCGCCGGACAGACGGACAGAGAAATAAAAGATTTTAGTAATATAGATTCCTTATAAATCTAATTTTTAGACGAAATTTCTTTTGACTCTCGGTCGAAGACACAGAGAATGTTTGGAACCTCTGCCATAGAGTTCTGTTGAACTAATGAAAGTGGGGGTGAGGGTTTGTTTCACTTGAGTGTTTTCATTGCACGTTAGTTTTTCCCATCGGAGAGTTTTACAATCTCTCCATCACAAATTGACATCAGTCAGGAAATAAAACGATGAAAATTATAAACATAAATCAATGAGAAGAATAAAAATTATTAAGGAAATGTGATTTAGCAAAAGATTTATTTCTATTGAATTTTCGTTCTAGTGTAATATTAAGAAGGATATTTTGCAATAAAATTCCGTTCTAATAATTTTAGTTGCCACTATGTTATTTTATATAATTAATAATGATTAAAGTTCTTTTATTAACTTAAAGGAGAACTGATTATTTTACTCTTTTGATGTCGGAGTATTTAATCAGATTATATTGGGGAAAAAAAAAAAAAATCATTCAAAATACATGTGAATAGAAACAGTGATTTATTATCTGTTGGATATTAATTTTGAAAGTTAAATAGTTTTTTAAAAAAGAGAAGTATTTTATTTATTTATTTCCTTTTTTTGAATTTTAAAAAGAGAAGTTATATTATTTTCCAATTGGAAAAAACAAACAAAACAAGTGAATAGAATTTTGTGCTACAACAAAAATTTAAAGGCGACCCATAATAATAATAATAATAAAAAAAAGAAGTACAATAACATAAGGAAAAAAATTAAAAAAAAAAAAAAGAAAAGAAATTAGGAAAATAAGGAAAAAAACAACCCACGCAGACATTGAGAAAAAAAGATTAAGAGGGGGAAAAAAAAGTAGATGAACGGATTCGAACCGACAACCTTCAGTATATGAGGCCGAGACCTTATCAATCAAGCTATAGCTGACAATTGAAATGAGATGGTTGCATTTAGAACATTTAAGCTAATAGAGGAAATCCAATGAAAACAATGCCACATATCTCGAACATGGGGGGCGTTGACCCTGAAAATACCCCATTCCTACAGTGTTTGGGCCTTTGAACACGATGGTGAAGTCCATTTTGTCGATCCGACCTTCCGTTCTGGAATTGCTAGGGGTAGACGAACGGACAGGACAAACGCAATAGCTACCGATTTTGATCGCTATCACAATAGCTCCCAAATGGGTCGTTAATAAATAAATAAATAGTAATAATAATAATATTTTTGATTTTCAGAGTTTTTTTTATTTTTTTATCTTAGTATTAATCTGTTTTTCTAAAGTAATTGTTTTTATGTTTGTTTATTATTGATTTCAATCCTTAAATAGGAGAAGCTTCATTATAATAGACATTTAATATTGTTAAATTATCGAAGATATTACAATTCAAATGATTTAATAAATTATTAACAGACAATTTACACTGTTAATATTTACTTATTTTCTCAATATTAGGAATTCTAAATATTCTTAAATAAACGAACTTTATAACCAAAATTGTTATTTTGATTATAAATTTACTCTATTGTAAAACTTTCTGATTGTTATAAATTCATCTGTATGTTGCGATGTAAATCAAACGAACTGTAGGCTTACCAATTAAAATCTTTTCTTTTTCTTTTTTTTATTTCATTTGAATAATATTTTTTAATTAGTTAATTTAAAATTTAGATTACTTTTACTAAAAATCATTTATTATTTATTATTATTTATTTATTATATTGAAAAGTTCTTGCAGAATTTTGTAATGATATCTTCTAAACTGTTAAAAGCTAAAATTATTCTTTTATTCAAAAATTGTTGCTAGTATTTAATAATACTTCGATCATTTCGTTAAGGAATTGTGTTTTTGCTTTTTAAAAAAGTATATATGTATATATATTTATTTAATTTTACTACTTAATATATACTTTAATGATACTGCTTTTATGTACTTAGGTAAATTAATATATTTGTTTTTAAATTTGAAAACCAGCAAGTGAGTTATGTTATTACATAATCAGTTCCTCCAAAAGAAATGTCGTCGTATGTAAATATAGATGGGAAGAAGAGGGAGAAAAAAAGTGCTGATGGTGAAGGAGGAGTGTATTGGATGTCTAGCCCTAACGAGTGTAGCAACTGATTTGCATATTAATTAATCTTTGTCGCCTGACAGTCGGTGTGGGGGTGTATTTGGCTGTATTTCACTGGTGTCGATGCCTTACAAAAAGATGCCGAGTACTCCTTCTTCTAATTGACTCCACAGGTCGAAGCAAATTCTTCCCCTTGTCCAATTTGGTGAGGACTTACTGAGAATTGACTGGGCCTTCTGCAGAAATCAAATTTCCACTACAAAAACTTTCCTGTCTCTGTTTTTTTTTTCATCGTCTTCTTAAACAACCACCAGCAAGTCTTTTTTTTTGAACCTGCTTTCATTGTCTGCGTTTTACAAATTTGAAAAAATGAAAGACTTGTCATTTGTAGAATAGAAAAATTAAAACAATTCAATGCTGATCTTGTTGCTTTTATTACACATGTATTGTCATTTGTTTATCTTATTAACTTATTCTAGATGCAACATTCTTTAGAATTAATTTTGTTTAGTCTTAATTCATTCTGTAGTATAAAACGCTTCAAACTCCATTTTAAAACTTCTTCTTTATTAATATGGACAATATTTCACAGAATTTAATCATTCTGCTTTCTCAAGTCTTATTTGAATATTTGCATCAATAATAAGTAAGTTTCATTCTGTTCAAATATTACAACATTATATCAAAAATGAATCATGTAAAATAAGAGAATGAAATATATGTAATCAATAATCATTGACAATAAGGAGAAATTTTTGTTGAACCATTGAACATAGATTCATTTTTGATATAATGTTGTAATATTGAACGGGAAGAAACCTACTTATTATTGATGTAAATATTCAAATAGAATGACTTGACAAAGCAGAATGATTAGATTCTGTGAAATATTGTCCATATTAATAAACAAGAAGTTTTAAAATGAAGTTTGAATCGTTTTATATTAAATAAAAGGAAGAAATGAAGAAGAATATATAATTCACTCTGTAATTGTTTTCTGAATATAAAAGAATCTTTTTATTATTTTATATCTATAAACAATATTTGTCGATGGAGACTTGAAGTGAGAGTTTCTTCTCAATGAGCCTCTGTAAATAAATTTTAATTGAATAGTTTGTTTAAGTGACCTGTTATTACAGAAATAGATAGGTTTTTCTTTTTGGTCTGCGAATACTACATTTTAAGATAATCAGAATTCGATTCTAAAGTTCTACCATGTTTAAATGTTGAGATGTAAATGAAAAAAGAAAGTTTCTTTCATTGCTACGATCATTTCAAAGGTAAAGCAGACATTTTTCTTACTGTAAAACCTGACGGTATATTTGAATTTTGTCACGGACTTAAGAAGAAAAAATAAAAATGACTTCGAACCGAAATTTATGTCGTGGTTTAGGTAATGGCAGAAAGAAAATCTTGATTCTTTTCCAGTCTTCTTTTACCAAAACTAATTAAGGTAAAATGAAGTTAATTTGTTTTTTGTTGCTTAAAAAATCCCGTGGAACCATTCGAAGGCGTTCTAAGGAATGGGAAGGTTTTTCATTCGCCCTGAAAATCCAAAGACCCTATTTGAAGGTTCCATTCAATTGCGTCATTATGAGGTTCTGGAACTTACGGGAATTGAAGGAACCTATCTTACAGAAAATAAACACTGGTGTTAATTGTAGTAGCTCTTTTTCCATAACCATATCATAGGATTTTTTATCATAAACCTTCTTCTTTAAAACCTAATGTAATTGGTTCATTGAATTGCATGATACAATTAATGAATTTTACTATATTCAATTTATCTATTCGTTATTAATACTTTATCACTTTATCAAATGACCAAATATGAGTAAATGGAAAATGTTTTATTGAGACTGATTGAAACTATTATTGTAGTACCCATAGCGTGGGTTCTCATTTGTTCCGTGAGAGGGATTTGATCCGCCATTTATCCTATAAATTAATCCTTTTACTATAAGTAGTTTTCCAATTAGCCAGTGCTGTGTTGACTGGCCAATGGGCATCCACTTTGGATATTAGCTAGGAATTCGTGGACCCAGGTGCCTGGCAGTAGTAGTCCCTGTAATTTGCTCAATTGGGCAAATTTGGTGCCATCGTAATTGCAGCTCGAGCTCTTTTTTAATTACTGTATTTGCATATCTTCACGTACCGGTAAGTTGCCGCATGATGAAAATTATGGCCACGGAGAGACGGCGTCGTTTATAACAGAGAAAAAAAAAACCAGTTTAAATTGGAAAAACAGATACTTCAAACAGATATACCTAATTCAGAGATCACGTTAAAAAAAGGAATTAAAAAAAATGATTTTCGTTAGGACAATGTTTCTGTAATTAGTTAACAGATGAAAGAAAGTCAATAATAGATAATAATAGTTAAAGAACAAATTATTTATTTTTGCAAATGTTAATTTCTTAGCTTAATTAGATTCAAAAGATCAGCCCTTGAATTTAACAAAGGCTGTTTAATCAATCAAATTCAGTAGGAAATTTCTAATTTTGTATTTTTTAAGTAAACAACAAACCAGTTGTTGGTGTAAGGCAATCTACGAAATAGTTGCTTTATTTCCTTACCATTTAAAGATTCCATCTTTTTTTTTTTATATAACTTCCTTAGTGTCTTTTAGTGAAAGGATTAGGGATTAATACTGTGGATGTAACAGGATTATTTTTTAATTGATTGTTTTTTATCTCGGCCGCCATTCCTGGGATCGCGAATGCTCTTCCTTTAGCTTTCACGCAGTCCGAGCCAAACATCAAGGGTAAATTCTGCTGATGATTCCTAATCCTGACGAAACAGCTGTTCAGGATTTCCGTTGATGTTGGCTCAATGTGCGAAGGCATATTTACTGTCCAGTTGTGATTCTCTTTTTCTCTTTTTTGTAAATTAAAACTTTATTTGTTTCTTGAATGTTTCCTGACTGACTAATATTATGATAGTTTTAAGATACAAATAGATAACAAAAAAAGTCATTGTAAATGTAGGAAATTTCTATTCTTCTGTTAAAAAAAATATAAAAGTAACTGCAATTAATTAATAAAAGAGAGAAATATAAAATTAACGAATTCGCAAATAGACTTAATAGTAAGAAGAAAACGGACAGAATATTCTTACTAAATATCAAAATGACAAGATTAGGCTTTTGGAAATCTGATTCAAATTTATTTGAAAATTTACCATTTGAATGATTTGATAACTTCTTCCAATAAATATTGACATATGGACAAGAGAATGATTTGTTGTTTTCCCATGCAAAAGAAAGAATATTTTGTGACAGAAACTTCGATTGATTTGGATTAATAGACTTCGAAGAAAGATAATCTCTCTTTCGCCCTTCCAAGTAGAAGACTAGAATGATGTGGGGGATAAAGAGTGTTTAATTTATCCATCACTGGCCACTTATACTGAATCCATAATTTCTCTTTTAATCCAACTGAATGCCATCGAATTTTCTGTTAATGACCAGTAATAAATGATTTCATTGAATTCAAACCAATTCTTCTTTAGTTTAACCACGCAATTGAAGAGTTGAGATCAAATATGTCACTGAGACTTAGTTTTGACAAAAACTGATTGATGAGGTTAATACTTGTTATTTCTGCACAGGAATTTTTTTATTACAAGAGCACTGTAACTGGAATTAATCAACATAACAATGGGCAGTGATATTTTTATGTCGAAATTAAAGGGAAAAAAATAAGAAAATGCTTGACGTATCCCTTTTTTTTATCTCAGCGTGATTAAACTTTGTACAAAACACTATTTAATGCTGCTATAACCGATATATTCGTGATATAAGTGTTAAGAAAGATAAATGAAATCTTCAGTGGAGATACTATTTGTTATTATTTTTTAATTTTCCCATTAACTACCTATTTTTATTCTTGGTCCCAGACTTCACTACTGTATTTGAATCAACCAAACCTGTTCATAATAGTGTTGAAGTAGTGTCGATACTTCAAAGGTATGATATCCAACATTTTGCCTATAATCTTTAGCCTTTACTGATTTCATGGTTTCATGTCAGAATAGACATGATTTAACAATGACAGACGCATAGACGACTTTACCAGAGAGAACTAGAAAAAGGTGAAACACATTTGGAATGACTGTTGCATTCAAATACCTTATATGAACTGACTTAATAACTTTTAAAGTGACTGTTTTTTTTGAAAAATGAATCAAGATGAATTTGGCAATCGCGAAAGTAGTTTTGTGTACACAATTGTACTTGTAGATGCCTTCGACATTTTTTCAGTATATGACACCATTGCGCAGGCGTTTACAAACTGTGTCTTATCTCCTTTTGATTAACTCAATCGAGGAAATAAATTCATATAAGAAGGGGACTTGTGAGACGCAATTCCCTTTTTTGCAGGAAACGATATCTTCATTCCACAACATCAACATGTTTAAAATGACGTTCCATGTCCCATTTCTGTTTTCAGTGGTGGAGGATAACGTCTGCTGATAACTCATATATCCCAAAAATGATGACATGTCCCCTTTTTGATTTCAATGCTTCAATTGTTGAGGCAGGGATGTATTTCGAAAAGGATTTCTTTATAATTATTCTACGCAGGAATATTGAAAAGAGCTAAACTAATCAATGGGAAATGTTTGCAGTGCACAAAATTTAGTTTTTGAGATATTGAATTCATTTCAGAATAATTTCAGGAAGACAAAATACAAATTGTTATCAAGTTTTCATTCCAATCCAAAATTCGACAACATTTGAAGAAGGGAATTAGATCGTTTCGTGTTGATTTACTTTCTCGTGAATCTTTTTTAAATGACATCACAAATCCTGAGGTCACCGCCTAACTTTAACTATTCTAAAATTTCCAGTCCTATGATTGACTGAGAAAAAAAATCAACATTTCCTTTCTAAAATTAAAAAAAATAAGTAAATTAACGAAAATAGGTTTACAGTTCGTTTGAATTGAAAAATACACAACAAAATATTTACGATGACAGAAGTCCATTGATTGGAATTGAGACGTCTTTTGGCTACAGAAGTCAGTAAATGTCTGCAAATTCTACGCAACACGAAATGAAGAAAGAGTTCTCCATTAATGGAGCAATTTACAACATTTAACAAATAATAATATTTGCTACTAAATTATTAATTTTTTTTTATTTTAAATATTTGATTCGTCAATGTGTTTTAAATATTTGAATATGTAAATGAGATAGCAGTACTGTATTGAGTCGACATCTGTGACTGAAGTGTAGAATTGCGAGAGGCTTAAAACACGGCTTATTCAAATATTAGCCCGTATTTAAATGCTTCGGTGACTCCTTTGCTCAGACACAAGCAGACGAATAGAATAGAAACAAGAACAAAAGAAATGTCTAAAGAAGTTAGTTCATTCAAAATGAGATATTGCAGTATTTGACAAATATTATTCAAGCCACGAATAGATCAAGTAAATGTAATGGAAAACCATGAAACTAAGAATAACAATTAAGTAAAGGAAATTAAAAAGCAGTATTAATAAGTAAGCCTTTCTTTTCTGAATTTGTTTTGCATTTCAGGATGTTTCCATTTCTCATCTGAAAAATATGCGACATTTGAAGAGAACTTTTCTCAAAATAAAGAAACCAATTGATAGATACAGAGAAAAAAAAAATTAAACAATAAAAACTAAAATATTATAAATAAAATCTGTTTAGGTAATTTAAATAAAAGCCAAAAGTTAACTTGAAGAAATATCAGAAGTATCGTAGATTGGTAAATGTGAATCGTAGCATCAAAAACTACCTTTGGAATCGGTATCAAGCAAACCGTATGGTTAAATCTAGAAATATAAAGGAATGCACACAAGCCAACGCCGAGGAACAACTGTTTCGTCTTTATTAGGATTCATCAACCAGATCCACCCTCGGTGTTAAGCTCAGTGAAAGAAAACTTGTGTACATTCCCTTATTTTTCTTGATTTAAATTAATCTGTATGCACGTTAAGCTTTTATTTTTTTACTCAGTCCAAAGACGTCTCAGTGCTGCTTTCAGAAGATCACAGGACGGCAGTGGCTCCAGTCTTCTATGCGTCCACAGGATAAAAAGTCTCCCGGCAACTGTGTCGCGTTCAACTTGCCTTCCTATTGCACTTAGGATGATTTGTAATATCATCAAATACAATGGAAGACGGTTCCCTTGATTGATATCAGAGGATGACAATAAAAGCAATTTATTTTAGGTTCATGTGACACCTAAATTCCAAAAAGCATTTTACTTTGCAGTTCTCTTTGCCAATTGTCCTTAATACAATGAATTACTTGTTTATATTATAAAGCATATATTTAATCTTCATATTAAAACTTTTATATGGATATTTTATTACATATTTTAATTAAAATATAATAGCATTGTTGCTTTATAGATAAATCATGTTTCCAGACTTAATTAAGCAAGGAATTTCTACCAAAACACACACATCCTTGTTGCTATTTTTGTTTTTTTCAATAATAATATTGGGACATTGATTTTTGTTGATGACATCATCTGTCACTTAGTTTAGATCCACTGCTAGTGTAGGTAGTGGGGGTGTAGAGAAATGGCGGATTTATTTTGACTGCTTTTAACGTAATTCATTTTAATGTAGTCTACTAATCCTTAAGAAAAAAAAAATGTTAGTTAAACTAATATTTGCAAGTTGATGGCAACAACAGAATGCTTCAAAAAGAAAATGATTTGTTTACAGTAGATTCAACAATGACATTAAGCCAATAAACAAAAGAAACGAAACTATTTCTAGGCCGAATTCATGGATCTTTGGAAGAGGGGTTGGAAGCGAAGGTCATCCTCGAATTCTTTAACTTTCCTTCTAATAATTGTTGTTCGTTTCGACGAGATGGTTTCCAACATTATTTTTTTTTTTTTGTATCTTCTATCTTAAATAGCAGATTAGGATTAAACAGTAGATTTAACTCTTTGATCTCCGAAAAGTAACTACACGCTGCAATTAGTGTACAATTATAATATCGACCAAAAGACAACTTGATTAGCCAATTATCGATTGGCCATTTATATCTTTATCCATTGACAGTCCCAGACTTTGAATTTGTTGAAAGCAAGTATAATTTACGTCGACCCATTGTAAGCTTTTTTTTTTATTATTTTATTTTAATCCTCTGCCTTTTCGTTTCGTTATAGGATTAAGATCATCCACTGCAGTTATTATAGTAAAAAAAAATAAAAAAATAAAATTGTGGAGATCTGAATACAAGTTACACTTTGATTTTAGCTAACATGGATATCATTTAAAATTATAAATGAAGCTATCCTTTTCTTTTTTAAATAGATAGAAATGGGATTGTGAAAGTACTTTCTTAATATAAAAATACATGGGCAGAACTATTTCCGTTGTATAAGATTGTTGCCAAGTCTATTGAAACATATATTTATATGATGTTCATAGATCGTTGTCAATGCTTTTTCCACAAAAAAAAAAAAAAAAATGACAATTTGTCAAATGTTTTGTAATTCTTTCCAAAAAGAATCTTTAATTTACATTTCATAAGTGGAAAGCATCCCTAAAACTTTAAGTTCGTAGGTTTAGCGCTTTCGACTAGGCTTTGAGGCAGTGAGAACATGTAGCTTTATTTTAGAGGAACCCCATCCCCTCTCCGTTCATCCCTCGGATTTTTTTTTTTTTTTCCGAAAAACCGTTGAACCTATTTTTTAAGAAGAGCATTTTTCTCGAATTTCACGTTTATAGCTTAAGCGGTTTCAGAGATACGCGTACCCTTCAAGAAAGTTGCTCCCCTCCCTTTTTTAGGACGCGAATACCGAAATCTTTTTACCGAAACAAGAACATTCATGTCAAATTTCTTACTTCCAATTCATGCGGTTTCAGAGATACGCGTACCTTTTAAGAAAGTTCCCACTCCTTAGGGGTTGAATTTCCAAACATCCGTTCTTAGTGGACACCTGACGTCACAAAAGGAACCCATCCCTAAAATTTCAAGTTCCTAGGTTGAGCAGTGATGAGTCAGTCAATGGTTTTGTCTTTTATCTAATGAAATCGATTAACACGATCTGTCTATCATTCAGACACCATTAAATGTTTTACTGGAGAAGGGAGATCACATTTGAAGGAAGGACTTTATTTATTTATTTAGTTATATATTTATGTATCTTCATTAAAATGCTCTTATTTTGTGTTAACAGCAGCTGTCGTCTGTCTGAATAACTTTTTTCGGTTGTTTTTATTTCCTTCATTTTATTGACAGCGTTATTTACAGCTGAAAGGTCTGTCACGTGATTTACCTATTGTTTTGCTTGACCTCTGAACTTGTTAGGTCAACTACTGTATCACAGCTGGAGTCGAACGATTTGTATTCTACTTTTATATCTTTTCCTTAGACAATGTAATGTTTGTGGGAATTATTTCTTTGTCTTTAAGAAGGTTTTTTTCTCTTTGGTTCTTTTTGAAAGATGTCAGACATTTTAAGATAAATGTCAGACATTTGTTTTTAGTTTTGAGAATTATCATGTCAGTTTTTCTCAGTCGGGGACTTTTTTTTTTCCTCTTTAAAATAAACTTTGTTCGTTATTTTTGAGTAAATTGCTTATTTTTTATTTTTTATCTTTTTAATGGCTCTGTTTAAGATTAAAATATTCTTAAATGAGGATATGCAGCAGCGAAGATAGCGACTGTTCGACCTACAGTAAACGCCAAATCACAAGGTCCTAGTTTTCGTCCTCGTTCTATCAAGGAATCGTGTGATTTGCATCTGTCATCATTTCTAGCACCAGTTTCATCATTGACTTGCTTTTAAAATTCAACTAGCTTCAGTCATTAGTGAACTCCAATCAGGGCTGGCGAAGCTGTGACGTAGCACTAAACATTCATCGAATTTATCGACGCCATTTTGTCCACCACTTCGATGGAATCCAAGGTTATTATGAATTAAGTATCGCAGTCAGCAGATTATCTTTCTAAAATAAATAATATTTTTACTAAAATAAATTCATTCAATGCATCAGAAGTGGTCAGATATCAATTTCTTAAAGAACCTTTTCCTTTCTTCTTGCAAAGGAATGTGGGAGTATTTGTCGCTGTACGAGAATTTAGAACTTGCATTCCAAGTTCCTCTTAAATAATTGAGTTACTAAAACATAAATTAAATATAGTTTCGAACAAATTGACAAGTTCTTAAAAGTTTCTTTAATATTCTACGAGAACTGCTGCATGAAACCAATAATGAAAACTGAAAGTCCAAAGTTTTAGATCTGATCGCTGATTGGTTCTTAAACATCAGCGTCAATCACATGAAGATTATTTCGTATCCAATGACCGTATGATTTGGGAGGACAAAATCAAGGATAAATAAAAGCTTATTATCTAAAATAATGACTTATTCAGTAGGACAAAAATTAGGGCCGCGTGAGTTCAGAGGTCAGTTGCTCTACCTTGTTTATAGCTTCATAATAATAATAAGATGAAGAATAAAAGACAGACAAAAATATATCGGATAAAATGAAAGGTCTAAAAAAAAAAATAGTACTTTCAAAGCAACTGACCCCGTACAAGTCTTCAGAAATATCTCCGTAAGTCAGCAGAGAAACTGTAAAGAATACTCGGCTTTTATCAGAAATTCAAGAAGAACAAAATGCTGTTGATTTCATTTAGTATTTTTACAATTACAGCAAAACACACTTTGAATACAGATCTTATAAAGCATCTGAAGAATCAAATCTTAAATGAATACGTAAAAAAAAGTTGTTTTTTTTTTTTTGATTATTTAAAGGGAAAGAAGAAAAAAAAATAGCGTATGAAAAGAAACTAAAAAAACAAAACCAAAAAAACGATTTACCACAAAATAAACCAAAACCAAAAAACTGGTGATGATAAAACTGTGGAAAGATGATTGTAACGAAACTAAAAGAGAATAAGAAGGGTTAAAAAAATTGTCCAAGTTGATGTTTAAAAGAGATGACTGCCAATGGAAGAGCGGCTTAACTATCAATTAGGCCTTGCTTCATTGCTTCTGCTATAGGAAGAAGCCTGTCTTTTGGTTACGTGTTCATCGGTTGTTTTCTCGAGTTTAATTAAATTCCTTGAGTGATGTCCTTAGAGCAGATTTGAAGTAACACCTCCATTAACTATTTCCCATTGGTTGGGATCTCGTTTCTCTGGGAGGGGTGTTGGGGTTGTCTCGTGACAGCGGTGGTGACTTGTGTGGCGTTGGCTTTACAATGGGCACATAACAGTTGACAGCAACTGGCTTTTTTAGCTGGGTCCTCTGCAGCCGCACCAAATTGCCGGGGCCGACTTGTCCTACGCCCATCGCCAACCATGTCACTTAATGTCAACTCAGATGTCACTTTTTCTCTATTTTTTTTCTTTTGTATCCAGTTTTCCCACAGCTTCCAAATTAGGTTGTTTTTTTTTTGTTTTTTTTTAAGGCTAATGCTTTTTTTTTTAAACTGACCTTTCTATCTTTTTCTTTTTCTTCACCAACAAACTCTTCAATTGATGTCATTTTAGATCTCATCTTAGGTGACGAGTAATTCTAGAAGAAACACAGCCTTTCTTACCATAGAAGAGAGAGTAGAGGACAATCAATGATTTGCAGTCGAAGAAAACTGATATGGATTGAGTCAAATTCAGAAATAATGAAATGCTACCGAGTAAAACAATAAAATACGTTTAACTGTTACATTCAAACAGGTTTTTGCAAGCTTTTTTTTTTTTAATAAATGTCAAAGAAGTATTAATGGCTTCGTAATTGAACCATTAAATACTTTTCCCTCAAATATCTCTTTCCTGATGAAAGTTTGGCCTATTATGAATTTTTCTAGGCAAAAACGTTTGAGTAATGATGATCTTGCTGTAGAACAGAATCATCTATAAAAAGATAGAAATTTCTTTATGAATTTATGCATTCGATGACTGAACATTTTTTAATTCCCTTTCCCTGAGAAGCTGTCCAATTAGTTTATTTTATTGTTAGATGCATTTAGGTTAGTCATTGATACTCTCTATAAAACGTGAGTGACATAAGGGAGGCTTCCCAGTGTTAATATTTAGCAGTTAGAAACCTGACAAGACAAACATTTCTGATATAGTTACAACCAAAGGAGTTTAAATGTTTAAAAATAAAGAGTTGCATTGTTTTATGACTTGTTAGCAAAAGATTGAAAGTTCAACAATGTATCAGAATTTAATGGAACTAAAAGAAATTATATTGTTTATCTATTACATTGCCCTATTTCTGTTTTGTCTTAATTGAATTGAAGAAGAGTTAGCGAAAGAATTGGATCCCCATTGCGCTAATGAATGGAAACAAAAACAAAACTGTCAGGTCTTCGGTTCGAAAATATAGGAAAGCCCGTATTTGTCCCGTTTTTGCTTTAATTCAAGTGAGGCAAAGGTTCCCGTAGACTTTGATAGTTTTCAGACAAATAGAAAATCACTTTCTGTCCAAAATAAATCATTTGTATTTAATAAATATTGATTCAGAATTAGCTCCATTATCACATACAAGGCATGTTTCTTATTCCTAATATTAATTTGCACCAAAAATACACAAGTCAAACGTGTAATTAATAGAATAGTTTGAGCTCAAATTGTATTGATTTTACCACTAAATTTCATATGAGTTGTATTTTATTACAAAATATTTCTATAAATGAACAGGAATTTTTAGGCATTTAAAATATTTTATGAAATTTGAAATCATTTTGATGATTCCTTTGTAGGCAACGTTCTCCTTTGCTGTTTTTTATTCTTCCAGTTCAATTCGATCTTTTGCCTTTCTAATTGCTCCTTCCTCTTTCACTTCGTAGTTAATTAACTCTCACTTAAAACTTCTTTTGTTTCTCCATCAGATCTGTTTAATAATCATCTTTATCTTCTTCTTTATCAGAAATTTATCAAAATCACCTGATGTCGATTCTTCCCAAACGCTTTTGATTTTTCCTCCTTATATAAAACAACCCTTTCAATAGCAACATCTATCCAGAAGATACTGAATGTAATAGTAACCCTAAACTAATTCATTATAACCTGGTTAGCTAAACCACAAAAAATCCTGTATCTAAAGTCAAAGTAATCCAGCGTAGGAGTAAAATCTACCTTCTGCTGATTCACACTAATCAACAAATTCTCACAGACAAAGCAATGACTATTCGCCTTCACAGTTTTTCCCTTTGTGGATGCATTGGACTGGTCTCAGATGGAAAAAGCAAAAACGTCTCAGAACAACGTAAAAGCCTCATAGCTGTTACCGTAACAGAGAATAATATTGTGTTTGTTTTTTGACTAACCCAGTAGGAAAATGGACGGCAATGTTTGTTTATCTGTCCTTTCAGTTTTCTCGTGATTTCCTTATTAATTTTGTTTCTTTTATTTCATAGTTAAACTAGTCTCTATTTCTTAATTATCTATGTAAAACCGTTGCCTAATTCACATTTTGTATTTTAATATTCCATTCGTTCGCTAAACAACGGATGAGAAATAAATTAAATAAAAAAAACCAATAAAAACAGAACAAGGGTAATAACCATGGGTGAGACCAAGTTGTATACAAAATGACATCCTGGTACAGCTGTTTCACGTTAATATGGCGATCATCAGCCAGGAGCAGTCATCAGTACACAACCAGGTCTCGGTACATGGTCCTAACTGATGGATTTTCTCGCCATTTGTTCTTTCGGCGAGTTTTTATTGTATGTTTTATCTTCTGCGGGCTCCACATTGGTTCCGACGTTTTTTAAAACAATGATAGTTACTCGTTAAAAAGGCTTTTAATTAGCATAATATTTGTTAATGGATTTCTCATATTAATTCATTGACAATCGTTTTCTCATCAGTTGTTACATTCCTTTTTCTTATCTCGCCAAGTGTTTGATCTTTATCAGATCTTTTTTTCTTCGCACGCGACCTTCCTTCTGTCTTTTCGCTCTTGGTATCAGTTTTATTTCCTTAATTAAGCTGTTCTGTTGATTTTCCCAGGTTTAATTTGTATGTCATTGTTGTTATCTTAATATTTATGAATTCTCTTTAGATATCAATAGCTTCTTTCAATCAATGTCTTCGATTCGTTTCAATTTCTCTTTCATTCAATATTTCTACTGTTTCCTTAGACTAGATGTAAGCACTTCTTTTGAATCCAATAATGAATAGATATCGTGAAAGCCCTTCACTCTTGTCTGCTGTTTCTTTCATATACTAAATTTTATCGCTTTCATACACATTGATTTTAAATATTACAAGAAACAATGGATTATACGACTACAGAGAATTATTCATCCATTGTCTTTCCCGAATCATAACCTTCACACTATATACATTATATAGAAATGTTTACGTAGTTATACATAAAAGAGGTGACTTTTTTTTATATAAGCATATTATGATTTAGGATAAAGAAATTAGCAAACTTGTATCGAATATATGAAATGTATATAGTAATAATAGTTTCAAATATTTGTAATGTTATCAGATAAAGAAAATAGTTTAAATGTGATAATTTCTTTAACGTGTCGTGTAATTATAAGGACAACTATTACCTCGACACAAGTGTCGAAAATAGTTTAAAATTTTATTTTTACTCTTAAATTTTCAAAAAATTATCGAATACTTCCATCAAAAGTAATTAGATGTTTATACTGTATAAATATCACGATTAAAAGTATTTATTCGAAGAAATTTGACGAGTACATTACTAAAAACTGTTTGTATCAATTGTGGAATGTTTGAATTGATTTGTCCCAAGTTCGATAAGTCCATTTAGTCCATTTATTGAATTAGTTGAATCTGCTATTTTAGGTTAGGTTGTTTTTAGTTGTTTTATTTCGATTGGAGATTATGTTCGATATTATTTTTATTCAGTTGTTATATACTATTTTTTCTTGTTTACTAAGCATTATATGAAATATTTGAAATCGTTCAAAAACAATAATAAATTATTAAAAACGATTTTTCGTTTTACGTCCAGATAAATAAAATATATTTTATTTAATTAACCAGCTAATATTACAATAAAACAAATCACTGATTTGAAAAGCAAATTGAACCTTATGCATTTCTTTCTTTTCCTCACGCGCTCGTCTCCTTATGTTGGAGGTCAAGGATAAGACTTGGAGCGGCGAACAAGTAATCCCCGACCTCTGACCCTTTTCACTTAGATTCCGAAATGTCTTTCTCTTGTTTTTTAGATTCTTTTTTTTTTCCTCATGTAGATTTCAAAATGAATAATGACTAATTTGTTTCTTCCATTTCTATAGGATGAATTTGTTCGAGAAGTTTCTAAATTGTCTGACAGCTGATGAATTACTGCTATCTTTATTTGTTTTATTTCATTTTAGCCTTATAATTTCCCTAATAATATTGATCTTGATATTTGTAACACCACGCCATATATGCAGCTGACCGTATGTAAAACGAAATTCCCAACTATACTAAGCAGAGCAAGTTGAACTAAAAACAAAACTCTATATCCTAGGAGACTGAAGATTTAATAACTTATTAAGCTATTAACCTCTTCCACTGAGTTTGGTAAATACACTATCTCGCAGTATTTAAAATAAATTGGCAACTCAGAATGGATTGTGATAAGACTAGATGAGAATGTTCCAAACACAAAAAACAATATTCATTAACTACTCAGAATTGGTTAGCAATCTGAAATATTTGCTGGTTTTTCTAATTAGTCAAATATCTTCTTGAGGCAATGATGTGCTTTCGATGATGTTCTTTGAAAATAGGACTCTTCCTAAGATGAACTTTTCTTAAATTAGAAAGCAAAATTCCACTGTGTGTTGAATTGGTTTCGTGTGCTGGGAATCAATGATGTTTGTAGCTAATAATCTATTTGCATGGGGTATTTGTCCTTGAGGGGAATTCCTTTTTACAGGTGAGATGTTAAAGGTGGCTCTTGTAAAGAGGCGCAGTCGATCTTCATTGTTTTCAAGGGGTTAAGGATGTGTGAAATATGGGTGGGAGGAACCACTCAACAAGTCTTCTTCGACACTTGGCACGGACTTTAGAATTAAGAAGAAACCTTTGTCTATTGGTTTGTTTTTTTTTTTACATGAAAGGAGCTCTGTTTTTATTGAAACACTAAAGCAACTACGACCTCTAAGAAAAGCAAATCCAGTATTTGATTTTCTTTTCTTTTTTCTCTTCTAATTATTTTTAATGAAAAAGTTAATGCTGTGGTTTATATTTATAAGGTTTCTAATGTTTAATTGTAACAATGGAACTGGAAAGAAGCTGTTTTAGCAAAAATCTTTCATTCCTTCAAGTAATTCACAGTTAATAAATTGGAGAATAAATTGTAGTAAAAAGTTTTTCAAATTGCAGTAAAATTGAGAGGTTTTTCTTTTTCTTAATGATAGACTTGTTTGATCGTTTAATGCCGTCATTTATAACATTTTTTAATCCATTTAGAGACTTAAATTTCTTTGAAAAAAATAGGATTAACAAATCAAAATTTTCCCCATTAGAAATTCGATTGCAAAGAAAAATAAGAATGGATTTTAACGAAACCAATTTTAAGTTTCACTGTTTAGTTTCCTACAATACTGATAAAATTAAAAATGTAAATTATTTTAAAACACCGGGGAAAAGGCGGTAGTAGGAGTTTGCCCTGCAGTAATCACTCTCCCCTTTCTTGGAGTTCCTATATTTGTCTGATGCCAACATCCGATAACGGCTGCGAAATGAAGATGGCATTAATTTATCAGGATCGAAGGTTAAGCTTCCACCCTCGCCAGTTGAAATTCAGTTCCCGCCCATTCCTTCCTCTACTCCAGCATCAGTCGAAGACAAATGGAACCACTTATAGATTCCTACGAAAATCTCTCTTCACCATATTTTTTAAGATATTGATTTAGTTATTTTAAATAGAGGTTTTAATTGACGATGATTTCCTATTTTTGAAGAACCAATCTTTAGTTTTTGTATCCATTAATCTTCTTATTTAGAAAAAAAAAGAAAGGTTAGTTTTACAGAAATAATTTAATGGTTATATTTTTTATATGATGGAAATATGTTCCTTATTTTGAAGTAACAACGGAAACTAAATTAAAGAAGACAATTTTAGGAAGGAAAAAAAAAAAAAACCTGGCAAAAGATTTAAATGCAAATAATTGAACTTTGTTTCCTGTTTTCCGTCGTATTGCAAAAGAAAGTTGATGATAGAATACAAATCATTCTAGATTAAGTAACATCAAACTGTGCAGTATTAATGTTTCAGCAGCTTCTTAATCCTCACTGCTATAGAAATGATGATCGTCTTGGTGTTTGCGTGGGGGGTTTCTATTGTGTATTAGCAGGGTATCACTTCGGAGTATCAGATTTCTTTCAATTTCTTTGTCTTCTTCAAAATCTTTCCTTTGGAAAACCCTTATAGTATCCTTTTATTTGTACAAACGTTATTCTTTGTTGTTTGTTTGTTTTTGTTTTTTTCTACTATTTATAAAAAATCGAACAACAAATAAAAAAATATCGCTTACATTTAAAAAATAACAAAAAAACCAGAAGATGTTTCGATCTGTGGAAAACTGGATGATCATCTTCAGCTTTTCCTGGCTTAGAGTCATAATAGGTTTTTGTTATTTTTTATTTGTTGCTCGATTTTCATAAATATTCATTCTACAGTTGAATTTACTCTGAACTGATGTAAAATAATCCAAATGATAAACTAAGAATTTGCAGATGAAGAAAAGCAACATTTCCATTGAATCTTATTTCATTTACTACGATTTGTTTGCATCGTGAATTTCATTTACAATTAGTAAAAAAAAAAAATATGGTAATTATTAGAAACTTTGAACATTTTTTTTTAGTATATTTTGTAGACGCTGTGAATTTTATAACAAATGTTTACATAATGGCAATATGTTACGTTGCCAAAAAAAAGTATAGTGTATCCCCTTTTCGATTTTAATCTTTTCGAACTTTATACAAATTTCAATGGTTCTTCTATAAGAATGTTCTACAAGAATAACTCTAAGAAAAACTCTGAAACAACTGATATTTGTGGATAAATAAAGCCGTAATCACACACATTCGTAAAAATATGAAAAGCTTTCTATTAAATCTTTTCTTTACGAATGTGTGAGATTTATTTATCTATTTATATTTCCACATTTTACATTTCTTTAACTGTTATTTTTGTACACTGTTCACTTTATTATGTAATGTTTTGTTTATTGTTTTCAACGATAATTTCTTTGTTTTTCTACGATACTGTAAATTTAATGAATTACCATGAATTTTTTTAAATTGTATTTATATGAATACACCATAGAATAAACATTTATTGAGAAGGAAATAAGTAATAAGCGTTATTACAGTCCTCTACAAAATTGCTTGGAATTTGTCGTTTTTCAAGGTTTTTCACTTAGTGACAGCCCTATTCGAAATAAGATGATACGGATTTATTCGAATAACTCTTTATTTGCTGTGTTGGTTTTTTTGCTGCTCAGTTCTTGAGGTAAGTCTATGCTAGTAGGTTGCGTTGCCACTGCAGCCATTCAGACCTCCAATAAATCCGTTGCCACGTTGCTGGGGGACAAATTACCACGATGACCCCTTGTATGACCCCGTGCAATATTCGCTGTTTCTTCTCAACACCGGTAGGAGATGCGTTTGATAAAGCGGCCATTAAAGAAATTTATCGCTGGCGAAGTATTGTTTACAGATTTCATCTGTACTGCCTCAGGTCCATTTGGTGTGAGTAGCGTTTATCATAGGCCACACACACAGATCAAGGTCTTCATTGGAACAAGGTCAACCAAAGAATCGATCACTTACGACACAAATCGTACGGGTTTAGTTTTCCCTATTAATTTTCATAGTTTAACAAAAAAGTATCCATATTTACGTCTCTGTTTTAGTTTGAATTATAATCAATTGACCAACAGCTCCAATGGTATTCGTCTTACAGTGCATTGGTTAAAGACTTTACTAATGAATATAGGATTCAGTAAATGAAAAGCCCCTTTTTAATCTAAATAGTTTTAATATGACATCTGTGATCTTCTACAGACGAGTGTTTATAGTTGAGAAACTGTTGCCAATAAGTGAATGAACCTCTGGTTTCGATTTTTGTTTAGATGCTTTTGGCTAATTTTCGAATGATTTTAATCATCTTTAGATTTACCATCACCATCATTGTTGGTTCATCATCATTTTTCTGTGAGAAAAAGTTAGATAAAGAAGTAAAAACAATTTTATCCTTTAAAAATATGATTAATAAGTAGATTGGAAAACACTTCTTCGCTATGAAGGATGTTTAAAATGAATTTGTATGTTACGAGACAGAGGTTTCAGTTAAGATATAAGTTCTATTGCTTACAGATTACATTGATTTATACAACAAATAATAATAATAATAATAATAATAATAATAATAATAACAACTACCAAAAGCAGTCTGAATAAATTAATTGCTTCATCCAATGACTATTCGTCTTTCGTATGCTTGTAGTAAATGTACATCCATTGGATTTTACAGTTCATTGGAACATCCGTGAGGAGACAGCGGAGAATGATTCGAAAAGAAAGTTCTATTGAATCTTAGCAAATGAATTTTCGAAAGTTACTACGATAATTATACTCATTATTTTATTTACTTTGTTTTTCTCTCTTAATTGGCTTGAAGACTTTGACTGATATTGCTTTTCAAATATGCAGTGAAATTTTAATTTCATTAATAATAATCAGAGAAAAAAATTGTTGCTGGTATATTTGTTTCATTAACACTGTCCAATTTGAATTTTGTACTGTAAGGAAAATATAATGGAGAGTTTATTTAATTCTAAGTAATGATAACAAATCGTCGAATTAGATAAAAAAACTGTCGTTATTACAATGAACATCTCTTTTTCTATTAAAAATGAATTCCTTAAAAGCTGACCCAGTTTAGGAAGTTTCCTATATTCATCTAAGGACTGATTATTTTGATCTCATTCCAATGTTTATTTTCTTTTCCACCTCTACATTCATTCTTCTCCTAATAAATATAAATTATTATAAAAATTAAAAGTGACATGAGATACCTTTATTTTTTCCTTTTACCGTTTGAAATTTGCTTGACATGTTTGTTAGATGTGAATTTTGTTGGAAAGCGGGGGGAAGTCCACCCCCGTCAACTAATTCCTCCTCTTCTATACAAGTCTTTTTGATTTTTGGTCTTTGCGTTTTTTACGCATGCGCTCACTCCCTGGCATGTCAGTGGGTCGTCTGCATTGTGTGCTGATTATTCACCTCATTTACCACCTTTCTATGCAAATGGACCCCCTCGGTGCCACCCTCTATCCCCCGCTTTGTTCCTGGGCCTGAGAAGACCATTCCAAGTCACAAAAGCACACGGTTGGTTCGGTGCTGAATAACAGCCTCACAAAAGCCACCTTGTGCTACACCAGCTGTGGATTGGATAGGCTAAGTCCACAGCAGCTGATTGCATAAGTAATTCGCCAACCCAATCCCCTCTCGGATGTCATACGCTTTTAGCTTCACTGATCCCCCTAGTTTTAATCTTCCTCTCGAAAATAATACATCATAAAGTTATGGATATTGTAGATACCAGCGACATCTGACGACAGCTTTATGAGGCAAATGAAGACTGGTCTATCATCAAAAACGGTAGCAGCCGGTAATGAAAGTTGTATAAGAAAGGAATAATATTTTAATACATTCTGTTTTCCGATTGGCACAGATTAAGACAGAAAGGAAACTAAATAAATGTCAGACGTTTCATTTAGTTAATTACTAGAAACCGAGAAACTTAAAGAAGAAGATACTTAAACTTAATTTTTAATTAAATGTTCCTTCAAAGAATAAATAGAAATCAAAATGAAATCGTACAATGAACTAATGAAAAATTTTCAACAGAGAAATGACTTTTTGATCTTAATAAAGTTGGTCTAGAATCTAGTGTAGGATTCTTGTCACTTGAGAATTTGTATCCTTTTTGTTAATGTTTTTATAGAGAATAAACCAATGAACAACAGGCTTTAATCAATGAATATTAAATATATGGATTTGTGCGGACAGAAAAATGAAATTAAGAATTCAATTTTAACGTGTGCCACGGTTTTGCATGAAGAATAAAATTAGATAACATACACAAGTTGGTTAACTACATATAATTAAAATTTAAAATGCATCACAGAACGGTGGAGAGCTTTCGCAACCATACACGGTTGCCTTGTCCACCCAGAAGGTTACATAAATAAAAAAACACTTCGAATTTTTACACAAAAGAATTAGAATTTACATGAATCGTCCATTGGGAAAATATGATGTCTTGAAGTACCCATTGGTCAATCAACTGTTGGAGCAGTGCTATTAGGCAATGGGTGTCTGTAGCTGCTGTTTGATTGAAGAAGACCGGTGTCCTTCTTGCGATAAGAAATCGAACCCTTTTTTTTTATTTCCTTGGTTGTAGATGGAAAAATCAGCTGGAAGGAACTAGGATGGCTATTAAAGATAATAAAATAAAAAAATATAAAAAAGGTTATATGGGACATAGAAAATGAGTTGGATTATATTATGAAATACAGGAAATTTTGTGATTTAATTTCCTTTGCAATTTCTGCCTGATATCTTTGAGCATAGAGTCATTTAAATAATATTAAATATTTAAATATTTAAAGAAGATCGTAAGAAGGACACCGGTCTTCTTCAATCGCAGCTAAGACACCCATTGCCTAATAGCACTGCTCCAACAATTGATTGACCAATGGGTACTTAAAATATGGTGTTTTGGAATTCCAAAATTATGTAAATTCTAATTCTATTATGTATAAATTCCAAGTCTTTTTATTTATGTAACCTTCTTATTGACAACCGTGTATGGTTGCGAAAGCTCTCGACCGTTCTGTGATGTATTTTAAATTTTAATTATATGTCGTTTTTTAACCAACTTGTTGTGAATGTTATCTCATTTCATTCTTCAGAAAAAATGAAAACGATTTAATATCGTTGACATGTTTGTAAAAATCAATAATAAAAACACACCAGTACCTATGATAATTATGATTGATAAGGGATCGCTGCAAAAAGAATGCGAAAGCTCTTGAAGTCAATGTAATGTATAACAAACTTTTTAATGTTTTAAATACCAGTTTTTAATATGAATTGGTTGTTTTTATTATTGATTTTTAAGAAATATAAAAATTAAAATGCATTACACATTAAACTAAATTTTTAAAGTTTACAAAAGTTGAAATTTATTTTTTGTTTAATATTCTGGAGTCAGTTTCAATGTCTCATAAGTTTATCTGTTTTGTGTGAAATCTGTTTTCAACATCCACCATTTGATTTTTAATTCACCATTAGAACACAGAGATACGAAATTAACAGTATTAGATAATTTGTGCATGTTCGAAGACATTTTTCTGAAACAAAGAAATTAAGAACATTAAAAAAAAAATAACAACCACCAATAACATTAATAATTGTAATAAAAACTTTTCACTTTTGGCAAATTACAGTTTTTCGATTCTTATGTCATTAAAGATACAACTTCGAAACATTAGGTCAAATCACCTTCAAGTATAAAAGTATGGTTTGTTTGACATTTAATTTATCCACATCAAAAACTACAAACTGATATTCATTTCGACGAGTTTTAATCATTAGTAAACTTGAATGATGAAGGTTAACGAGATGGAAACCTCTTAGAAGATCTCAAGACAAAATTTCTTTTTTAAAATTTCGTGTAAAATTATTTAACTAATAAGAGCTATTCCTTTTACAAAGCTCTTCTTTCGTCCATCGATTAGGGATACAGATAAAAACAAAGATTTTACTATCAGAATATCTATGGTTTAGTTTTGAACCAATAATCCACGCTATCTAGATTCGATCCACAGCGCATGCGTGCTGTCCTTCACTTCTTTCCATTCGACTTTCAAATCTTGTCGAAAAAAATCTTTTTTATTTTTTCCAGTCAAAAAATAAAAAGAGACGGGGGGGGGGGGGTCGAAAATACCACAATGTTTCCCATTTTCGGATGCAATTTCAGAGTGGGTTTTTATAACCTCTTTCCTCGGTACCCCAATGTCTCCTATAACAATGGGTTCATAAGTGTAGATACTTCTGTTGTATATTTTTGTTTGTATTTTATAATTTATTCCTTCATCGAGAAATGGAAAATGCGCTGGTGACGAAGACGAAAGTTCTCGACTGTATTTCCAGAAAAATGATCCATGACTCTGGTTTTTTTCCCCTGAATTATTTCCTTAGTATTTTAGTATTTATGCTAATTTCTTTAGCTTCACTTGGTAAGAATTTTGGCCTTTGAACGTTTTGGATGAACTTATCTGTTACTTCAGTTGAAGGAATTATTTTCAAGTAAAATAGTAAGATTTACTTTAAGTTTTTTTTTTTTTATTTTGAATTTTAGTAAATTCTATCAAAATTAACAAGATTTTGTAAAGGCTCAAATTAAATCGTATTCTATATCATAATTTTCAGTATTTATGATATACATTAATCAATATTTATGATTAAAAGTTATTATCAGTATAATCATTTCAAAGAATTAAAATGAAAGATATATGATATTTATTTATTTACCTAATGCATTTCTAGTTGTACAGATATTCGCGAAACACGAAAAAGTAATTGCTGACCTTTAAATGAAGACTAAGAAAAGAAAAAGCAAAAAAACAAAAAACTTTTTATTAAATCAGAGTTGAAATGAACTGTTTTTACTGTAAGTGCTTGAAAACGACTTAGTTTTATTTTCAACATGATTTTTTTGTTTTTCATCTGAACGTGACTGCAGGCGTAGGAAGGGTTCAAAGGGTTGAGGTGAAAGTGATTTACGTTTTGGTTGGAAAATTCAGATTTAATCCCAAAGCATTTGAGAAGCAGTGGGAAGAAAAAGATTCCTTCATCTTTGCCTTTCACGTGCCCTTTGTTACACCCGCTGCTTTAATAATGCATGAATTCAACAAGAATATAACCAACTTAATAATTATTGTTATTATTATTTATTTTGCATGTGGTTTTATCATAAAAAAATAGCTCATATTTGTAGCAGGTTTTTCATTTTCTATCTGCAGCATTTTGGAATTAGGAATTTGCACAAAAAAAGAAAACTATTGCTATTTTTAATAAGTGTTTCTATTCAGAAATAGTATTAGATACTTCGTGCAAATACTTTTCTCTTTTCCTTTTACTTTAAATTATTAAAAGTTTGACAATTAATTTGTTAAAAAAGTTAGTTAAAGTTTACATGACGAGAAAAGAACCAGCGCCATTTTGGTTTGTGATGACGTCACGAGTCTACTTCTTCAGTGTAGCTCAGCTGGAGAAAGAATAATTAACTTTTATTTTATAAATATACACTTAATTTGACTAAATCCTTCAAACTACGAAGTAAGAAAGAAAAATCAATATAAATAAACTTAGTGGAAAAAAAAGATATGTTAGGATTTTTCTTGTCATCTACTATTTTAACCTTAAAAACAATTCATTATTAAAAACCAATTTCGACAAATATTTTGATAATCATAAGTAATGAAGAAACTAAAACTGTCTTATAAATATCAAAGAATGTTTTTAACTTCAAACATAGAAATAAGTTATTAATCTTTCTGATCAATTAGCTAAAGAAATTATAAAATAAAAATTAGAAAGATGTGAAAAACCACATTAAGTAAAATGAAAACAAATATTGGAACCATGTAGATTTTTTTTTAAAGAAAGAAAGAAAGTGTTATTATATGAATTTTCTATTTTTATTATTTACATAATTATTAAATGCTTATTGATTAATAATATTTCATGTAATAAATGTTTATCAAACTTATGTAAGGTTTAATTAATAAGTGATTATAAAAAAACTTTTAAAATCACCTTATTTTAAATCCTAACTGGAAAACGTTATCGTAACGTAACGAAGTAACGGAATTACTTTTGATTAACGTAAAGAAAAACGTTAACGGAATTTTCCAAACAATAGTAAAAGAAAACGTAACAAAAACGAAAGAATAATTGGTTCTTCAAAGCCAACACACAAATAAAAGATAAAAATTAAGTTATTTACAATAAAAATCACTAACGGTTTCTCGAGCTCATGAATTTGCCCGCTTTGTCAGGGTTTTTTTTGCTTTGTTTTCTCTGGCATTTCTTGGTAGGCTTGCCAAAATCAGGAACATGTTGTAGAATATTTGCTGGCTATAACTTGTACAATACTTTAATGTGTGTTTTTTTATATTGCATTGGTTCTTCAAAGCCAGCACACTTATAAAAGGTTAAAAATAAAGTTATACAACCTATTACAAGTGTGTTGGGTTTGAGAAGAACCAATGTAATATAACAAACACACGTTAAAGTATTATACGAAAGAATAAATTTCTTTTCTTCGTTAAAAGATGATACATTGTTTCTATTTTAGTTTATAAAAAACAGTTCCTCCACTGCGCGTTTTATCACCTGTCAAGAAAATGACAATATCAGTTTTTCTCTCAATTTGAAAATTGGGGTGGGGAGGGGCTTCGATGGAAAAGGATGTAAAAAAAATGAATAAAATAAAGACAATTATATATTTTTATCTGATGTTTTAAAATAATTATTTGCTTCATCCCCCACCCTCCCAATCACGACAAAGTTTCGATGAACTGAAGTAGGTAAAGAAATAGGAATGAAAAAAAATATTGAATTATAATAACATATAATTATTAGTATTAAGCTATAATGTATATGTATAAATATATCTTGTTACATGTTTAGATATATTTATGTACAGTATTACATAATAATACGTGCATTTTTAAATCAAAAATAACATTTATTATTATTATTATTACTATTATATATGAATTGTAACGTTCATATTTAGAGATTATATATCTACTTTAAGTACGCTTATTGACAAGGACATCGAAACATTATCGTCATTGGTGGGGAAGTGGGAATAATTATTTGAAAAACAATAATATTAATTATTTATAAAGTTTACATTAGATTTAAGTGTATATTAAATAAATTATTTATAATAAATTGATAAAAATAATTTCATATTTTATTTTATGCTTAATTATTTCGTTAAATATTAATGAAAAATGACTTTTTTAATTTAAGCTCTGATTTAAACAGAGTAACTGAAAATCTACTTTGATCCAACTGCAAATGAAAATGAAAAATCCTGCTTTGATTACAATGGGAATGTATTGTTTATTATTGTTCTTACCAATAAAATCAGAGAAGTGCAATTACCTCGGTTAGAATCCACTGGGAATTTATTTTTGTTTCCTTTACAAACAACAAAAGACCAATAATGCGCTGTAACTTAAGATTTTTCATTCCCGAATAAACATTAGAAAAAAAGAAAAAGATCCATTGGTTGTCAATTGGATAAAGGGCACTGGGGCTACTAGAAAAGATCAATGGCAGAGGCTTCATTGGTGATGGGAGAAAAAAAATAAAATGTCTGGGAAGGAGGAAATTTACAGGTTTTCGATTTCGGAACTTTGAGGAAATTTAGAGCTTTCTTTGGTATCTGGTGATATGACTCTAGCAGCCACAGGTTCTGAGCTACTGATATCTTAATGAACTAGTCCTACATGGAAAACAGAGGTAGCATTGGAGAGTTTAGCGAAAAACCAGTTGTATGGATACGAGAAATCTTCATTTTTTCGGTTGGATACTGAATTTTGGAAAATCTGGAGATTTTAGACAGCTTTTGAGAGTTTTTTTTTTTTTTTTTGAGAGGCAGCAGAAGGATTTCGAATAGACTATAAAAATAATTAAGTTATGCCCTTAAGGTTTGTTGTGCTTAATCCCACTTCCTTAATAAAAGTAGAAAAACAAACAAACAGCAAAGTCAGGACAAAGTGAGAAACAAAATTAGAAACCACATAGACTTTTCTTCTGCTGACATTATTATCCGTTAACTCCTATAGTTAATATTATCAATATTCATTATTTCTATTACTTTACTTTTAATTATTGAGGATCTGATGATCCAGTGGTAAGCTACTGGGTTTGGGGCTGGAAGAGCTGGATTCAATTCCTAACAGAGATAAAGGAGTCACTCAACGCTTTGTAAAATGGCTTTTCTTTTCCGACCTCAACTTAGTCCCGTTGGTCCTACAGCGGAAACCTACGACCCCAAAGATCACATGGGTGTGAAGTGGGATTCTGTAACTTTTTAACTAAGGTAGGTTGCCCAAATAAAGCCCGGTTTCAAATAAGGCCCATCCTTCGTTTTATTAATAGAACGTTGACAATTTACCAAGATTAGTTATGTTTCAGACAGGTCCTGGCTTCTAGCGGCCACACCAAAAATTAGGTCCGTTGAAGTGGACTATTTCGCCATGTTTGTTTCAGTTGAACAGTAAAAGTCGTCCAAAGCTTTTCTCGTTACTATTTCAACTTAATTTGAAAAATCGTCCCCATTTTTTGGCAACATAATATACATGGACATTTTTTATGTCATTTTAAAGTATGTCATGAGTAGATAAATGTAGAATAATTTGATATTTGAACAGGGACTCCAAATAAGGCCCTTCAGTTACATTTTCAAAACTGTTATTACAGAAAGAATTTCAAATGCAACTAATTCTAAATTCAATTAAAAAACTCCATCTACGGATAAATTTCATTTTATTAATGGTGATATTTCGCGGAGAATACCATCTTCCCGCTTTTTCAAACCTTTTTTAAATAAAAAAGATTAACTTCCATTACATTCACTGGTTTGCACGATATAGACATATTATGTTACAATAATTAAAGACATTTTTATAAAATCAATTGTTAATGATTTAACACAACCTATATTTACTAACAATGTAACAATGTATTATAATTATTATCAGAAACATTTTAACACAACCAATTGTTGCTAACAAGGAATTGGTTCACTGAAATTTCTCTCTCTGATTTTTTATCATATCCTGGAAATACGACAGTGTGTTCGGGTTTACCATGTACCCTTTGTCTTTATTTATGCATTGGAAGGTTTTTATGACACATGCTTCGATTAGGTACCTAGTATGTTTGTTTTGAATTTTGTAGAGAATTGTGACTTTCGGGTCGGGGTTGTGGTTGTTTGTGATGCAGTGTTCAGCCCAGTTTGATATTTTAGGTCGATTGTTCGTGATAGCTGTTACGTGTTCTTCTACCCGTTCTTCTAGCATTCGTCCTGAATTTCCAAAGTATACGGCTCCGCATGTAGAATTAATTCTAAATTCACTTTTTCATAACAGCACACCTTAAACTATCTTTCAAGACAGTTTTCAGAATTTTCACTCTTGCAGTAGAGATATAAAAAATCTTTAAACGTTAGGTGGGCCTTATTTGGTGCAGTTACATTAATTAATATAGTTTTATTATAATTTATAAGATTATCTTGCTAATTTAAGAACTATTGAAAATGACACAAACAGAAGTGACTTCAATTAATGAACCCTTAGAAGAAAAGTTCCAAAGAAAAGACTGAGAATCAAATGACTGAAATTCATTTCCATCGACATCTTATTTCATTTGGAATCCATTTCAAATTTGCGCTTATTATTATTTGATTGAATTTCGAAATATTCATGACTTATTGATATAATTCTTTTATTAGCAAGTGAACAATTTAAAAATAGAATATATTGGAAAGCTTTTTTAATTTACAAATACGAATCTTGTCTTCACAAAACAAGTAGAAATTTGAAGGATTTTTATCTGCAATGAATGGTTCAAATATAGGACATTTTGTTTAAATAGAATGTAATAGATTTTTGACTTTCAGTTTTTTATTTGTGTTGACTGATCAGATTCAATGAAAAAAAAAAAAAGAAAGAAAATCCTGAAGTATTCTTCCTTCTTCTTTTTTCTACGCCATTGCTTTTAGAATACAGTAACGATCCCGATTACGATACGGTTCCTGAACCTGGACTTTAGAACTGGACAAAAGCGACCAACCTGTCTGTCATGATCCCACTGAAAGACCTATGTAAGGGTCCTTTTGAATAAACACAAATACATTGTAGCAAAGGTAGGAGAGTTTGCTGCTACCCCTAATGGTCGACGGCCATTGTCTGTCCCCCCCTTCCCTCTTCCGTTGAACTGACCCCTTTGTGAAATTCCTGCTGTTAGAGTCTCCGTCTACCCTTGTCACCTGGCCACCGCACATAGGCACTGAGTGCATTAGTGGTAAATGAACGCCTTGCCCTTCAACCCCTGCCGCCATTTCTCCACTCGCCAGTTGTCTCCACATTCCGATCAGTGTCTCTGCTGTTCCATCAAACCAGTTTTTTTTTTTTCCTTTTCTTATGAGTCGTCTTTCTGCTCATCTGAAAGCCAGTGTCAATCTCTGAAACGCTGCTTGGATGGCTTCGAAAATAACTGCCATTCATCATTACTCGGAGTGGGGATCTATCCCATCTGGATAGGAAGTCAGTGGCATTCCACCAAGATTATTATCAAAGCATGAACCGGAAAAACAGAAATTATGGAAATAGAATTCCATTATACAACAACTGATTTGAAACAAGTCAACTGGAAGCAGTCTTTGGCCTTCAAAGGATGTAATGCTTTTTGGCAGTTTATTTTGGGCTCAGCATAGAGTATTTGCTAAAAAGAGTAAATGAAATTAAGTTGATGTGTTCCCAGGAAAGAACACTAAGTGTTTCTGGAAATATCGAATCAGTAAATATGTAAAAATGCATATAATAGATAACTTCTAAAATGGTAAAATTTTAACATTTCAGCCGAAACAATAGAAGGAGTTTTGGTAAGAAAAGAAAATCTGGTTTTAAACAATAGTAAAACTATGAATGTCTTCTGATGATAACAAGATAATTAACAGTGATTTTGTTTTCATGAATGATATTTTTTTTTTCTTAGCATTTCAAATACAGTTCTTGTAAAATATCATGTATTAACGTTGTAGAAATATAAATTATTAAAGTTCAAAGTTTCACATTAAATAGCTTAACGTGCCGAAGAATTTAAACAAAATAAAACAAGAAACAAGATCAGCACAAGCTTAAACATATTGCCTTTCTGATTCGATTATCGGGAAGGATTCGGGAACGGCCCGTTTCGTTCTACAGGGGACTCATCCGCCCGATCTCCGCCTTCCCCGATAAAAGACCCAGAAAGGCAAGATCTTATATGAAGGCCACCATCACACCTGGCAGTGACTCCAGAAGAACAAAAAACGACAACAATAAATGTTGTGCTAATCTCATAACAACTAATAACCTCTTCCTAATGAAAATATTCACATATTCAGAAAATGGAAATCTTTGGAAAAGGAAGTCCTTCTTGACAGACACAAAGAATTTGATAAAAATATTCAATATCCAATCTTATCAAGAAGATTCCTTGAAATCCTGTATTGAAATTACTATCGTCGTTATCGTTTTAGAGTCGAACGTTAAGGGACTTTTCAAGAATTAGACTTCAAACGTTAAATGAGATGCTAATTAATTTCTGGGCTGAAAATGCTTCTTTTCGTATTAAAACGTAAGTAATTGCTTATACATTGTATTTGGATGAAAATGAATCTTTCAGATATTGTAATTTATCAAAAGAAACTTCCCAGGATGTCTTCTTCTATTCCATCTGTTTTTTTTTTCGCTTGTCTACTGTCTGTCTATTTTATTAATATGGACTAGCTCCGATACCTTTTACCTCGTCTTGTCTTATGGTAATTGAATGACTAAAACAAAGCACTTCTTAATCTTTATTTAATTTCTTTTGCTGGATTTTTTTTAGGATTGAATTGTAAGAAGCTCCAACAAATCTTAAGAAGTTATAATCTGTCTTGAATTGAGGTTGGTTTCCTACTGAGCGTTTCTTTTCTGACAGGAAATGGAAACATTCAAGGTTGTTATAAAACAAAATAGTCCAAACATTCTATCCTAGTAATTCTGCTGATTAACAATTTTATTATTTCTTTATGATCAATCTTTAATCACTTGTTAATCATTGACTTTCATTTTTATTGAGTCTTATTTGAATAATTTATCTTTGTTTATTTGTTTCTAAAAGAACTGAACGGATTTTTTTAAAATGGCTTGTTTATGGTTCAACTTCAAATACTTTGGTCTTCTTTCCATTATTTTATTGTGTTTTTATTTCTCACTCACTGCACTTCGGAAATGTGGATCAAATGAATAAATTGATGTTTTTTGTAATTGGAATGAATTCCTTCAACCTCTGAAACTTTCAGATTTGTTGACATTCAAATACGGGTCTTTTCCAGGCTCTTTTGCGTTCAATTATATAACTGTGGTCAGTCACAAAAAAGTATAGATAGAGTTTTGTTGAATCGAATATTGCGGCGATCGTCTGAATTCCTTAACGTATATTTTGTGTAATATTATTGAAACAAATGCTTGGTAGGAAAGGGAAAGTGATTGCTTCCCTAGTTGTCATATTATAATATTATTATATTATAGTTGCTATATTCGTGCAACTAGAAATCTTCAAATTAATTAATCAAATTAATGTTCCTTTGATTAATATCGGATTATTTCTTGTTTAGGCTTCTCTGGAAGTTATCTTTTGAAAGCTTCGATACTAAGTTCGGATAAAGAAAATTATAGTCGTTAGTTGTCGACTAAAATAGACTTTAATTTAAAAATGAATGTTTTATTATTGAGAGATTTTTTTAAAACAAATTTTGCTAAATTACTTACAAATCAGTTCAAATAATTTGCGCTTTGAAGCCAAATCTTTCCTTTTCATCACAATGGCTTCTTAATTTAAAATAATAGGCTTCGGTCGCAGTGTTTCGCTTCCCTGCCACCCACATTCACCACATAAACATAATTTAAAATAATAAAAAAAACTCATTTATTCGATGTTTGCTCTTAGATTGAAGCAAAACGGTAAGAAAGTACCATCGGAATCATAGAATAGTGTCTCCTAAAAACCCTCCCTGGGAACTGATAAGTAGGAAAAGTGTGAGGATAAGAAAGAAGACTGGCAGTTAGATTGCAATTCTAAAGTATTCGAGTTGTTATTAATTAGTTGTTACATTATCCTGAGAGCTTTGTTGTAGGTGAGGTTTGAAAACTCAAGAATTCTCAAAATCCTTAACGTTAGGGAAGTAATTTCCTATAAGTACGTTCTAAGTCTTTAGAAGATTCTGGAAACAGGACGACGGAATTGAAAACTACTTATCGTTGCAACATGTTGATAACTGATCTGATTCTGTAGCCAATGGTAGATCATTTTTTGATGTGATAACCAGAGAACGCTCATTACCAAAGGTCACTGACTAAGGACGATCTTCGGAAATTATTTGTTTTTGCTACATCAGTGAAATACTGCCCTGTAAACGAAAGACCTGTTTTATTGGCAAATAAATAGTGGGCGGTGTGTCCATGTCGCAGAAGCCTCCTCCTGCGATGCCTCTACTCTTATGACAGAGAAATGGGATCGTAAACGCACGAACCCACACGACTCCCTGCCATTCTACAGTTAATTAATAATGCCCTAAGAGTTATTCACGTAGGATACATTTGCTTTTAAAGGAATCGCAGGAAAAATCTAGAATGCGGAAAGAGAATAGAAACAAGAACAAAAAAAAAACAAACCCAACAATCATCCAAATGAAATGAACTAAAAGAGTTTATTTACAAGAAGAGCCCAAAGAAGTTGCTTTGTTTCTTAACCGAAAACTTCAAGAAGAAAGCATTAAAAGAAATTTGGTAGAACTTGGTTAATGAAATAAAGATTGGAAATGACAGCTTACTCTTATCTTTTCTATTAGTTTTCAATTTATTTGAATGTTTTCTCCCATTAGAAAATGTAATAGTAACCACAAGTGTCATAACCACCTGTATTATTTCGCTTCTTTATCTCTTCTTGTGTTTTACAAACACCAAAGTAGAGTTTATAATGAATAATTTGCTAATAATTGTAAATATTTGTTAAATTAAAGTAATCCTTCTTGATGTTCTTCTGTTCAAATAATATATTTCTTTCTTTTTTGTTTTAAAATGGACTTTTCCCAAAATAGAAATCTTATTTGTAGATTAAAAAGCTTAACGTGTGCTAAAATTGTAACGTTTAAAAATAATGACACACAAAATTTTGTGTGTCATTATTTTTAAACGTTAGAAATCTTATTTGTTCTGGTTTACTGCAGAAATAAATATTATTAAAGAATAAGAATAATTTCTACAATTAGAAATCTATCCAATTTTTAAGATTTATTTTCAAACATTTTTTGTCTCAGCAAAATGATTTTTTAGTCAAATTTTGTAATTTGTGTAGATTTCTGCTCGAAACTCCCTTCTTCTCAGTTCATTATGTTTTTAAAAATGTTAAAAATACTTATAAGTTCTGGGAAAAAAAAACTTATTTTGAGAAAGTTTATTTTAACATTCAAGAAAAATAATTTTTACTTAATAATTAAAATTATAAAATATTTTCTTATTTACATGCATTTTAGGAAATAAAAAACAACAACTTAATAAGCTAAAATCTAAAGTTGATTTTTATTTTTTTATTACTGCTTTTTAGTTCCTCAATTTCAAAAATGAACCCAATTTGATTAATTTTTTTTTCTCATTTTAGGTAAGTGATTTAATTCTCGGCTTTATGGATTATTGCTAGAGATCTAAAGGTAGGATCTTAAGTTAAACTTTTCCCAATCGTTTGTGGTTAAAATAGATAACTTTAGAATTTGAACCACAGTTCAAAGTATTATAATATTTTGAAGTTATTATTTTTCTTAATTTCAACTCCAATGTTGACTGGAGTTAGATGTGGGTTGATGTATGTGAACGAAACTCGGTCTTTTGCAGATGATTTTACTTGATGTTTCTTTTACTAAGGGGTGGGGGTGATTGGACCACTTTTACCGAACTGATGATACGATCTATCAGTCAGGACTGTTCTGTAGACAGAGATGTCCCAGTGGCAGTGAGGCGGCAGTGCTGCCACATCAACTGTTTCTGGTTAGATGATGCACATTACGCCTCCACCCTGGCAGCGCTGCGGGGCGCCTTGACAAGCCTTTGTGTCGCATTGCTTTCTTTGTCAAGTGTTTACTTGCTACGAAGATACAGTTCATAGACACCCCCAGTCCAAGAATAAACACAAGATACAGAGCAGCTTTATTATTGTGTACGAGTGGTTTGCTTTTCCTCAATAGTCCAGAATTCTCTCCACCTGTTTCAAAATACAGAACGATCTCAGATAATGAGATGCTTTGTGTGTCTCTGCCGTTATTGTTGTCGTTGCAAATCCCATATTCGTCCAGAATTGATCCTTCCTAATTCCACGGCATCTGTTCGCTTTCAGTAGGGAATTTGACATCTTCCATTATTGTAACGTGGATTACCATGTCTTGGGGATAAAAAAATAAAAAAAAAATAAAGCGATTACAAACTGAGAAGGGATTTTTCGAATTCCTGATAATGTTGTAGATACGCTCAGGAAATACAGTAATCATAAATACAGTAATACAAAATCAAATACAGTAATTTTAAATTTCTTTCATTTGAATTTGTAATTAATAACATAATAATATATCAATAAAATTCGACTTGAAAAACAGGAATTAATTAAAAAACTTATTATTATAAATTTTAGCTTGGATTTTAGGATACAAACTAATTGGTTTTCGTTTTTACTTAATTATTAATTAATTATTATTTAAGCACTTCATATGGATTGGAATTATTAATCGTTTCTTGTTATTTTAATTTAATTTTTGTTTTTGTTTGAGTTAACTATTTTGAAAACTCAGAAGACAGTTAATTATTATTTAGAATAAATACGTATGTTTGAAAATAAATGCTAATATACACAAAAAAAAAAGTAAGGGAAAAAATCCAGCAACTTTTATTTGAATAAGTGTATTATATTGTCAATAGCTGTAAATTATTATTATTTGTAGTAGTATTGTTTGGATAACTTATAAGTGTAATTTTTCTCTCATATTTTTCTCATTCTGTTAAAATCATCGTGAGGGGCGGAGGGGGGGGATTGATGAATCGGTCGGATTAAAGATGGATGATTAAATTTTGGCGGGTAACTTTATCTTGTGTTTCAGAAGGGGTGCTCACCTGTCATGGTTGATCTATCAGGAGACTACAAAAGGGCCAAATCAATTTACGCACTTCATTTATAATACTTTTTTCTAATCCTCGTCACGTGCACCTAAATGAGCTGATCTAACACTGATTACACATCGGAATAAATCTTAACCACTTTCTTTCGAAGCCGAAGAAATTACCTATAGCTTTTCTTATCTACTTGAAGACCATCGCCCTGTTTATTATTCGTTTCCCTTTGGGTCTTATCGACGGAAACTTCATCTTGGAAGGTATTTTTTTTTCTACCAAGTAACATTGAATTTTATCAAGCAACTTTTAATTGGTATTTTTTTTTTTTTTATTGCTTCGAAATTTTCAACAAAGATATTTCTGAATTAGAGAATTACAATAGCAGTGGCAGCAACGCCATTGGATTGATTTGGAATTACCATGTAAAGCAGTATATTTTTCAATTACAGTGTTACTTCCGAATAACGGACAGTCACGGGACCGGAAGTTTCGTCCGTTATTGGGAAGTGTCCGCATTGGGGAGGACTATCTTTCTTTTTTTTTTTCATTTCTTAGCTTATAGTATGTCATTTAATTAAAAAATACGTACAATCTTAATTAAACTTCTACAATTACCATTGCGATATGAGAGAATATGAACAATTGCAAATTATTTACTATATTCCTTTTTAAATCCGTTTGTCTTACTTAAAATAATGACAAAATTAATTACAGTATATAGAAAATTAATTTCTAGTCATCCATTTGATGCCTTAAACGTGTCCAATCCTAAAGTTTGACCGAATTCTCTGGCTTTTCTTGAAGCAAAACACCGCTTATAGGAATGTTCTTTGCATGAGCAGAGCGGAACCATTTTATGGTCACTTCGTCGATTTTGCTTGTTTCAGTTTTACGAAACTTCAAATTCTTCGAATTTTCGTTTGAATTCATCATCCACATTTTACTAATCTCATCTTTGTCCTTCAAAAGTTCACTTATCTGAGTTTTTCCAACTTTTAAACGTCCAGCAAGACAACGCACACTCAGCTTTTCTTTTTTAGCAACTTCAAGATCATCAATTTTTTCTTTCAGTGCCAATCTCTTCCTTTTTGACGCCATTTTAATTCGCACTAAATTTAATCAATATGTTTATAGGATATCTTTATGAGGTATTGACATTTACAAAGCAACTGCAGTGAAAAAAAAGGGCCTCAGATTCGTGCATTGAATCATGGGACACAATGTATGGAGGGGGAGGGGGTACCGATACAATGTATCAATGTATGGGACACCGATGTAAATACAACCATGATGTGTTTGTCGAAATGTTAATCGAAATTTTTGTTTTTTGTTTTTTTAATAGTTAAAATAACTGTCCGCTATTCGGAGTGAATAACATGGAATGTCCTATTGTAAGGGACTGGGACCAGCAATAATGTCCGCTAATTAGAGGTGTCCGTTAAAGGAGGTAACACTGTATTAAATAGTAGTGAAAGTATATTTAACGTTAGGCAGGGGCTTAAGGGTGCAATGGCCTTGGGGTGCTAACCTCGTAAAAAAAACAGTAATAGTATGTTAAATATATTCTATTATGACACAGCCCTTTTGTAGAATTTACAACACTTAACAATTTAAAAGAATAATAAAAAAAATGATCAGACGCCACAACTAGGGGCGCCACATACCCTCCCGCCGGAGCTGTGTTTAGATCTGTATCAAAGTTGACATAAAATACTATTACTATCAATAAGAAATAATTATTATCATTTCCTTTTCAAAAAATATAAATTTGGAACAAAAAGATTAATTACAAAAACAGAATGTTCGGAGAATTTCAGATTTCTTGAAACATGAAGCGGCGATTTTTCTTTCTTCCTAAAATAATTTTAATGGATTTACTTTGACTACAAAAAGGCTTTTAACAATGATTTGTATTTATTTGCTTAGTTATTGTTTTCATGTTTGATATGACCGTGGTTAAGTATCCATGAAAAGAGCAAGGCTTTAGTTTCTCTGAGGCCAGGGGTCTTGCATTGGTTAGTTATCATTTTTAAAGCAAATATTTTTTGTTTTAGCTAATAAATTGCTAATGCTTTCTAAAATTTATTCTTTTTCAAAACTGTTCATTCATTTTGTTTTTATCTTAAGAAATAGCATCATTATGACTTCATTTCTGTTCCTATTAAGATCTGAGTAGAATCGTATTGAATCTAATTCTTCAATCTAAGCGTTGAACGGTTCAAATTTTTATATAAAATAAATGATTTTATTAGGAGCTAATTATTTTTGAAATTGTATTAAGAGAGAAGAAATTACTGAATGATTTTCTTCTTCTTTCTTCGAATTTGGCCGACTATGGACCACGTGAAATAACTCATGATTATTTTTCTACTTTCTTTCTTCTCTTCCAGTATTCTTTCATTCTGAATGAAATGATTTTACTTATTTATCAGGTCTTTTTCAATAACCTTGTCTCCTGAAATGAATCATCTGAGCTATCAAGCGCCATTGTTTTTTGTGCTTCCCAATTGTCGTTGTAGGACACGGGAGGGCGTAGCAATCGTGTCGAGGGACGATCGGCTTCACGGAAGGTGATGTAGGAGGTGCAGTGACAGGCGATAGGATCAACACCTGGCCAACGAATGGGTGCTGACTTGCACATTCTGAGCCGCTGCCTGCACCAGCGGGAGTGAGTCCTCCCTCGCTCCCTATGAGGCCGGGATTTGGCAAATACTTTTGAGAAAAACACAGGTTCCGATAAGAACACTCGATCGGAAGAAGAAGGAAACATGGAAAGATGCAACGGAAGACACCACCGAAAACAATGGACAGAAAGGAACTCCTGTGTTCCTTTCTTGCTTCGAAGTGTTATCATGAGGCCACTTATTGTGAGTTAGTGGTTTTGTTGGATTCAGAATATCTCCGTCCAAGCGTTTCCAATATGGAATTAATATCAACATCTTTTAAAACTTCAAAAGGAAAATAAAGGTCTTTATTTTTTATGTAAGTTTTAATGATTGTGACAATGTTTCGCAATTTTGGCGATCGGAATTCAAATGACTTTTTTTTTTTTGAAAATCGATTTTCAAATTGAAATTTTAAAATTTCATTCAGATAAAAAAAAAGTATTGATTGGAATCATTTGTTGCTTAAATATTTAATTCAAATTCAAATTTCCAAACTATGTAGCAGCAAACAATCACTATAATTAATGAATAGATTCGTCAATTATCTAGAATTAATCGAATATCTTAAAACATTGTTGTTTTTGTTTTTTTCTGAATTGAAAAGGAATTTCTTGGCTCAGTTTTTTTGTTCATTGGAAGAGAAATCATTTGAATCAAATTATTAAACATTTCCTAATATTCGCAAAAAATCTCTTTAGCTAAATTGAAACTACTTAAAGTACAGTTTTAAACTACATTTCCAATTTTATCCTGAAAATACATATTTACATTTTCTTCCAAATATATTAACTTATCCATGGAGATGATAAATTTCTACTATTCCAAAGTAAAAATGTACTTATTTCAAAAGTTTTGATTATGTTGATTATGTTAATATTATACTTAATAAAACTATTTATTTAATGTTTTTGATTCGCAAATATATTACTTAAAAATATGTATTAAAATAAATATAAATATTTTCATCAATAAATAAGGATCCCAAAAATACATCCAAATTTTTCATCAGAAATCTTTTTCAGGATTTACTGATTATTTTAATTTTTCAACGAAATTTTAGTTAAAAAAATAAATTTTATATAGTTTTACAAATAATGTATTCCAATGAACAAGATCTGGATTGGATCATGTTGACGTACATGTATTATGTGTGTGTGTGTGAGTTCCTTCCAAAATTATGAAAAATTATCTTCTTCCAATAAGAGTTTCTAAGGTAGAAGATTCGTTCCTAAACAAAGTAAGGAAATCTTTGTAGACTTAATCTAATTGTATTTTCCTGGTGGACAATCTTCTGTTTAGGAAGTCTTTTATTTCTTTATAAATTAGGGAAAGCAATCTTAGAATTCTCAAGAGCAATGGGTTCTTTCTCAATCACTTGGAAAATCATTTTTTTCTTCTTCTTTAAAACTTTTTTAAAACTTTGTTATAATGCTGATTTATTGATGTTCCCTATGGGAAACATAGTGAAACTGAACATAACACAGATAACAAAGATCCTCATGGCTTTATTAATTTCCCTGGTGTCATTATTGTACAAAGAAAAGGAAGAACTTAAAGTGTTAAACATTTCTGTAAATCCAAGAAATTAATGAATTCCAAAGAAGCGGATTTCAAAGTAATGTTTATGGATAACAAAAGGAAGATTGTTCTGTAACAGTTAGTAATCTATTTAATAAACTGTTGCGTTTATGATTTTACAACATATTTCATCTTTGAATATTCTGCGAGATACGTATTATTAATACCATCATTTCAAAAAGTATAACTTTTAGACTTATCTTCTTAAATTGTTGTAAAATCCTGTAAATTAATTTCAAACGAATTGAAAGATCAATAAAGTCAAATGAAAATGATTCTGTTTGTATGGGGAGAGAGGCTTTTGGAAGTAATTTTCTTATTTAACAATTCTTGATCGTCATCAGTGGACCATACAATGAATCGCACAAAGTGAAAGACAAAAAAAGATCACTGCGGAGAGGGTAAAGGAAGACCTTTTCCTTTTCTCTCTTTTTCTGTGTGAGAGGCGATTCCAATACTAGATCGCCCCCCTTCTTCTGCATTTTTTTTTTCCTTTCTAGCAGGTGAGTTTCTTGTGGCCATTATCGAGTCTGGTCTGTGTCTCCGAGTGCTTATTGTTTCCCAGGACGCTATGCAATTTGGACCGAAATGACAGAGATGAAGTAATAAAGAGATTGGGGTCCGTAATCACAGGTTCCATGGCTGCCCTTATGAAAAAACGCCCTCAGGCACAACCAAGGACTCGCTGTCCACACTCATTAAAGACCTTTTTTTGAGGCAGAGAGAGAGATGAAGGCCTGTACACCCTCACTTACCTCCTACACCCAAAATGATACACTACTGCCAGAGATAGCTGTTCAATGGCATTTCCCATTCTTTTTTTTAATCATTTCTTTGAAGTGTTCGTGTTGTCTAGAAAATCGTGTTTTTTAATGTTCATGTTTATCAGGAGGTTGTAAAGTTGGATAAACTGCTAATGTTTTCAAAAAGGAAATAATTAGAATCTTAGTTCATTTTGAATTTTATTCAGAATTTAAACATTACGAAACATTATTAATTAAGATAAAATATGACTTTTTTTGTTCCTTCCATCAGATTCTTCCACTTTCAGTCTCTCCTTTCTTCTGTTTCTTCTGTTTCTTTTTTTTTTGGTTTCGTTGGAAAAACCTACAATGAAGGCAAATAGAAAAGAAAGTTGTAAATCAAGGTCAAAATAAACGAAATTTTTCATTTAAAGCTATAATTTATTAATTATATATTCAGCTAATATTTTTGCATCTTAATATTATCTACTTGTCATAAAAAAAATGATATCAATTAATATAAAATAAAAAGATTTGAAAGTTAGAAATTTTTATTTTATTATTTTTTTCAACTACTGGAAAAAAAAAGTTCATAATTTGGTTTGATTTTCGCTTATTGAATGTTTAAATACAGGAAGATATAAAAACTATATGTTAATCTATCTACATTGACTGACAAATACTTTTTCTAATAGATCAATTAAATGTTAACATATGAATTAATTATTTCATTTGATTAATTTTAAGACATTTTAAAGGAAGTAGATATTTCGTGATTCCTAAAGCATTTCACTTTACTCGCGCGAAAGAAGCCTGGTTTCCATTTTATAGAGGGCTGGGTGAACCCTATGGCCTGCCCAGATGAGAAATACTATTGGAAAAGTACGTAAACATAAAAGAACTTGTTATTGATTTGATATTGGATTGATATTTTGTGATTGAAAAAAATAAAAAGTTCTTTTTTTTTTTTTAACTTTCGTTGAAAAGAAGGTTAAGAAATTGTTTTAGACTTGTGTGTAGAATCAGTTGGTTTTTATTGTGTTCAGAATCAACGATGTTTGAGATAAGTCCTGTGATTTCCTGATAATTCTGAAAATTGGAATTAACTAGATTAACAAGCAGGGGTGGTGGCTAATAGATGATGATAGAAGTAAGAAGCTTTTCCGACTCTTCTTTTGTTTTCAATAATTAGTGTTTGAATTTGTGTAAAGTCATCAGAAGGACCATATTTCTTGGGGGTGTCAGATCGCCATTTGGCTTCTTTCAAGGCGAAAGTTAATTTGTGGCAAGAGACTCCTCATGGAATGCTGGTTGGTCAATGGCCTCCTGACCGTTGTTTATAGTACAGAATCGTAGGTGGAAGGAAGGTATCAAACCAATGTCTTTCTTGTTTCAATTCCCTCCCGTCTGAGAAGATATCGAATCCTATCCTCAAAAAAAAAAAAAAAAGAATATCTCAAGTGATTGTTACTTTTAAAACAATTAATTGTGATTCCGTAGTTTCCGTATTATTACGATGGAAATGAAGATGTTAATAATTAATGAAAAATACAGAATCAACAGATGAAAAACGTTGAATAACAAACCATAGAATATCGCCGTGTGGTTTTCCATAATTCATAATTAATATAATTTTAAAAAGGTTAACAGTTTTAATGAAAACTCTATTTGATCCTTCTGCATTTCACTAATTATTTTAGGTTTTACATCAGTTTTATCGTTGTTCGATTAATAACATTGTGGATTTCAATCATTTATTATTTTTGAAATTTGTAGAGAGAGATTTCTTAAAGAATTCGAAATCGTAATTTTTTTTTTAACTGTAAGTGTTTGTCTGGTGAAATAGAAGGAAGATTTTATCTCCTGAAACGAATTCATTTGAAATAGACCGAAGTATTACAGAATACTTAAATTAACAAATCTATATCGATCCTATTCTAATAGTGGATCATAATTATTAGAAAAGGATTATGCAAATAATTATTACGATGGACTGGGTTTCATGAAATTATCTCAGGAGAAATGAAAAAGTCCACTTTATTCTGACTAATTTATTCCAGAGCAGAACCTCCCCTTTCTATCAACTGAGTTTCTTCTACAGGTAGTCATAAATTTCTTTTGTGATCGCACAAATGTAAACCAATTTTTCTCGAGCCGTTTTAGCAACTGACATTTATTCCTTGGCTTTCCAGTTATGAATACATTACTCGCATCGATCTAATCAAATTCCCCGTTTTTTATCCGTGTAATTGGTTGCACCCACTTGCCATTGGTAAAAGGAAGTTCTCCTAATCTCCGAAGAGGTCGCTTTTAAAGAAAGATAGAAATGAATTAGCCTATATCCTCCACTATTTTGTTGTTGTGATCTTTTTATTAGCCTTTTTTAATACGATATCAGAAAAATTATTTTCACTGAATTTTATCGCTGTTATTCTCCTGTGTTTTATTTCCTATGACTGCATTTCGATGTTTTTCTCAAGGCCAACAGGAAAAGAAAAAGATCTACTCCATTGGTAACATTTCCAATCCAATCCCTTATTCTACTATTCTACAATAATCAGTTGGTTACATTTTGCCACATCTTCATTGAACGGAATATTATAAGAGATTTATTAATTCTGATTTATTAATTGGAGGGTTCAGAAGCCAATCAGTGTAAGTCAATAAACCAAAAATGAAATACTTTTTTAAAATTATGTTCCAAAAAATAACAACGTTTGTAAATTTGAAGAATAAACTTTTTATTGAAAGATAACATAACTATACACTTGGAGGAGTGATTTGGGCACTTTGTCAACAGAAAGTATAAACATTAGAGTATGACTTATAGAAAAAAATTTCAATTTAAAACAAAATGACTTACACTGATTGGCTTCTGAACCCTCCAATTACTAACCTCATCATAAAACACAGTGTTTGAAACACAGACCATTTAGTAATTGTAGAATATGTATTAATAATATTAATTAATTTGTTTTTATTGTAATAATAATAAGATCAGTAAAATAAGAAAGAAATAAAGAACAAATTCTTAAGACATTTAGTGATAAGAAAATGGAATGGCCATATTTTGGAGAAGAAATAATAAAGAGAAGGAGACGAGATGGAATTGACCAGAAGTTCATCTTAGGATAAGGTTTGTTCACCTTCAGTCGAAATCAAGGCAGACTTCGTTGGTTTCTCGTTTTCAAATTTCCTTTGATTTCAGACGTTCTTTTGTTTGTCTCCAATTCCATTTCTCAAAGAACTTAAAGTCTACTTTCCCTGCGATGTTTTTTAAAATAAAGCTGATATTATATCCTAGTGGTTTTAATATGCAGCGAGTATTTCCCATTTCCTGAAAATAAATAAAAAAAAAAGAATTAAATCGGAGTCATTGTTTTTAAGTTGTTGAAATCCCGTTAATTTTAATCCTATCAAATTAAAAGATTAGCTAAAAGGATTCAAATAATGAAGTATTAATAGAAATAGAAATCCACATTTTTAGATTCCATTGCTTTTCCTGCTCTAATTTCTCGACAATGTCCCATTTGAAGATGATTTCAATGATCCTCCTTGAATAGACACAACAAGAAGATCTCTCCCCAAAGGCTAACGCTTTTCTAGTCAAGTAAAACCAAATAGGACTTATCTTAAATGATCTGATCTAATTCATATTAAATACAGGAAAACGAGCGAAAATGGATGATAACAAAAAATAAAAAGATGAATTATTAGATAGGTAATCAACAAAGAACCCTTCAGAGGATTTTGTAGATTTATAAGAGTAAAATATAAATCAGTTAGCAAATAACAAATTTGAATGTAAAATATTAAGATTGTTTAAAATAATTCAATGTCCGAGATGACATACAAGAATGAGTTTAATTATTATAAGTTTAACGCTGTGCAATAATGATAAATAATACTGTAGTGATAGGGAGTAAACTGCAGTGTGAGGCAGTGTTACACACAGTTCTACAGGAGAAAATATGGTAGAAGTGATGTCAATCAATGGAGAAATCATTTCCATATAAGATGAGTGGCATTAAGCATGAGGATACAAAATGGAGGATAGATTCTCTCGAACGTTGACCGCCCTGTTGGTGAGATGGAATTTTATACGGAAAGTAAATATATATATTCTGTCGTGGAGGTTAGACTGGATATCTCTTTAGATCCTGAGCTACTAATTTAAAGAAGAAGTAAAGTAAGTCGATTTATTTAAATTAGTCTAACTGTGAAACAAGAACTCAAGACACTGACGCTCAACGTGCGAATGTTAACTACAGAACTTTTAATCGCTGAACTGTGAACAAATTTTTAATATGATATTAATAGTCAAAATGTTGATCTAAACTCAGATCTAATAATTTCGAGATTGTAAATATTGATTGTGAATTCTTCAATCAAGAAATATATTTAAGCCAAAGCTTAAATGATAATGTGAACATAGTAGATTATTTGAATGTTTTAAAGGAAGCTGATTATAACTGTGTACTAGCACAGTATTAGTTTTCCTAGATATTGAGTTTAAAGATTAATGCATTTGTGTTATACCATGATTTGATATGTTAATATAGTATTTTATTTAGTTCAATATATATATTGTTAACTTGTAATCTTTTAAGTTTTCCTAAAAAAAAAAAAAAAAAAAAAAAAAAAACTGCTATTCATATTATATAATAAAATAACTTTTTAACATTCTTCAGTTTTTCTCTCTTTACAGCAGCGCTTCTCAATTGGTGGGTCGTGAGTGATCTTCAAACACAGTCAAATGTTAGAATATAATATCAAATAAAAGAAATAGGACTGTCCAGAACAAATTCTAAACCTTAAACAAATAATTAGATACTTGA
>JAFIDM010014012.1:2558525-2636756 GCA_023159025.1 Thereuonema tuberculata
AATGTGGTCCTTAGTTGGCCTGAAACGATTATAAAAAAAAAAAAAAAGAAATAGGAAGTACACTGTTTCATTCTAACAAGTAAGATTAATAAAGTATTAATTCTCATTCGAATCGGTTTAAAAAAATATTTCAGGATATCGTTTATTTAAAAACAGACTCTGTTCTAATGGTAAAATTTTAGATATTTTTCAAAGGATTCTGAAACAAAAAGGAATTAAAAAAATTCGATGTAGTGCGGAATTTCATGAACAGTTTCGGGATTTCTACTAATATAAAGGATTTAGAAACACTGGTTTACTGTTGGGGGTCAATTATTTAATCTAACTCTTTGGTTACTCTTGAGTCGGTGATATATTGGTGATGAAACGTTGGCTTAGGAAGGAGGTAGAAAGTTATAGGAGCTGATCGCTAAACACTCTTTGTTCGTATTCAGAAACTGTTTTTTTTTTTTTTTTCCTCCCCTACTGCGACGCATCAGTGGCGCGCGGCGTGCTCCATTAAGCCCCGGCGAAAAGATTGGCAAAAACCCGTAATGGAACAACCCGTCCTCCACCAATTGTCGTTGTCATTAGTTATTTCGTCAAAACGCCCCGTGGACGCCTCGAACCAGAAACACCAATCACCTCAGGTGTTTCATCACCAAATGAAAACAAGAGAGCATCGGGAAGTGCCTCGTCAATTTATTGGACATTTCGACAAGTTTGAAACCGCAATGGTTTCTATGTCCATTACTCAACTTGACATCGCCTAAAATATGTAATCGATTTAACACGTGACGATAAGAGAATACAAGTCTGAAAAATATTCGTTCAACTCTGATGACACTTGATAGTTAAGGTTACCAAATCAGAAAAATCTCTAATCAAAATCTGTTATGTGGATTAATTAACTGAATAGTATTGGCAGAAAAATGGGTTAGTTTTCTATGTTTCTATTTTATCAGTTGAGATGGAAAAAGAAAACAAAATAAAACAAAATTCATGTCTTTGAGAATAAGTCCGTCCCACATTGCTTTACTTAAATATTTAGCTTGTCACTTGATTGTTTTATTTTTTTTAAGCATCTAAATTAAATTATTTAAAAACAAATAAACGTTTTTACTAGAATGAAACTAATTCTGTATTTACTAACTAACAACCTATTTCCCCTAACTTAATAAATATATTTTTTATGATGTAAGAACGTTATGAATTTCGTAATGGTGAAAGAAATATAATTAAATCTGTAAAATCATCCAAAAAGGACTGAATTGTATCTCTTCATTGATGATCTTTTATTACAGGTAAATTCCATATTAATTAACCCATGGAAGAATGGAGTACTATTATTAGCTCTTTTGCTATCGACTTAATTCTAATAAAGAATATTTTCTAATAACCATCTCGCTTTGGTCTTTTTTTGAAATCAATTAACTTCTATAAATGCTTTCAGTTCTGATTTCGTTCAGTTCTAATAACACTCTTTTTTTTATTTGTTCTTTTGTAATGAATTAGAATCTTTGTTCCTTGTCAGTTTGTGTTATTGTCGTCAGTTTTGGCTGATGGCACATTAACTGAGTTGCATTTCTCATTATGCAAATCGCTTCCAATAAGGCAGTGACGTTTCTTCTTAGTATTCACCGCAAGTCCTGTAATTCCCTCACGCGGCCTGAAATGCTCGTGAGATAGCTATTATACAGCTACGGATATTCTTTTTATTTACCTTCAGAAACTGTTTTTAATTGATCTTAATATCATGGTTATGTTTCTTCATTTGAATTTTCAAATGACATTTAGAAAAAATGTAATCAAATTAATAGTTTACATTAAAAACATAATATAAAAATATTCTTTCTACAGACAGTGAATGTTCATTGATTGAATATCCGTATTTAATTCAACAAATCTTTCTTTATTCTGTGTTTTTTGTTTTAACATAATTGATATTATTTTCTTAACACAGATCAACAAAAGCTTTTTTTAGACTGAAAAACATCTCTTTAAATCTAATTCCAATGATAACTCGTTGTTACAAGAATATTTTTCCTTCCATTGGCTGGAATAAGAATCTACAATAATTTTAGCACTTCCAGAATTAGTTTCTTTTTAGACCTTTGCCAAAAGAAGCTGACAAAGATTTTAAAAAATAAAAATCAAACTGTAAGTAAAAATTATTTTTTATTATTTTTTTCATTCTCTGTTTTTGCTGTTATTTCATTTCCCCCCCCCCCCCACAGTATCTCAGTTATTTAGATTAAGTAAAATATATTCTAAGACTAAGATCATTTTCTCTTGCAGTTGCTTTATGAAATTATACTTAAAAATATATGGCTGCGGAAAAATTGCCTTTTTACGTTGAGAATTAGGATAAAATAAACAAAACATCATAACACTCCTTGTAGTAACTATTAAGAACCTACCATTAAAGAAGACATTATAAATATCTAAAATAATTCTTGCATTATTCTATTCCAAATCATCAGGGTAACTGGATTTCAGCTTAGATGGAATAAAGTCACCAGTTGATTTAAAAGGAAAAAGAAACAAAGGAAGACCAGTTTTCTTGAAGGTGCTTTAAAAAATTACAGACTTCAAATCTTTATAACTTTTTGTAATGAAAACGCTTGAGATGATGATTTTTTTTTTTTTTGGTAATAGTGGGTTGGATAATAAGAAAGCGAAAAGTATGTTTTAAAAAGTGGATTCGAATCAGCGAATGGTTTTTTGGTTGTTAAAGGAAGCCTTATTCTGGGTCTGCTTTCGTTGCTTGGATTCTAAATGAACCTGTTGCCGCAGCCGTAGCTCTAGTGGTGTCCGGCTGAGGTCAGTCGTCGGCCGCAGATTGTGGCTACTTGCGCGGGGAGGAGATAAGGGGTTAATAACATCGTCTGCAGGTGAGAATGTGGCGAAAGATGGGCTTACACTTCGGCCGAATCTATCTGTCAGTATAATTACTCCCATATTACGTTCTACCGGACGGCCCAACCTGATTGGCTGCGCACTTTAGTTCCAGAACATTCCATTCCGAGAGACCGAGTACACAAAAAAAATGAAGAACTTTGCGCTGAGGCCGAATGATTGCGATGGTCCTTGATAAAAACTTTTTATCGTTATGTTTATGGCTGATTTCGGAGCCGCTGTGGATTCAACGAAATGCAACAATTAACTCGTGTAATTGAATTGCATTTTATGAAGTAAAACATTCTGGAATATTCTGAAATTCTGAATATTCTTCGTTGTAATTTAGAACATTTAGGTAAGTAATTACATAAACAAAAAAAAATTGTAATCAGGTCTTGGAGATTATCCATCTACTTGTCTTAGAACAGGAAGGATATTTAAATTTACAATCAAGTAAATGAAGTTAGTTCTTCTTAATTCATTAATTCCATTTCTTTACAGAAGTTGTAAAACGACGACGAGATCAAAGTCATGTCTTAAAAACCAACCGTTTTTTGTTTGTTTGTTTTGATTTGATGAAAGTGAATGACTTTTTCTAAACAAAAGCGAACGATTTTCCCTGTGTTTCGTAGACCTTTGCAGTATTAAACGCTGAATAGCTTTGGCTAATGAAAATTATAGCTTCAGTCATTTATTTAAGGTAATTTATTTACAAATTTACCTTAAAAAAAGTTCAGTCCTGCCGAACGGAATTCTATTAGCTGAAGAGCTTATATTCGTCTTTGAATATGAAGGCAGAGAGATTTCGTAAACGATTGAGTTTTTTAGTTGGATGTTTGTTTATAGATGGAGACACTTGTTTCCGGAGTCGTCCACAATAGAACGCTAAGGCAGATAGTAAAAATCCTACTTATTTTTAGCCTAATTTGTAGATTTTTAGCAAGATGTTACCAACTTTTATTTTGCAGATTTAAAAAAATAATATTTACTATTTTTTTTTTATTATTTTTAAGAAGTGCTTATATCTTATTTTTAATATATAAAAATGAATATTTCTTTGTATGTTTGTCCCATTCATCAGATTACGATGAAACTTTGGTGAGTTGTTGTGCGCACGCCCGCGAAGGTTTCTGAATTAGTAGAACCATTTTACAATATCTGGTGCGCGAGTCGTTTCAACAAATGAGTGTGTTTCAACGTTTGCAGTTTCCGGTGCAACTCGCATTTGCGATGACCATCAACAAAGCATAGGGACAATCGCTACAAGTGTGTGGACTTAAGGGCGTTTCACATGTATTTGAAAATCGGATGGTGGGATCCACGAATCGGACGTATTCTCTTTCACATGGCCACGAAACTCTCTCCGACGTCATCTATACGACATGTAACATTCAAATCGTTCGTATAGATGACGTTTCGTGGCCACGTGAAAGAGAATACGTCCGATTCGTGGATCCGACCATCCGATTTTCGGATCCATGTGAAACGCCCTTAAATTTTGACCACACATGGACAGCTGCATGGACAGTCTGCTCACGTATCGGAAAACCTTCTGCACCATACGGAAAAACAAAAAAATATTGTGTATCCAAAAGCACTTCAATAAACAGAATTAAACATAGACACTTTCTTTCTTTGAGTGAATTTGCAACGCATGCCGGGTGTAGCTAGTGTTTTAAAAAATAATTTCTTCGTAAGAAAGTAATAATTTACTTAAAAGAAATAACTTACTTTTCTTTGTGATGATGCTTTCGAATGCTATTAGACGTAAGAAACTAGCAGAAGAAATAAAGAACTCAAATGATATATTAACTGAGCCAAACATCAAGGGTAAATTCTGCTGATGATTCCTAATAAGGATGAAACAGCTGTCCAGAATTCCCGTTGATGTTGACTCAATGTGCGAAGGCATATTTGTTGTCCGGTTGATTTTTGTCTCTATTTTTCAAATAATATATTTTTTGTAATTTTTTTCCTACTTAAAAATTCTAATTATATATTCCTTTTTTATTGCATTTCATTAAACGAAGTCAATTTATGTTGATGTACTTTAATATGAAGATTAAATAATTTTTTATTTCTTATTTGATATTTGAGAAGAAATAAAGGTAAAATTCGAGGGAGAGTTTTTCCCATAATTTCTGTGGGCGACGATTGCGGAAATTGTTGATGACGCTTATTTTGATTCCATGGCTTCGTTAATTCAACTGAACAGGTTTTACTAAATAGGATGAGGACAAAGGTTTCATCGCGTCAAACGGTTTTCATGGTTTTTTATATTTTAAATAAAATATGAAGCCTTAAATTAGATTCAAATGAATTTATTTGCACTCCCATACATTAACACAAGCATTTAAAATATTAGTTTTGTCTCAATAACTTCCGACATGAATTTATTATTTTTCGTTCATCGTATAATTATAAATTTCAATACCTTAGATATTTTATGTAATGGGATATTTAGATATGTAGATACATATTGAAAATTTGTTAGAACAACGTAATGGAATTTTTTTTTTCCTATCGATTGGAAAAAGTTGATAAAAATATCAGGTATATTAAAGTTACGAATTGTTTTTTCTTTTCAAATATGTTAAAAACCTGTGATATTTAATTTAATTTAGTGAATCAGTAAAATTTTAAAACATTCTTTCAAAGTAGTTGTAGTTCTTTAGAAGGGACTTTTTCTTAAAAGAATAAAAAAATTTTTCCAGATATTTTTTTTTTAAAAGAAGTAAAAAGTTTCAATAATTGGATCGTTTGAGAGAATTGAAATAAGGTTAATGACGTAAATTACGGGATGTATTTTATTTAATACTTCATTATATAATAGTTATAGTAATTTAAAATATAATACTTGTAGAAGTTACATAATAATTCATTTCTAATTTTCTCTCTGTAATTTTAATACGATTATTTCTCTCCGATTATTTTTAATAAAATGTTGAAGCCATCATCCTGGCGGTGTAGTTGGCATTTATAGCGTTAATTGGAATGACGTCATTCGTTTTTCTTTGTACTCTCTATATAGGCTCGGCCCTACGGTAGTGCAGGACCCCAGGCAACCTAGACGTGCGAGGGCCCCTTTCTTCAGTGATGATGTTTTGGCCGCCTTCTTTCCCCCCCCCCCCCCCCCGATCCTCAAACCTTCTCACAGACACTTTCTAAAACTACATAGTTTTTGGCGTATCAAGATACTTTGGGGTTTTTGCTGATTTTGTATTATATCATAATACAATGATACAATAACACAATGACTTCTATCATAAGAAATTTATTTCTGCCAATCAAGTATGGGATAACTTTATCTTTCGTTTTTCTTTTTTTTTTTAGTTTTTTTTTTTGAGGGGGGGTGATGGGGGGGGTTTAAGATTATAAGGGTTATAAGAAGGGAAGAACAGACGAAAATATGATAAAAATGCACAAATTCTATTGGCCTAAGAAAACATTGAAAAACAACTTTAAAATCACATCACTTTAAATTATAAACAGTATACACGTTAAAGGTATCAAAATGGATTCGTTCTATCTTTTGGGAAGGAATTTTTCAATCGAGTAGTTCATTTCAGTGCCTCCAAAGCAGTCTTCGTTTCTTCAAGTATTCCATCTTTTAGAAGCTTGAGCTCTTTTGAAAAATCTTCCAAGTCCAGATCTTGGTTATCCTCTGTCAGTTTAGAATCAAGATTCAGACAGTGTTTGAGTAGATCTTTCATCACTCAGTGACTTTAAAACCTGAACATTGAAAAGAAATTTGAAGTTGGTCAACTACAGCAAATAAAAAAGGAGGAAAAGAAATAAATTCTGAAGCAACCGCGGGTCCACTCCAGGCGGGTGACCCCAGGCGACCGTCTAGATCCCCCCCAGGCCCTGCTCCGTACGTTATACAATTGGGTATCCCTAATTTCTTGATGATTTCATTCTCTATTCTATAGCGCATGCGCTCCAAACTTTCTTTGGGATTTTTTTTTTCATTTTGTTTTTTTCATTAAATTCACAAAAGGAACTGTTTAATATTTGATCGGATTAGGTTTTCAAGCGATAATATTTCCGAAACCGTAACTAGAGAAAGGGGTTAAGGAATTTTAATCTGATATCTTCGCTTTTTTTTTCTTCATTATTAGAAAAATTGTCGACAATTCGCTTACCTTTTGTTTATTATTATTTATCCATCAAATGATATTTAAGTGGGACACTATTTTGAAACGAAATGGAATTTGAGCAAATGTTGAATTTGAAGGTTTAAAACCGATGAAAACTCAAGTTAGATCTAGTTCTTAAATATTAAGACGCCAATTGTTTCTTTCTTAGTTTCGAACTTTGAAATAAAACGAAATTCTGAAGATATTTGGAATTTAATAAGTAAAGCGTTTTTTGTTACAAAACAATTAATACTTTGTTGATGATTCTTGGGTGGAAATGAAAGATTATTAATTTACTGTAATGAAGAAAAATTTTTTTAAAAAAATAGAAGATTTTGATGTTAATAAATAATAAATAAATTTAATGTCAGATTAAAGCAAAATGTAATCTTCAGGAAAATAATCTCAAGAGTAACCTTTGCTTCCTTTGTAGTCAAGATTTTCTTAATCCTTAAATGATATCAAGCTTCTATTTCAACACTGAATCTTGGTCTATGGATATTATTTGCTTTAAATAATAAGGAAAAATATTTCGTGATTGAATACTCCTATCATAGTTGATTTATGAACCAGTTTCAAGTAAAGTTGCATTAGGAAAACCAATGTTCATTCATTTTCTCCTGAATTTATTTAATGTTTAACACAAAAACTCACAACAACTCCTTCTTCATCATTCCGAACTTCTTTAATCGATATTTCAACTTCTTTAGCAGACGTTTTCTTCAGGAAAAATTACAGTAAGCGTAGAGAAAACAGAAAGCGTAGAGTGTTATTTAAGTGTAGAGGAAAATTTTAGGGTTTTCTCTACGCTTACTGTAATTTTTCCTGAAGAAATCTTCTGCTAAAGAAGTTGAAATATCTATTAAAGAAGTTTGGAATAATGAAGAAGGAGTTATTGCGAGGTTTTTGTGTTAAATACATTTAGGAAGAAGATTAGTTTTCGTTATTTAATGTTTATTTTGTAATCGCATTTTATCTGTTTCAATTAACCTAAGTCATTTTTGGAATAAAATTCTCAGTGACACGGAGCAGACATAATTTATTCCTAAAGCAAAACAATAATACAAAGGAATAAAAACAGTTGAATTTCACATAAGAATTTCTCTGATTATTTTTCGCAAGTGTCAGTTCTGTCTTTTGGGCTGGTAGAGAAATTGATGGAATTCTTTTACTATAATTTTGGAAAGTAAAAGGAAAAATTCTTAGTTGGGATAAAGTATGAAGAAATTATTGTATTTATTTTTAGACATTTCAATTGTTGGATTTTCTTCTGTTCATGTAGTTTTTCTTTTGTTATTTTTAATTCTTAGCTTCCAGACAGATGGCGCCACAAATGCAGACTAAGTTGGCGTTTTTTTTTCCTTCTTTTTTTTTTAAAGATTATTCCGTCTTCTCTTCAATATTTTCGTCCGCTTGGTTACATTATTTACGCGAATTGGGATTTCCGGTATTTTTTTTTTTTTCTCTGAGTCTGGTTAGTGTCAAGGATCTACCAGAGAGAAGCGTTTGCCACCCACGTTGTCGTCACCTTCAAGTAGTGATTTAAACCACCCGGACGATTTTATAATTTGGGTTGATCATTGCCTAGGTTCGCCAAATGCTATCACAAATCACGATGCTATCGGTGAATGTCGGTTCGATCTTTACGTTGCTCCACATTTTTCTCCGGCGCTAAGTGTCCAATTTGCCGCACTGAGCACGTGGTGCTGTGCCGTGATTTCCTACACCTGACCCGACCCAGCGCCAAGGGAACCGTTCGTCTTCAAGTGGCCAATCTATAGAGAGATTTTTTTTTCTTCTTCTTCTTCTTTGCTTTTAATTCGATCTGAAGGACCAACAGCAATTGCCTACAGGGAGGGTGAGGAGGTAAGAAATGGGGGAAGCCCATAAATCAAAGTAGGCTTAATTCGAATTCTATTTAGAACAATAAATCCTGCGCCTGTTTCAGACTCATTCATACAGTCATTTAGGACTAGAAAATTACCCAGCAAAAGAAGATCCTTCCAATGGCTAACAACAATTACTCATTAAGAAACGTTCTAATTATTACCTAATAATATTTAGAACTCGACCTAATTTGGAAATGATTGCAGTGATATACTGACAGCGCTTGGAAGCCTCTTAATAACAGAATTAATGTTTCCAATCAAGTGAATGAAAAAGATTGACATTCTTCCAATGAAATATTTAAATGAAGTCTCGAAATTCTTTTAGTTTACTTTGATTTAAAAAGAAACACGATTGTATTTTAGATGTAGTTATATTCTACTTTTAATATTGATGTTTACTCTTTAAGATAACAACAAATTTTGGTTTTTATGTCTGTTGATATTTCTTTGTCATTATTGTTTTAACTTGTGTTTTGGTCAATGATGAGGAAAAGAAAAAAAAGTCATACAAAACAACCGAATGGATTTCAAAGACACAGTAGATGTCATTTGGGCAGCATTTGAAATCTCAATTCCAACTACAATTGCAGTGTTTTAATTTGATCCTAAGCCAAACGTTTTATTAAAATGTTCCAGCATTTATGCTTAAAAGGTTTTGGAACTAATATTACGCTATAATTTAATAATTAATATTTGTTACTTTTTTTAAAACCAAGATTTGCTTTCGTTGAAAACAGTTTAAAATTTTTCGAAAATTATTCTGTTAAAAATAAATCATTTTAAAAAAAATAAATAAAAAAAAATCGAATTTCCGTTCGTTTTCAATTGGATTAAATTTTATTCATAATAGTCTTGATAATAGACATTCAGTGGTGGTTCAAAAGATGAACTATATAAATATATGAAATATATTTTTAGTTTTAGATCTTTAGATTGATTCAAGAATAATTCTAAGATAGTTGTTTCTTCTAAGATAGTGTTTTTTTGACAGAAAAGTCCTCCTTGACTTCTAAAGTTGAAAATCTCCATTCACGAAGCTTGTTCTTCCCCTGATCAAACTTTTACTCAAAGATGGTTGCTTTGAAGTTTGAAATAAACTGATGTCAAGATTGGATCTTTAAGAATGTTTTGTGGAATAATTCTTGACGCAGGATCTAAGATTTTGATCCGTTATCTACAAAAATGGTTAAAAAACAAAACCAAACCCAACAACATTGTGGCACTCAGTGAAATCTGCGTCGAAAATGAATTTGAAGAGGAAATATAGCTTGGAGATCTTGTTTCCGAAGATGTCTACGAGAGTGCACCACACGCTCATTGCATAGACGCACCAATAGATGGAAGATATAAATTGACGGAAGGTCAAAGGTACACGAAATGATTTGTCATGGCGGAACTTTTAAGGATTGTGACTTAGCAGAGTTTGCCAAGAAAGACACAGGACTGCAGCTACTCCATGGTTCATCATCCACGACACTCCCGATTTCGCACCAAGAAGGTTCCTTGTCTCAGGAAATAATATCTAGCTAGAAAGTGATGATCCATGCTGTGTTTCCTAGCGTCCAGGTGCTGTCTGTTGGGAAACTGTCGGAATCTCTAGTTGAAAGTGACTTGAACTTTCATGTTTGTTTACATAGAAATTCTTGTTACTTTTTTGTTTTAAAATTCTTAAAAATTTTGGTTCAATGGTATTTATGTTTTTCTTTACAACATTGTTAATTAATGGTTATTAATATTTGTTACTGATTAATTATTATCAATAGTTATGTCTCTGAATAATCGATTATCTTTTAATTCCATTGTTACAGTATTATTTTGTGAAATTCAGTTTATTTCCAAAACCTCAAAGAAGTTAAATTAGTGGATTTCAGTAAAGAAAGGGACTTCAACGCAAAATAGTAACAATAAAAAAAGCTGGGTGAGCATTTTCATAGGTGAATTGTTAACAACGGTACTTTTCGACAGCTGTTTTGTACATATTATAAAACGTATTATCCAGAGTATCTAGATATTGACCACCTGAGAGGGTTCATCTCGATCCCATCAGTGCTATCAATAAATAAATAAGTAAATAAATAAATAAAGTAAAATAACAAGATACACTGCAGTTAGTTGAAATTTTGAAATCTGCTTGGCACAAAAGACATTACATTAATTTTAGATAGTGAAAATGCAATTAATTAAATTTTCTTTGAAATAACTTTCAAAGATAAATTTATAATTTAAAATTGAAGATTCTTGATCTATAGCAGATACTGTCACAGTATATATTTTTTATTGTTGTATTTTGCACAGATGTCTTCTTGTTTTTCTAGTGCAGCAGTGAATTAGTCAAGTATTCATTGTTTTCTATAATTCTTTAAAAGCTGCATATTTTAACAAAGAGACGAATATTAACAAACAGTCAATGATTTGCATCTTCGTTCGCCACTGGATGAAGCGATTGTTGAGAATTGAAATAGGTTGGTCATCGAATTCGAAGCAAGATGGCGTCGCTGTTGTTCCAATCGCCAAGGGGGGAAGCGAAGTAGATGGAGAGGTAGGGGCAGGAGGTGGTTGCTGCTGCTGCTGCTGCAGGAATGCGAGGTAGTGTGTTCGTGATGTAATTAAAGTCTGGCTTCGTCTGCATTTTTAGGAGGTCTGAGACTGACAGTAGATATGGCGGTCTTGTATCCTCCTGCAGCAGCAGCTCAGTGGCCGCAGGCGGAGACGATTGACGGGCTACGCAGCTTCTAATTTCACCATTTTTCGACGGCCTTAGTTCCACTACACTGAAATTGCATCCTGTTACGGTGAAAGTGGCAAATTGCTGCCTATATTTCGGGGTCCTTCTTCTCTGTGTAAGATCTAAATTACCCAGAGCCTGAGAAGTTTCATTTCGGATAGACCTAATTACGCTTGCAAGAAAAGAGATTGCGTTGGGCCAGATATAAATTACAAAATATAACAAGCCATACAATAAAACTGATCCGAAAATGTGGAATTTATTTAATTTGATTTAATGTTTCAAGAAAAGGATGTAGCCAACAGTTAGATTGTGGTTTAGAATTAACAGCAATTAATATTTAAAATATATTAATTTGTTTGAATTTAAAATCTCAGATTGACTTAAAGTTAAATTAAAAAATTATCTTTTAAATTAAGTTTTTAAAGTTAAAAACTTATATTAAATAGTTATTTTACTGTTGAGAAAAAACAGTCATTGCTACTTTAAAATAAAATTTATAGATTATTTTTCTAAAATTTTATTATTATAGACGAGGGTGTTTTTTATACTGAGAATGTTACTTTTTATTTTTCGAAGTTGAAAATGAGTTTTCCTGAAATTATTGTAAAGAGAATTTCTTTAAAAGATTTAAGAAAGAAAATAAAAAATAAAAAAAAAACAGAAATAAACTTAACGTAGTAAGCTCTTAAGATAAGCTTTTATAAAAGTTATTTTAACAAAAGATTATAATGCTAAGTTCAAGAATATTAGAAGGAATACGTGGATGGGTTAAAGGCAGGTCCATGGAAATAATAAAGTTCCTAAGAAGCATTGGTTTCTATTGAACGATCTTATATCTGTCCTTCCCTTAATCTTATATCTGGCGTTAAACCTTCCCGTAATTAATTCGATTAATTTTTAATCATTTCAGCGTTTAGTAATGGATTTCTAAACCAATTAATGACCATTGTTTGGTTTGTAATGATTTTTTTCTGAAAATTTTTGCAACTTTCTCGTGCTAATTTTTTGACAAGACCCATTCAAAAAAATTTCAAAGAACTTGCCCTCATAAGTCCACCCAGCAGTTCCAAAATGAGACACATCGAGACTGACTGACTTTGTTAGTGATTATTATTCTCAAGGTAACAGAGTTTTTATTTTAATTTTCATTATCAATTGTAAATTAAGATGAATCAATATTTTTTCTGAAAAGAACAAAACCTATGTAGGGAATATGAGAAGAAAGGGAAGAGTATCGTTGGTTTTTTTTTATTTGCCATCTGGTGATCGTAATTGCTAACCCATCCATCCTTCAACCCGTATTAAATTTCCTTGTTGCATTCATTCATAGAAGAGACCCACAGGTATGTTGCTGTCAAGTCATCACACAGTCCTTCCAGGTTGGCTTTTCTCAGTTTCGCAGTCTGGAGTTTAATTTTTCTCCTACTCAAAGCTTTTGTAAAATGATGTACAATTGAATTTAACCAGAAAATAGCGAAAAAAGAAAAAAAAGGGTTGAAGGGCTAATTAATTTTTTTTTTTTTTTTTTTAAATATTCAATTCTAGTGACAGCAATTAGGGTGAGTTCTCGAATATTGTCATTGAATTTTTGAAAAAATGTTTCAAATGTAGGAGTTTTGTTTGAAGTATGTCATTATCTTAACCATTAGATCTTCCAATTAACAGATCTCATCAGTTAAATACCATTAGTCAACTAATAGATTATGACGGAAAATAATCAATTGTTGGCAGATATTTGTAACTGAATCCTATGATGTTAGTCAATTGGAAATATTCTGATAAGGAAGTTAATGCAGTCAATTCAGAAATTCAGAGTGTTTATTCTGAGGAAAAATATTATAATTTCATTTCGTTTTCTGGAAGAACCCTGGGTTCCAAATTAGTGGAACATATAAGAACAAGAGGACTTTTACTATTATCACTTTATAAGCGACCCAATATCGTTATGGGAATTATTTCTATTTAATGAGTTAACAAAAGGAGAAATGGACAATATTCCAATGTGAACTTCTTGATTTCAAGTTCTGTAAATGTTCATTTATATACAATTTCATTTCATTTTTTCTTTCTTTTTCTAAGATATTTTTAATTCCATTCTTACGAATTCAAGACAGATGATTGCTTAGAAAAGATAAAATCTAATTAATTCGTGTGGCTAAATTGAGGTTTTCACCTCATCTTAACAGAACGAAAAGTTTATTTTCAAAATATCGTATTAATTCAAAATTCCCCTAAGTAAACCGGTTCAAATATGGCGATAGCGCAAAAATGGTGGCCCTGTCCTTCAGTCGTTTTAGTTGAGGCATTCCTTGGAGTTCACTGCCTTCATTTATTGAAGTTCAGTCGACAACGAAACAGCGAATAAGAAAGAAGGGAAGGAAAAAAATGTATACGAGTTATTATTAAAAGAGTCCACAGTCACATCGGCCTTTATAAACACTGAATTAGCAAGCCTTTGTACTCAGGACCAATGCCACTTAATTATTTTCTTAGGTAAACTTTAACAAGATATTTTCGTTAACAATTCATTTAGTATTGCATTGTGCTTCGACTTGAAATTGATAAACATAAGAAACAGAAAAATCAAAAGCAAACAAAAATAATTTCTTTTTTTTGCTGTCCAAGTTTCGTGACATTCACAGAATGAAATTAAAACGATTGAAATTCTAAAAAAAGATGGTGTTGTAATCATAACAGGTAGGAATTTGAGAATTTTATGAGATTCTTTAATGTTACACGTTACTTTCTGGGATCGGAAATTCTCTGACATTGTTATTCTATTAAAAAGTTCTTTAATAATAATAATAATAATAATAATAATAATAATAATAACATTTTACGTCCTTTATTTATTGTACGAAAATTTTGCACTTTTTTTTTAACTATTTCTTTTTATTGTGTATTAGTAACAAGACTTAAATGCGATAAAAATTTGAATTCAAATACAGAGAGTCCCCGACTTACGAACAGCTTGGTCGTAAGTCGAAAATGTGTAAGAAAAGGAAAACTGTGTACATAAAACTCATAAAACACAGGAAATGAAGAAGTAAAATGTTAAATTTATTTTGAATAAATAGGCACAATAAATTTTATGAATGTAGATGTAAAAAAAAGTAAATATCTTCAAACGAACCCACACTTGCTATTTTGTAGCAACATCATCTACGACTGTTGCAAAGAGAACAGAGAGCGGGAATGGACGAACGCCATCGAGTTCTAGTTCCAGTACAAGTTGATTCAACAGTTCTGAATGACAAAAGATGTGTTTATACGTGGTTATTACATGCTCTCGAGACGTTCAAGTTTCTCTGCACAAAATATATTCGAAGAATATTGGAAATGTTCACATTTTTTTATTTTCAAAATTTTGGTCTTTTCAAAAAAGTGCGAATAATTCAGTCGACCTATCGTTAATCCATCTGCACATGGATTTGTTTTGAAACATTCTTACATTTTTAGTTAACAAAAAGAAAGAAAGAAATAAAAATCAAATCCAATCAAACGCTGTCTTTTTGATTGCCTCAGAGAATTATTTTTTTCCTTTGTATTTAAAAAAAAATGTAATCTAGTTTTCCTTAGACAAAAAGCTCATTTACTGTGGAAGTTCCACCCACATATTAAATGTTTAATTCTGTTCATTGGCTAAGATTCATTTCATTTAAAATTCAATATTTTAATTTTAAGTAACACATTTTAAAATCAAAATACATATAAACAAGTATTTTGTTAATTAAAAATTGCAGTTTTAAGCTGTTATAGAAAACGTAACTCAAATACTTTGGCAAAGAATTAGAAATTCTTAAGAAATTCAGATGTTACAAAAACAGTGGCATTCGGGGGCGCCCACAGAAATTTTCCGGGGGGGAGGTGCAAATGGGAGCGTCTTCTTCATGAGGGGAGGGTGCGAAATATCCTCGCATTATTTATTTAAAAAAGTTAGCTGAAAATATTACCAATTTTTAAAATATCTATTAAGATTCTTACAAAAAAAGAAAGTTACATAAATTATGCTCGTATTAAGGTTGAAAATTTCAGGGAGGGGGGGAGGGAAGTGCCCCTCTTGCCTGTATGTGCGGACGCCCACGGGGGCATCTGATGTATTTCATTGTCCTGAGAACATTGTTGGTAACAATAGAGGAATTGTATCAACAGTTACATTGAGCTGTTTTTACTTTATTATAATTCTAATAGTAATAGTTTAATAATTCTAATAGGACATGAGTTAAAATTTGTAATCTTATACCGTTATTTTATTGAAGATATAAAATAAACAGACAATTCAACGATTACATTTTATTCCCCCCCCCCCCCACTGTTATCACTGATAGTTGCTTATTTGATAATTGACTGTACTTAGATCGATAGGATTTTAGTTCGGAATGAATCAGTTGAAACAACGGTAAAAAACAATAACAGGAACATCCAGAAGGGGATGATCCTATCCCTCTACATTTCGAGGTGGGGGTGGGTCTCTTGGCTCACCTCCTACATTTACCAAATGGTCGGATACGTTTGTTTTACCTATTATTGCTAACCTTGTGAGTCAGTACTAATTTAGATTTTACTGTAGATTTTTTTAATTCGATAATTAATTATATAAAGAAATAAAATGAACACCTTTGCAGCCACTCCTTTCTTTGCTGTCTAAATGACTTAGAAATGATTTCATTTGTGACTAGTAGTTATCCTTGTTTCTACTGATCTGTATGTAATTTATGACTGGGTTGAAAGTAGTTAAAGTATTATTTGGAAAGGGATTGAATCAGAATTAAGGTGGATATAAGTAGAATTTGTGGGGTTTTTTTTTCTACTTAAATCTCTAATTCAGATAAACCATGAAAATCACTTATTACGTTAATATAACTTATTACGTTTTGGTTTTAGTTATTATATAACATAGATACAAATATTAGCCCTAAAATTATCTTTTAAGTTAATTGGTTTGACTTATAATTCAAGAAATATGATTTCATTTCTTTTATAGTATTATTATAAAATTCAAAGAATTAATTTGTTAAGAAAAGAAAAAAAATGTAGAATAAAATCACGAAATGGAAATTAGTTTTATTTTTGTCGTTTTTTCACAGAAAAATTAATTTCAGGAGTGAAATGTAAATTGAAATCAAATAAGCTAGTTTTGTCTTACAATTGGAAAAACGCGTTTTCTTCTAATCATGATCTTTACTAAATATGTGGGTGAATTGAGCTGCTTTTTTTTTTTTTTTTTTTTAGATTCTCTTTTAACCAGTTAGGGGACGTCCATTAATTACGTGAGGTCAAAAGGGGGGGGGGGGGGGTCCGGCAAAATCTCTCCAAATTTCACCAAGGGGGAGGGGGGGTCAACGAAAATCTCACGTAAACTTTTTCATTCAGAGAAAATATATATTATAGCAAGATTTCCGTTGGTTTTTTTGGTTGTTAAAGTAAGATTTCCGTTTTTTTTTTATTGTTAAAATTTTTGAAATCTCACCAAGGCGGAGGGGGGGGGGGCGGCAAAATCTCACCAAATCTCACCAAGGGGGAGGGGGGGGGGTCCAAATTTTTTAAAAAACACCTCACGTAATTAATGGACGTCCCCTTACCTAATTTCAAAAGATTATTTTCAGTTTGTAAATGAAGTCTGTAATTCATAAGTTAATTATTAGAACTACTTTAAATAAGTACATTTAACAGTAATTACTTTACTTAAAAAAACTTTTTTGTACCTTTTAGTTTATTCGTATTTATCGAATTTCAAAATTTAATTTTTTAATTTTCTTTTTCCAAATTAAATTATTTTAATGTTATTTGCTTGTTTTATTCAAAATATTCTTGTTTTTATGATCATTGAGTTGAGATAGGACATCTTTTTATTTCTAATTCATTATTATAAGTAGGTGATATCGTAAGATACTTATCCTATTCTTTTTATCATTTGTATGAATTTTTCATCCAAATAAATGAGACAACGGATGTAGTTCTCTGTTACCAACTTTCAAGTCTTCATTTTCGGAATTGTGGCTTTTAGGTTGACTCATTCACACTTGATGCGAAAGAACAATCTACTGTAAAAGCTATCTATATAAAGATTTAGATGAGATTACATTTTATTTTAAATTTCAAATACCAAAACAAAGGTTTGTTCATTTATCTCCAAATTTTAAAACTTTTAAGATATTTCTTGCAGTCATTGAAACTGAAGAACCAAAAATTCTCCACAAACTTCAATATACAGAACATCAAAATAAAATAACTTTTACTTAACTTACTGTTTAAGACTGTTCTGATTATTGTATTTTCTCTATCAATTAAATGAAAGATGTGTTTTATTCATTCCATCTATTCTAAGTTCTCGTTCTCTCTTTCTATTTTTTCGGGAAAAACGAGGGATAACATTGGAGGTTCATTACATTCCAATATTAAAATTTGGTAAACGAACAGGAATATTTGCAACTTTATTGTTGATTCAGTTGGAATCCAATGGAGTTTCCTTTTGTGGTCTTTTTAGATTCCACAGACTTCGCACTTAATTTAGAATCATCCAGTGACGAATCATTTTCTGTGATTTACAAAAGAAGACGAATGGAAGGATCCTATTCGGATAGATAGAAAGAAACAATTTAAAAAAATCTCATTTTCATATTAAATTTTTTATGTAACCGATAGTTTTTGAGTTGCAGATATTATTTCATAAAAACTTATATAATTATAAATTAAAATATCTGTCTATACACACACAGAAATCTTTCTATCTTTCTCAAATAATGATAGAATATAGATTTGTATTTATCACGTTATCTGAATTTACTTCTCACTGGATAACAACTGAAAAAGAGTTTTGTTTTCGTCTTGATCAGCCTATGAGGCCTAAATGAGAGACAAATGCTTGTGAGAGACGAGCATTTAGGCCTCACAGGCTGATCAAGACACGAGTAATGAAAACAAAATCTCTTTCAGTTACGAGTCATTCCCATGTTCATCTTCAATTAGTATTTTTTTATTTTTCACTTGTGTTGATCTCATTTCATTAAATATTCAGCATCAAACTTGTCAACTTCTGCAATATCGTTTGTAAAGACTAGAATTTAAAGTAAATTTAAAGTTAAGTATATTGTCATCCAAACTTTAATTCCATATCCTTATCTAGTCTCGATATTGCATTTATGTACCGAATATATATGATTTTCTTTTCCAGAACCAGAGGTTTTTCTAAATCTACGAATATTAATGTGTTTTCTTATACTCTGTTTAATGTTGTATATCGCTGGGGCACTGTCGTTATTTAGGTCTTTTTCTGTTCATCCATTTTGGATACTATTTTGCATAATTATATATAATACATATCATAAAGTATTAATAAAGTACATATACTTTATTATTATTGGTCTGCTTTAATCCTTTAGTTTTTATTTTGAAAATCCAAAACCTGAGTGTTATAATAGTTGATTTGTAACTTGAAATAAGCAAAAACTAACTAACTTTTTCATTAAGCACTTTTCCGTTGCAACCACAGAATGGAATGTAAAGTCCAATCCCATCGGCAGGTGAAGGGGAGGGGTATTGCAAGTGGTAGGTGTGAGAATGGGATGAAAGAGGTGTGTGTGGTATATAGTCGCTGTGTCATTCATAGCAAATCAAGTGGGGGTTGAGAGTCAAGTGTTCAGTGTGAACGAACTGTGGCTTCGATGAAGGCTAGCATTGGAGCTGATGGGCCATTTCTCTTTTGGCTTATTATCAACTTAGAAAATATTGGTTTAAAATGACAAAATTTACTCTTATTTCATACAGTACTCTTTTTTTTTTCTTATTTCGAAAGAATTATCTTTGTCTATCATATAATATTTAACAAGAACCCTATGACCTATTTGCTAAACATTCTACGAATGTAAATAAACATTCCATATAACAGCTTCCTAATCAAGGTCCTCTAATTAAAGTTATGCTTGTTATCAAAATAGACTTAATTAGGAAAAATAATTAGTAAGCGCTGTTTTATTGTTTAATAATTACTAACAATGCATCACTACATTGTTTAGTTGATTGCGAACATTTGAACAATGTTATAACAGCTCAACTACATTATAAAAAAAAAAATAATTAGGTTTTAAAGTGTATTTAAATTAAAGAAGAAAGAGAAACAGTTGTAAGTAAATATGAAATTTATTATGGCATTCTACTATTAATATTAAATAATAAAACCTTAGTTTTCTTTTTTAAGTCTTACTTTAAAAACATAGCGACCTGTTGAAGGTTAAGATTAGTGAACTGTAAAGATAAACATGAAATAGGATTTTGCTGATTTAAAGCCACCAACAATTACTAGTTAGTTGAATGAAATTTCTCTGTTGGTAAAGATTCAGTTAACCAGAATGAAGGGAAAAAAAAATAGTTTTTTTTAAATTGTTTGATTGAATCAGAAAAATAGAATGATTAAGTGGTGAGTAGTGGGAGGAGGAGGCTTGTCTCGCAAGTGGCTCCGATGTCAGAAGGTTGAGGCCTTCTTAGATGTAGCCTTCCCCCTTTTCATAATGGATTCCTCCGGGGTTTCAGTAACACCTTCCGACCACCCATACGCTCCTGCTAATACATCCCACCCATCCACCTACCTACAGACACCTTTTTTTTATTTCGGAATTCCTCTAATATTAAAAAGGAAAAAGAAACCAATAGAAAACCAACAACATGTTCTTTGCATTTGATATAAGGAAGCCAATGTCTTAAGAATAGATTGTCTTTCACAGTCAAGAAATGCTTCAGTAAAACACTAAATGCGTTACTGTAATTCGTAATTCTTATTGTGAAAGTTTTTACTATAAAGGGTATAAGAGATACAACAGTAAAGACAAGTACGAAGAAGAAATCCAAGTGAGGTTTTCATGAGAATAATACTCCATGGAACAATCGAACCCGGCTTTTTTTTTTTTCCAATTTATTTCAGTTATTGTCTATTCGAGATGAGGAACATATTTTGTTACGAAAATAAATTATAGTTGAAATTCCTATTTATCCGAATTTCCCAATCCTTCTAAATTTGGTAATCGGTCATTTTTGAGCTGCTCTTTGTACTGAAAATCTTAAGTAGAATTTTTAGACTCAGTAAAATAGTAACACCGACGTTGTTCAGAAATGAGAACATTTTTTTCAACTTTGAATTTGAAGAGAGCGTTTGTGAAGCTAAAGTTTAGATAAACTCAGAATTTTCTTACGACAAACCGATTGAGAAGCTCTGATCGGAGGGAAGGATTTTTGTCCAATAGGTAGTGGGTGCTTTTGAAGGAGTGACCTATTAAACACTTTGCTAAATGATGTAGGCAAAAGAACAGCCTCGTCAAATAGCAGAAAGGAAGGTTTTTTTAAGGCCCTTCGTCTCTTCTTGACTTTATATTACATTAGGTTTTATTTACGAATAAGTCCGGAGCGAAGTAAAAAAAAAAAGTGGAGAAGCACTGGTCTAGAGAAGACAACCAGTTGAATCAGGCTTCGCAGATCGCAGTCTTCGTCACGGACAGATGTGCAGAATTGATGAATATATATCGACATCAACATATCCGCTTGGAATTTACGAATACATCCGTATATGCAAAGGGCAATTTTGAGAATTCCAGATCAATAAGTAAAATAGATGAGTAGAGAAATAATCTTAGTATGAAATTAAGATTTTTGGTTCTACTTATTATTATTTTGTTAGATTCTCTTTGGTCTGCAATGATTTCAAAGACATTTGATTAGTGGTGCTGAAGAATGACTTAGTTTGCAATGGAATAATGTTTCTCCTCATTTCAATTACCGTAGCTTGACTGTGCGCAGGCGGACTGTTTGATTGACAAGCTCATTAGCACCACTTGCACGATTTAATTAACGGGACACTTAGTATCTGGACGAGCACTGGTCTACTTAATGAGCATTTGTTGATGGTTCCAATACAGTCAATCAATAGACAGGTGTAAAAATAACAATTTCCTCTTTTTTTCTTTTTAAACCTAAGTTCTAATGAATGTATTATTGAGTGATGAATAATTAATGTGTTTTTTTAAAGGTTTGTCTAAATTATTTCATTCGTTCACATAAATAAATAAGAACAAGTGAGGAAATACCAATCAGAATTCATTCATTCCTAAATAGACAAAAAAAAAAAGTAAAATTCTTTTGAAAAAGCGTATTTATTGGTTGAATTTTGTTCTTTGTAGATAATTATCTGATCTATATTATCAAAGATTTGGTTTGAGATCAAAAGACTGATAGAACTAGATTAGGGTTCGATTATTATTGTTACTGGTGGATTTGATTACTTTTACTTCTTTCATTTTGATTAACCAGTGAACTTTTTTGCATGAATCTGCAGAGTTAAATCACAGCTTTACTTTTTAATTATATGTATTTTTTTGTTATGGTTGCGTGTTGAAATTTTCATTTAGAATTCCCCAAATTAATAGAGAAATGAATTCAGTGTGAGGTTGTGCTAATTGAAGGAAGAATTTTCACCCAGGAATTGTCGTGGCGCATTCCGTGTTTCCGTCCCGATTGTCAAGGTCTATCTCTGGGAATGGAATGCCGACTACAATTAGGTAAACATTAGATTCACAAAACGCCATTGCAATGAGACGAAGCAACAAACCTAACTCGTTTTCGGGAGACATTAGAGCTTTCGGAAACCCTGCATCAAGATTGGCTTCAGAGTCTAGTGGAAGTTTCTCGTGCTTTGGAAATTATTTAACAGTTTGTGATTTTTTTTAATAATAAAACTCAAATTTTTTGTATTTCTGTATAACTCAATTTTTTTTCTGATTTCGAAAGATTTACATTTGGTCTTTTTATCTTTTCAATAACACTGCCAAGATGATAAGTTAAAATTTAAAGATTGTTTCTGTAACTTATTTAAAAGGAATCTGTTTGGATCTAATTAGAAAAAGAACGGATTGTTTTGTTTTGTTTGAAGACAGTTTTGATTTCTTGGAATTAGGTTCAAAATTTCAGAGCTACCAAATTTGAACGCAGTAATTCTCAAAGTTAACATTAAGATTAAGTTTAATTGTCTTAATGTTAACTTTGAGATATATCAATGCAATGGAATATTCTTTTGAAAGAAATTAGCTTTTACGACTGAGAGAATATTAAAATTCGTTAAAAGTTAATTTTAATGTTAATGATAGTACTTATTTTGTCAGAATATTTTCTAATAGTGAATGATATTTTGTAAGATCAGTGATTTAAAAAGTTTGTGAATTTGGATGGAAGAAAGACCAGCGTTTAAAACTACCTTAGTTATGGTTAGGAATTTATTAAATAATGAATAATATTTTATTAATAAGACAATCATAACCTATAAAACATGTGATTCCAGTTACGTTAAAGTAAATATTATTTATACTTACTTTGTTTTATCAGTGGAAAGAAAATAAAATGAATCGGACAACCACACACAGGACGGCATCAAATAAAAATAGGAAATTTTCTTTTTTGAAAAAGGTGAATAGTTTTATGGAAACCTTCATTTGAGAACCATTAATTGGCCTGAAGTTAAATGAAAGTTTTTTTTCATCGGTGCCACAATTAAGGCTCGTGTTGAATGCACGGATTTTGTTATTACAGTAATAACAGAGGAACATTGATCGCTCCCATATTAAAAACAGAAGAAGATAAAAAGAGCAATTTCTGAGATGTTGCACACGGATGGAAATTTAGACGTTAAAGAAAAGAGAGATGGGAGGGAAAAAAAGAGAATTGGAAACGATAATACGAAGACGGAGAGAACAATTAAAAAACAGGGAAAGAGGAAAAGGAAAAAAAATAATATCTCGATCATAATCTGCACGCAGACATGTTTAAACACTATTTTTAAAAAAGAATGGAATGTTTATAGTTAAAATATTTTCCCTTCGCAGCTAATATGTTGTTGTTGTTGTGGTTTCATAGACATAGGATTAAAATAACAGTTTTACAAAAATAATATATGAATCAGCTTATTAACAACGAAATAAAGAAAACAAAAAAGACAAAGTTACTTTGAAAATTAAATCTTAGCTATTTTTAAATGATAGTCGAATATCTACGCAACAATCATTGAAAGAACTCGAAACGATGTATTTCATGGTCCTTAGGTATTTACTATTTAAGATTTCACTGCAACCATGTTTCTTACCAAATTATCATTCATTCTTGACATTCCAGAGTCGTTTAATGTTTGATTATTTCTGGAAGATTCCTTTCACTTGTAATCTGTTCTGACGACGAAGACAACAGAGTATCTTCCGTTACAACATTTGTTAACGCATTGTTTGTTGATTTCAGATTCTTTCTTCTCTTTTGGTGTCTGACTTAATTCAAAACTTGGATAAAACGAGGCTCTTTAACAAGGAAAAATACATATAAATATTTTAAATCACAGAATACTGCTTCGGCTTTCTTGGTAACAAATTGTAATAGAAAATCGATTTTTTTCTCCACCGTAAGAATTATTACTGTTTAATATTTGATTGCAATTGTTAATCTTTATTTTTGCACATAAATAGAAAAAAAGAATCTTCTTATCGTAGAAAAATAAAATAAAACTAAACCAAGTTGATAAACCCGTTCACCAAAACAAGGCGAAGATGTTTGATCTCATTGATCATCTCTAACATCAATAAGTGACCAAATCACAGCCTCTCCCTGGTGACATTTCGTCCGGTGACTTTTTCTCACTTTTTAGGGCCACTCAGTCCTGTCCACATTTAATTGTTTATTATAATGTTTGGAGGAAAAAAAAAAACCTATCGTTTAATTGTAATAATTAATTACAATAATAATAATAGTGATTGATTTGTTTTTTTCTGTTTAACTGAAAAAAGGAGAAATAAAGAAAAATCCATAATGAGGGGGGGGGATTGATTAAGGGGATGTAAACAAATGATAAATTATGATAAATATCCGCTTCCTCAAATTAGTTAGTTGAATGGTTTGAATTATTTCAGAATAACTTGCTGTTCACTTAGGGGCTTCTCTGCGTAACGTCCCTCTAGTGCAGCAGAGCTTTTCGCTTTGAACCTCATTGATGAAATCGTGGGATGATCAGAAACATTAGAGCAGATAAAATTCTGCTTTTTGATTTAAAGGAATCAACATTTGGTATAATATTAAAAGATCCTAAATATAAAAAAGGTTTGAAGTAACAGGTTGGTGTTCTACCGATTAATGCTCATACTAGAAACAAATGACGATTCCAAAATACAAGTTATTTTTAATCTGTTTTGTTTTACTTGAAATCCTTTCTTAGAATTTGCTCCTTGGGGAATCGGATCGCATGAATTAATTAACAACAGTATTCATGAATCAGTGGAGGATCTTTTTATGACATTGTTTTTACGATAGCACGTGATCTGTCCGATGCATAAAAGGTGTTAACGAAGCATAAATGGTGTCACTGCTTCTAATTAGGTCATGTGGGAAACCCTTAGGATCAATCTGTTTTCTGCTCTTTATTTCTATGCTTAGGAATTTTAAGAAAAGTAGAGAAATTCATCAAAGTATAGTTATCAAGAAAGGAAAATGAAAATGGATTTATCATATCTACATTAGATATAGAGCAAATTGGAAAAAAAAAGAAGTCTATACACAAAATAGAACAGAGACTAATAGAGCCATGAAAGTGTATATATTTACATACCTTTTGAAATTGCTTACAAAGAGATAAGCTGCTTAAATTAGACTAGCTTAGATTTACCCCACACATTTATCCCACATTTGCTAGTGATGAAAAATAAAAAAAATTATTTGAAGGAAAATGAATTATTGAAATGGTTTCAAAGTGATTTCCTTGCCTACTTACCAAAATTACTTGAGCCAATAAATGAAATTAATAGAATTCATTACCACCCACATGATCTCTTCTTAATTCTTAGTTTACTTTTGAATATTGAAGTTTTCAATTTCCACCCTGTTTTTCTTTCAGATAAAGATTATGTAATAAAGAAAATAGAAATGTAAAGTAAAAGCAGCAATTGCTATTCTACGATTAAAATTTTTCAATATCTTTCGTTTCGTATTTATTAAAACTGCTTATTATTGTTTAAAATGTTTTGGTGTAAGTTGTAATTACAATTCTAATCTCATCTTATTCGAACCACTGTCAGTGCTATATTATTATTATTATTATTATTACGTAAAAAAAAAAAAAATACAAAGTTTACTTTTGCAAGATTTCATCTAATTTCAAGGTAATCTCAAACAAAATAACTGTCAACCCTTAAGTGCAACAGCCTATGTAATAAAGTGTAATCAGATACATTTCAGATGTTCAAGAAAGTAAATTCAATTGGCCGAAACTTAAAGGGATAGTTTGGGAATTATCATTAGGGCTACTGGACGTGTGTTGGCGTTGACTAGAACAAGTGCTTGGGCTACATTTTGTGCTTGTTTATCCAAACATTGCAGAAGTGGGGGGTCGGTTGGCTGATAACTAATTTGTGGCAATAATTCGTCCGTTCTCTCTGCTAATGCATCGCAGTGATAAAAACTTAATTGCGCTTTAGACCAGGGTCTGTGTCCATTCGTTATTTGCTAGTTAGAACCGTTTCGGAGCCACCTGCAGAGTCAATGTTTTTTCATCGAGTGGATGAAACAGAAGGGGAGGAGGTATCAGTGTGCGCACGCGCAACTCTATCACAGATCAAAGCGATCTTACGAAAAGATTATTGCCAGAGTTTATTGTTTGTGTTTAACAACAGGTAAGAGGAAAAAAAAACCTTTTAATAACACAGTCACGACATATTTCCAAGTAAAAATTACATTTTGTCTTTCAAAAAAAAGAAAGAAAGAGGAATAACCGAAAAACCATGGAATTAAAGTGGCTGGAATCCAAAGAGTGTCTCTATTTATTATTTCATTTACGGAACTGTAAGATTCTATGACATTCTAATATATTAACGGTATTTGTTGAAATATGAACATAATCTTTTCTTTCTCTAAGTAAATACCGTCCTATGAGATGTCATCAAACAAACAACCACTCCCCTGTGGGTTTTTTTTATTATTTTTATTTTTAAGGGAATATCAGAGTTTTACCAAATTAAACTGTAGTAGAGAGTTTTTAGGCGAACGACATTTGAGTGATTCTGTAGATATCATTTCTTTTTGACTCTTGGTTTCAATGGCGTCACTTTCGTCCCTAAAAAATATGTTTTCTCTTGAGAAAATTATTTTTTTTGTTTAAGCAGAATAAGAAATAAATATTATGCTTAGAATTTAAAATTCTTCTTTCAACGAATGAAATTTATCAAAGCGTTGTTAGATATTTCAAAGCTGCATCCTTTTCACTTCGATTTTAACTTATAAATAAGAGTTCATTGATTTATTTAAATAGGATCAACTGAGGAAAATCCATGTTCCTTTTTGGGTCTGAATTTTGAAAGATTTTTAAAAGTTCCTTCCACGTTCTTTTCCTTATAACTTTTCACAATGATTTAATAAATTTCAAGATTTAGAATCTATTTATATATATTGTTTGTTAAGTATATGTTTAATATTGGTATAAACGGGTATATGTATTGGTATCTAGGTATAATATCTACAAAATAGTTTAAATACTCTTTACAACTGTTGTAATTGTTCAATATTCAGAAATTTTTCCAAAAACTACAAGTTACTAAAATAGGAATTAATAATTGTTATGATTTTAATTCTTTGAGGAAATGGAAACGATTGGCTTTCGTTATTTCCATTCCAATAGTTTTTTAATTCAACTCAAAAGGGACCAGAAACGAAGCAAAAGTAAAAATGGTTCATCCTCGTATTTGTTTCTAGAATTCCTTTTTTCCTTTGATAATTTGTTGTCGAATTTTTTTTGATAGTTAATAAACCAACTATTTATTTATTTTTTTATTGTTAAAATGAGTCGAGTGGTTTGAAGGTAGCCCTCATTTTCTCTAACGAAGAAGGGGAAGAAAAACGAACACGATAGGAAACGGCGAAGGTCTTCATTTCTCTGAAATTAGCCTGTCTGTTGCCAGTGACGACTCCCAGACCCCTAATCAAGTGCATTTCTTTTGGCTGGAGTTGAACCACAAAGGAGACGAAAAAAATGTACATTGGATTTTATTAATTATAATTTTTGATTCTAAAATGTAATAAGATATTTTGAAAATAGTAAGTCATTTTTCTTCTATGAAATTTAAGCCTTAGGATTTTATTTTATCTTATAAATCCAGTGAAATCCAGTGAAAATAACTCCGTATTTCATTCTCTACTTCTTAACTAGAAACGGTTCCGATATTCTTTCCTTCGAGCTCTGATCCTTCAGCTCCTGTTCTTAGATAATGTTTACGTGATCTTTTACAAATGAAAACTACTTCCAATTGTAAATATCTTAAAATGATCTGTTTTCTTATAATTAATGGAATTTTCTTTAATAGCTTCCGTGGATTTTCGAACTGATTTTGATTGCTTTGATCTAATGTATAAATGAAAGATTTCAGTGAAACTAAGAATTATAATACGGTAATAAGTGAAATTTTAAATAATGAACCTTTTAAGTCAGAAAGTTTTTTTAAAAGCAGTATTTTCTAGAAGTGAAATGACAAAATGTTATTCCATGGTTTTAATTGACTGTAACGAAATCTGCAGATGGAAATGTTGCTGCTCTTTTGTTTTCCTTTTTTCTTTTCCTATTTTTCTTCGCTTTTAAAAATATCAAAATAATTTCAAAATTTAACAATCATCTTTCTGACACCAATTTTAGTCGATATTTATTTTTTTAATATCAATGGAATGTTATTTTGTTGCCCATTTTAATGACTAAATATAAAAGTTTAAGTTGTTGTATTTAATACATGAAGCTGTTTTAAAATGCTAACAATGTGAAAAAGTAAAAAAAAAAAAACCATTCTCTGAAATATTAAAATAAGAAAATGTAAGACTTTTTTTTTGTTTTGTTATTAAGTAGGAATGATTTATTTGTCAAAGGGATCTTCCAAATGCTCAACTTGTGCAAATCATTTATTTGAAGATTAGAATGGAGAAGCCAATTCAACAGAATCAAATGAAATAAGCAGACGAACATAGCTTTCTTCTTCCATCACTGAGGATCCTGTGATAATTGGCCGTTAACTCTGAGCACGACATCTCCTTCAGTCCTTTTTCTCTTTGAAGGAGTGAAGACTGGTAATTCTGTAACGGCGACAAAATAACTCCAATCAGATTTTACGAATCTCGTGTTACTTAAGCCAGTGCCTTCAAAATTTAAAAAGAGAGATTTCTTTTTGTTTTTATTATCATTAAAGGAAAAATATATCTGAAATATATTAATTCTATCTTAAATTAATACTCTGTGATTTGGAATTTGATGCTACTTTTAAATCCTGGTGATTCCTTAGACACAAGGGAATCAAGGTTTTCGTTTTATGTGAAATACAAAGTAATTTTGAAATTCTTCCTAATCAACATAATAGGTATTGTTACATTTGTTTGAATTAAGAGGAAGGCTTATCTTTTTCATGGATTCTAATGGAATTACTTTATAAATAAAGCGTTATTTAAATCTAAATATGAACAGTTGGTTGGAACAAATTGAGATCTTCTTATAAATAATGAAGAGTCAAAATTACCAAAAAAACAACCCCATAAGACTTAGATGATTCGATTAAATAATTAAAGTTATTTAAGAGGTTCAGATCAATGAAAAGTAAATAGAAAATAAGTTCAAATTAGATGTAAATGCACTATTAAAAGAAAACTCTTCTAAGACAGATTAAAGCAAGAAGAAATAAATCCATCATTTTGAAGGTAGTTACAGAAAGGTTGAAATCATTCTTTTCTGACAGCATTCGAATCCCTTCGAGCTTAGTTTTGAACATCAGAAACTTACTTTGGGAACAAAACTGCTCTTCGACGCATTGATTTTGAAACTGAAACGTTTCTATGACGTTGAAACGGAATTTGTAATCGACTGTGCATTTATAGCTTTCAACGATAATTTGGTTATTGTGTAGACGTTTTAAACCGGATAATTTTTCAAAAGCAGTCTATGGAGACATTAGCTTTTGTTTCTATCTTAGTTTCCTACTGTGGTCAATTGGATCATTTTTCACTAATCGATTAGATTTCGAATATCACTTACACAATTTTTATGAGTTATTATTTGGTTTCCTTTTCAGTTATTAAGACATCCATTAATTATTTCTAAATAAATGCATTTGTAACGAATTTATTCCAACTGACATACATTGTATGTGAAAACCTACTGACATTCATTTTACTGATTGAAATAAAAATGACCATTTAATCTGATGATAAATTGAGGTAAACTATTTGGTCCATTCATCAGAATAAGACAGAAAACAGGAAGAAAATAAAAAGAAAGATTTCCTGACCGGTGTCAGTCATTGATTGACATTTGTCTCTTTGTACAAATGATATTAATATTCGAAATTGATCTGTTTTCTTATTATCATGGAAATGGAATTATTGCTGAACTCTTGTCTTATGTATTTTTTAAGTGTTATTTTTTTATGCTCCCCCCCCCCTGGTATTTGTTGGTCCTAAGTTGGTTCCATTTGCTGTTATCAGAGGTTATCTAACTTTTGCTATATTGATGGATGGCCTGTCGTCTTCTGTGGTGACAAGAATAACTTTCTTCTCTCCCTATCTTTCTTAGTTTTCTCTGGCAAATTCCAACATCTGCTCTTTGAATTCACAAAATCCTTTTAGACGAAATAAGTCTAACGGTTTATTAATGAATGGAGTTGCATTGGAATTCCTGTGCAGGTTAAATGATATCAAAAAGTTCTTCTTTAACAGTAATTAGAACGAAACTTGATAAACGGTAATTACTTAGTAAGAAAATTACTTAGTAGACGTTGCGTCATTCATTTATGTTATTTAATGTTATGTATTAAGAAAACGTGTAAACTTATGTATGCCAGGTATAAGTATATAAAATGTATATACATAACTTATGTATACAAACTGTATATCACATAAACGGAATAAATATAAAGAAATGCAATTGAATAATTGAAATAGTTCAATGAAATTGTCGTAGTTATTGTAACTCTTGCTACTTCAAAATTTTTCATTTGAGGCCTTTGACTTTGGCATTAATTAACTTTCAATTATTTAATTCAAAGTTTATAAATAATGTTAATAAAGGAAGTCTCAGTCTATTAGACTATGTTTCTTCAGATTTCTGCAAATGGGTTCGAAAATGTATTCATTCGCCTAAACACAATACTTTCACCTGAATTGAATTCACGACAGAAACATTAGTAATAAAATTCACTTAAATACCTCCTGATTAAAAGATTCATTTGTCTATGAATTAAATACTTACAGAGAAATTTCTAATACTGTAGTATTCAGTAAAAGTGATTTTTTTAAAGAAAAAGTTAAATCTTTTTGATCCTGATGTGACTTCTATAGATTTTTGAATACATAAGAATGTATTTATTTCTTTATTTAACTTCGGAAATGAAATCAATTTCTTTCGAACGAATCTCGAGTGGTGAATTTCATTCAGTTACGCCTTTCGTTATTAACGCTGGAGGAAAACAAATTCCCTGTATTTTAATAAAACTTTGATTTCAACAAAATCTTTCTAAAATAAGAAAATTCAACATCAAATTTCGTCTCTTACAATGTAATAAACATTTGTTTATTTTTTATTCCCAATTACGGTAATTGAAGGGGAGGTCAGATCGACAAACGGACTTCACCATCGTGTTCAGAGGCCCAAACACTGAAGGAATGGGGTATTTTCATGGGCCAACATGTTTGAGATATTTGTCATTGTTTTCATTGAATTTCCTTTATTAGCTTAAATGTTAGAAATGCAACCATCTCATTTCAGTTACCAGCTATAGCTTGATGTTTTAAATCTGTATATCTTACTTCTTTTTTTTTCTCAATGTACGCGTGGTTTTTTTTTTCCTTCTTATTTTTCTATTTTTTTATTTTTTTATTCCTAAGTTTTTTATTTTTCCTTACATTATTGTACTTCCTTTATTATTATTATTATTTTTTTATTATGGGTCGCCCTTAAATTGATGCTTTATCACAAAATTCTATTCACTTGTTTTAATTAAAATTATTCTTATCAAAAATTTAAAATTTCATCTTTTTTTAAGAATCTTAAAATACTTTTTAATTTTAAATACTTTTCAGAATTTTAAATACTTTTCAGAGATAATAACAATGGGTGAGATAATGCGCTTCCGATGTACTTTTCAGAGATAATGACCAAAAGAAACTAATTTTGAATCTTGAATTGTCTTTATTATTATTATTGCTTACTGTCTTCAGTTAATTTGCTTGTTATATTTTTCTTAATGATTGGATTGAAATCCTTTCGAATATTTTTATATAATTTAGAAACTTCGTGAAAAGGATTTGTTTGACTTGTAATTATATCTTAAAATCTCTTAGGTTAGTTTCTGATATTTGGATGTCAATTGATGATATTTATATGAATGAAAGTGTTAATCCATTTTGTTAATCCATTTAACCAGAATTACTAATTGTTACTACGATTATTTTAGTTTAGTTTAGTTTTTATTTTTAGTTTATTTTATTTTTAAAGTCTTTTACTTGATTTGGATTATCTCTTTTTCTTCTTCTATTTCAGTCGTAAATAATTAAGGAAGATTTGTCGCAAAACGTAATGTCTGTTAAATTTTTGTTGCTAATTTAATCTGCTTAATGGATTTCCGGAAATGCTAGTTGCGGAAGAGATCCGGTTGTTATAAATTAATTAGAAGATGGAATGGAGTCTTTTGGAGAAGAGGTCTAACTTGCAAATCCTTTTCATTTTGAAAAATCATATATCTTTCTATTGCTGTTGCAGTTCTTGTCAAACGGTTCCATTTTGCTTCTGAAGACTAACAACCATTGAATAGATATTTGCAGCCATTATTCTTAGGAAAATGTTTCTTCTCGATTTCGCGTTTTAAATAAAATATCAAACATTATCTTCATAAACTTTGTTCCAAAATCAACCTTTAACTTTTAATGAAGAATTTTCGCAAAATATTTATTTCAGTTTCTTACTAATAAAATCTGATACCTAAATATCACGCATTGGAAGATTAAATACATCATTACAAGAAAATCCATTAGCACATAAAAAAAAATGAAAGATTAGTTGATTAATGATTTATCAAATGATAACTTAATATCAGTGCAATGTTTATTCGAATTCAATCATTATATTAGATTTAAAAGAACAAAGATTTAATAACAATTCAGAAGATCATTGTTATTTAAATAAATTCAATAATTTTTTAAAAAAATACCTTTGCAAAAATTCCTACTTCGTCTTGAATTGCGTTAATTCTTAGTTGAAGAGATTTGAAAATTTTAATGAAATGTATTTGGAGAAGGGACTGCCTTGGAATTTTATCCCAGAATCCATTGAATCAGTTTAGAATCGTGTAGTAATGAGACCCTGTTAATTATATAATCCAAGAATCTATTTCATTCAGCTCTTAATCATTTCAATAACTTAGCTAGGAATACTCTTTAGGTTATTTTCAGTGAAATTTAGTAAGGATTTGTTTGGGAAAATATATTGTTTTAATATAAATTGTTAAGTAACAGGATAAAAGAGGGATAACCAGTGGTTAACGTTTATTGCTGGGTTTCAAAATATTCTTTATAAATAATAATAAATCTATATTACTAAAACCTTTTATTTGTCTGTCCGGCGCAATTGTTGCGATTTGTGAAAATAAAAATAATTTCGACAAGTTCGCTATGGGAATCGAACCTGCAACCTTGTGATACGAAGTTAGACATCTTATCCATTAGGCCACGGGGACTATAGTCTAATCTCTATAAAAAATAAATATATGTCTTAGACGCACTCTTGGTTCTAAAAGCAGTCGCACGTTGGGAGAATCCACTTTTCCCGGGTTGCTAGTTATTTTAAAAAGAACCTTTTTCATTCGGACTTTATTTGTGGAAGTGATTGAAATTGTCTTGGAGTGATTTTTCATCTCGAGTGGAATAAGAAACAGCAACAATCCAATGAAAGTGAGTTGATATCAATGAGAGATTTATTTCAAATTAGGTTACAGATTGACGAACCTTCAATTTGATTGGCGGAAGCAATGAGGATTTATTAATCGGATGTTTGCGCTACATGATTTTCTCTTAAAGCAATTGTTAAAAAATGTGGAAAGTTGTTTTTAAGTGAAGACCTTTCGAATCAAAAGCAACTTTTTATTTCATTATTTTTTATTACGCCCGTGGTAGAACTAGGAATGCCGTTTTAACAGTAATTTTTCTAAATAGAAGTTGTACCTTTAATTTCATTCATCATTCTTTCTAAATTCACTTAGAGAGAAGACTATTTTTTTTCTCCTTTTGCTTTTAAGAGGCCGTTTCCTTTTGTTCGTTGATGCTGCTTTTCACTATGTCTTAATACCGCATCACAAGAGCAAGGGTCAAATGGACCTGCTCCATCTCTTGCACAACGAACAAAGCTTGCCTTGTTACTGACAGACACAGGCCATTTTGTTAAGCACAGGTGCCCCGAAACGAGCATCATATAATGCAACGGGTCGGGAAGAGGGATAATTAATTACCTGCAACAAAATTCGATCTTCCTTGGAGACATAAGATGCCTCTCCATCAAGATTTATGGAGATTTTGTTCCTCTCTCTGTTTAGGCCTATTTCTTTTACTTTGTACTTTTATTGACTTCACAAGCTGTATTTTGCACTTTGTTAAACTTTGATTAACAAGAAATAAAACTGCTATGATAAATAAATAATATGTTTAACTGTTGAATCTGTTTTAAATGAAGCCGTAGTTTTTGTTTGAAGTTGAAATAAAATCAAAATTCGTCTGTTATGAGAATAGAACGTTCTAATGTTAGACAAAACGTATTGAATCATTTGTATCTGAATCTTGGATTTTGAAAATAACAGTCCTTTCACAAAAGGTCATTTTGTTTTGTTTTGTCTGTAACAAAATCAGCATATTTTTCTATATTCTATAGATTATTCAAAGTGAAATAGTAAAAATAATTGAGTTTAGAATGAGTTATTGTAACAATAACCTCAAGTAGTCCTAGTACTTATTTATGTTAATTTTCTTTTCTGCTCGAAATGAAAAGTTTCTATTTATAATCAGCAGATTTTAGAATTTGAAAAAAAAAAAAAAAAAAAAAAAAAAGGGGGGTTTTCGTTTTTGCCCTTAAAAAAAAACAAACATACAAACAAATAAAGAAATTTTAAGGAAAATAGACTTTAATTTTAGGAACTTATAATTACAAAATATTTAAAAATAACATTTTTAAAGTTGTATTTTGGATTTCATTCTCATCGGTTTTGAGCTTCATAATTCCAAACGCAGGGTTTTTTTAAAACAAATTTTTTTAATGTTTTTGATTTTTTGTTTTTACTGCTAATGATTTTCCCTTTTTGTTTGAATGTCTTTCGATATCATTAGTCGCTTTTAAGTCAATTCTTGAGTGAAGCGAATTGTCTTCAGTCAAATAAACGTAATCAAACAGCTTCCAAGTTAGGAGGAAACATTCTAGACTTTTAAGTAGCTGTATTGTTAAAAAATAATAACGAGTTTTGTTGAGAAGTTATTTTAATTCGTTTTAAGTGATTATTCCTTGTCAAGAATCTTCGTGTTTCATCAGAGAGAGAGTAGCTAATAGGAAAGCAACCAATGAGCAGCAGGGATTTTTTTATTAAAAAAAGTTTCCTAAATAAAACGGTTTCTTAAGAAAAAGGAAGGAGGAAAAAACTCGAGTAGCGTCAATTTGATGCTTTTTTTGTAATGCTTTCAATTCCCTGAGCTGTGATTTCTTTTTCCCTTTAACTATCTCTAGAGATAATAAGAGGAGATGTCTTTTCTCCTTCATTATAGTCTCAAGTGTATTATTAACTTTTCTGATTTTTCTCTTGATGTTAAGTGATTTCCAATACCATACAACACAGCAGCTGAAACCCTCATCATTTCCTCTATCATTTACTAGTAGCCGCTTTCTAACCTTCATTCTCCCCTCCCCGGTAGTTTTTTCCTTTTCCAAATCAATTGTGTAAAACTCTGATTCTGGAACGAATTAATTTAATTCGTGTAAAATTACGCCTTTGGCTTAAGTTATATAATCTCTGAAAGGAATTTTTTTATATTTAGTAAAAATAATAAGAAATCATAGATTTACCAATAGAGATATTTGATTTTAATAAGAAAAAAACAAAACAAAACCAAAATCAACTAACACATTGACACGACAAGTGATAAGGTTTTAATGGCTTAAAACAAAAGGAAGTTCCATTCAACGAAAAGAATATTTAAAAAAATTCATATATCGAATATTTCCTTTTTTTAGAACCATTCACCGAAATTGAAATACCCGAAGATATTGGCTTAAATAAAGATGATCTCTTATATTTTCATAACTCTGAAACTTACTTCACAAACTTAATTTTTTTTTATAGAGTGGCCCCCCCACTCTGATCGTTGGCACAGCGCTGATCGTTGGCACAGATTCCATCGGATACAGTTTCCATGAATTCTAAAAATATTATTGTTATTATTTATTCAGTTGCAAATTTTATTATAAAACTTTACATTCTTATGATTGTAAAGAATGTAAATTAAGAACAAAACTAATTAAATTAATATTGACGTATTCAGTTTTTTAAGTATTTACAAATAAATTTATCCGTTTTGAAACGAAAGTTTTCTACTAACCATTTATGTTGCATTATTTATTTTTAATCTCATTGATTTCGTTGATCATTGAGGTTCTTTGAATTTAAAATAGAGACATTTTGATAAGATTATGAATCATCTATGAAGATGGATAGGAGAGATTAAAAAAATAATTATTATAATAATGGATAGGAGAGCCTTTAGAGGAACAGACTCATACAATAAAATGATTGTTACCTGTCACCGTGTTTATTTTTACTTTTTAATGAATTTAATTGTTACTGCATAAAAAAATGAAAATGACAATTTATCTAAATATAGAATGGTTTTGAACGTAGCTTTGTTTTCTCTCCTTAATTGAAAATATCAAAGGAATCTTTACAAAATAAACACTTTGTTGATATTTTCTGTTCACAATATTTGATGGCATTAATTTTAAAGTTTACAACCAATTTTAATTAAAATTGGTCCCATTCTAAGATCTTACTGTACATTTTAAGTAATTGTCTGTAAGACCTTACAAGTAATTTTTAATCCGTATTTTTTGATCCATTGTAATTTCGTTTCTTTTTCCATTATAACTATTTAACAAATGTTCCTTTTTTTTGATAACTACGACAATGACTTCAGAATAAACTTTCCATTTAACAATATTTAATGTGTTAGTTAAGTCATTGAGAAATTCATAATGAGTAAAAATTATTTATAACGTAACGCCTCCAATTTTTACAGATTCTTGAGAATTTTAGAGCTTATTATTATTTTATTTTTTGTTTTTCAGATTTCAGCGTCCGACGCAGATTGTGGAGTGAATGGGATGGTTAATTACACTCTGGGGGATGGAGCTGGGAAAATCAATGTATTCGAAGTGCAACCGGTCAACGGCAATATTTGCATCGCAGCTCCACTTGATCACGAGGTTCGCAACAGCTACGAATTCCCAGTTGTTGCCACGGACAGAGGTAAGATACCCCCATCCCCTTTTCTTTTTTGTAAGGTGATAGGATTCCCATAAATGATAAAATATCCCATACCAAAGATTGAAGTTCATGCTCTAAGGTCAACGACATTATTCAAATGAATTGCTACAATTTCTGGCTTTTTAATATTTTTATTAACTTTTATCCTTTATGTCATTCAGATATTTAATTAATAAATTCTTTTATTAGGTATAAAAATAAAGTGTTTTTTTAAATCAATTTCAAAACATCTACGTTGTTTAAATCCGAAAACTTGCCTTACGAAAGTTTTGTATTTTGTTAATTTTTGGCTATTCGTATCAAAAAAAGCTGTTATTAAATGAGGATTTATTGATCCTTTTAACTGCAGGTGAATTAAATTCAATCTACTTAAAACTGAAATTAGGTTATGTTAGGTTTCTAGAAATCTAACATTTCAGTGATGAATAATTAAATCCATTACTGTTGAATGATACAGTACAGTCAAAAACAAACTGAAGAAGTTCTGCTGTTTGATGATGTATTTTAATTATTTATTTACTTTATTTAATGAAAATTTTTAAGGTAAGATGTTAAATGTCTGAAACTGAAGGTACTACCTATCGTACATCTTGGCATAGTCATTGTTGCCTTTTTAGGGGGGGGGGGCGCCGTGAGACGTCTCGCCTCGGGCGCCTGGCAGCCCCAGGAACGGCCCTGAGTGGATCCATCATCAGTGCGTAATGAGTGGAGGATATGGATGTTTCTTTTTTTCTTCATAAGGATTGGAAACTGATATTAAAGGCCCTTGGAGCTCCTACTATTGTAGAATCAGCTAAACAGATTCCTTCAGCACACACTCATAATTAAAATGAATTTTTTTGTGAACTTGGAATAGCAGAAAATAACTCTAGGTTGAGAATGTTGATGTTCAGATAAAACAGAAATGAATTAAAAGTGAATTGGGAAGAATTCTGTGAAAGAAATGAAATGAAACTTAATGACAAATCAATTTAGAATTACTTAATAAAAATACATAAGATAATAAGAATTATAATTGTAACGTTACCAAACGTAATTAAAACGTGAATATCATTAAATGAATATTTTGATTCTGAATAAATCCATAACTTTTAGAAACTTCATCAAAATATTTTCTTTGAAATCTACAGACACGCGAAGGAATTCTATTTAATAAATGAGATCCATCGACAGAAATAATTAATGGAAAATTTATTAAAAAAATGATAATTACGTTTTCTATAATCATTAATACTTATTAGTAAATCAGAAGACATAATAAAAGTAAATAATAAACAAACAAATACTTAGTTACAAAAAGAGAAAAAATAAATGAATATTCTTTTGAAATTATGGCAGCAAACATTTAAATGTAGCAAAGAAGCATTAGAAGCCTCTTTTGTTTTTTCTATTTTTTTTTTTTTTACTTGTGGTAATTTTCGAATTCTTTTGTTCGATATCAATATTCTCAGTGGATTCGTGTTGTTGAGGTGTAACTCCACCTGCTGGAGAGGATAACGCCCTTGGAGCGTTCCTGAGCAGTAATTGGAAGGGCCCTGATGCCCATGAAGTTGATTATAGGTCTCCATTTTAATGTGGAGTATTTTGAATGTTATTTATGCTGGAGCAATGCAGTACTGCGCGAAGATAAGCAAAGATCTGTTGCTCTGATAATGTTAATACCTGTGCTACCGGACTTACCTCTCCCCCTACGAATCAGAAAAACGAAATTAATGAAAAAGATATAAACGCTAGGAAGATTATCCACTTACCAGCATTTCAACTTTGTTTATCCAATAATCTATGGGTTGGACTACAACAGAGAAAAAGAGAATTCTTTTTTTTTACTCATTGGTTACTCCAAAAGTTTTATTATAAAATATCTGTCGATATTAAAAACAACTCACACTCAAATATAAGGGAATAAGAATTTTTATTTTTAACTTTTGATTTCAGTGAAACTTCCTTTTCGTAATTGAAACTGATTGCGTTGGAAAGGTTCTGAGGAAGGGATTTCCATTGGTTTCTATATAAAAATGTTTTATAGATATTTAAATAAAACAGACTTTATTTTGATAATTATTAACTTATTTAAGGGAGAGATGTTTTAAAAACAACGATAATTCAGTGAATCTTTGTAATCCAATGGGGATTGAAGCGTAGTTATTTTCTTATGGTAAAATTATGAAATTATTAATTATTATAAATACGATATATTTTCCTTGAATAATAAAAAGACTACACTGCAATATTACTTTTCTTTCGTTTAAAGAAACTAAAAGAACAGTAAACGATTTTGAAAATGAGATCCTTTTATAAACTAAGATATCTTTTGATATTTTTTGTCACCAATAATAAACCCATCAACATTTTGTGCAGTGAAATCTCAAAAATTACAATGAAGTTAAAAAAACAAAACACCAAAATGTCTGTTATTCCTTTATAATAAACTAAAGAACGGTTTTAGCGTCTTATAATTACTTACTAAGGTTTCAGAAAAGTGAATTAAGAGAAAAGTTGTAAATAATTTCGGAATTTTTAAAATAAGCTATTTTACAAGTTAATTTACAAATAAGTTAACAAAAATAAATGAAATGAGGAACTTTTCAATTAAAAACCGAAGTCTTTTGTAAACATTTCAATTTTAAAATTTGATGAAAAGAAATTGGAGGAATGAGTGGATGATGAACTTTAATTAAAAAAGCCTACATTCATGTTAGTTTAGGAGTTGTCTCTCAGTCAAAAGAGTTGCCCTCAGTTACCCTGTTATCTTGAAAATAGTGATGCTTTCAAAATTGTAAGAGTACAGTTAATCATTGAAACAAAACTTTATTTTACAGAAAGTGGACATTAACAAAAAGTGGTTCTACTTGAGATTGTTTGAGATTGTTTTACCAAATCCGTAGGTGATTGGTTTATTGTTGATGTACCTTTGTTGTTGTTTTTACTTCTCGTCTTCGAACAGTGATAATTAAGGAGTTAATTATCCTTACAAGAAAGTAAGATCCAAGTAGTGTTCGTAAGCATTACTGTACCTTCGTAATTGGCCAGCGTAAATTCTTACTGATGATATGGACAAGGTATTTGGCTGTCATGGAATAAAACGTGAGATCAGCGGTACGTGTTCGCCAGTTAACTGCCTCCTGCAAAAACCCACTTGAGGTGGGGGGATCTCGTGCATTCCTAACGTAACAACCCTTTCTGCCTTGATGAATGATTGTTGTAGCACCTGCTTGCATAAAGACCATCCCTACCCCCTTTTGCAGCCGAGTTTTCCTCCTCTTTCCGAGGGATTTGGAAAGATGGGATATCGTAATGGCCCAAGACAGTTCGTTGGCCCTGGGTTTTTTAAGCTCTGTAATTAGGAGAAGGTCAAAACTTCCGTTTAAGAAATGGTTTCAGCCCAATGGATACCGGCCCTTACCATTAAAGTCTCAACGCAGCCAATAGAACTTCTCTTACTTTCTTGTAGGGTTTTGAAGATGGAATAAAAACGATTTATTAGCTCTTAAGAATTCCCTATCAGATCGTCTTCATAAGCGAAATGCTTGTTGAGAATAGAATAGTGTTGATTTAAATAGCATTCCTACTGGTTTAGAGACGATTTTGTATTCCATAAAAATGTTAACAGATGAAACGGACTTTGTGATCTTTCCAACTCCTGTGTCCCAATGTAGACCCAGTGGTATTTTGTTTATTGTTAGATGACAAGAAAGACTGATCTCAATAGAACACGATACTGCTCTGAGAGTCACTCTATCCGCTTTTTTAAAGTGATTAGACATTTGATGACTGCCATTAAGGGTTTATACTCATACAAATGACTAACAATATCGAACTCTTGAAATATTTTTTTTTTTTCTTAATAAATGTATTGTTATAATAGACTTCCTCAATCCTCGGCGGTTTAAGTATCCATCATACTAAAGTCGGAGCATTAAATTGAGAGGGGATAGTTAAATGTGTGTAAAACGCCATGGATCTTTAATATATCAATATATAAAAGTATAACGTCATGGAACGATGTCTCTTTGGTTTCAATTGTGAATGATTTATTTTTATCTTGCAGGTGGTGAAAGCACCAGGGCGATGGTGAAGATTCAGGTGATTGACGTCAATGACAACCATCCTGTTTTTTACCCTCGCGAATACAATGTCAGCCTGAGAGAGAAAGTGGCGGAAACAGCGCCTGTCGTCGTCGTCGTGGCGACCGATGCTGACTCCGGACTCTTTGGTGCCGTCAGTTACCACATTGTGTCTGGCAACGACGATGGTTTATTTCGAATCGATGCAACAACAGGTAACAACAACGTTTTGTTAAAGTGTTTCACAATATAGCGCAAATTTTAAAAATTATACTTAAAACATTTCACATGAAATTCTCTGTATATTAATAGAAGATGATAACAGTGGAAGAGTTCAAACCTTCGAATTGATCGTCAATGGGTTAAACTTGCTGATGAATCCCAACAAGAACGAAGATTCCCGTTGACGAGAGCGAAAGGCGTGAAGGAAAAATCTCGCAATACAGTCAACTCCCGATTATCCGCGGAATTGGGTGGCGCGGCAACCACGGATAAGCGAATTCCGCGGATAATCCAAAATAGGACGAAAATCAACACAAAAATGCTTTTAACATGTTTTATTTACATTAAAATGGCAATACATACAGTACATACATTATAACAAATATTTTATTTTAAATTATTTATTTATTTTTAAATTTTATTATTACGGGAAGGCTCTCCCGTAATTTAGTGTAACCTGCCGGCCTAAGCTCCGTCCACGAGGCCGTTCTTTAAATTGTTTGTCTATAATTGTCTTCACTTACTTTGTTAGCCTCTTTTATTGTTTACCTTATTCTAGATTAAAACATTTTTTTTTTAATTTCGTAATTTAATTTGTACAGTAAAAAAAATGGAAATAGGAGAGGTCCGCGGATAATCTGCAAAGCGGATAAACCGCCCCGGATAATCGGGAGTTTATTGTAGTTCTGTTTCTTAGTTGAAGGGTTTCTTCATGATCGTAACAACAAACTGCGTTTGAAAGAATAAAAAAGAAATTTATCGTAACCAAAGGGATAGAATAGCTATTATCTATAGCTACTTAAATTTTTTATTTTCTAATCCACGGGTTATTGAAATTAATCTGAATTTTTTTAATAAATTAAATTAATATTTTTTAAAATATTTTTTATATTTTTTTAATAGATTTAATAGACTTAAACATTCTAAGCGTTGTAATATTAAATTGAATGTTTTAACGAATTTCTTTTATTATTTTTGATAATTAAATGACTATTTACACAATTACATTACTCTAACGATATTTCTATATTTTAGCATTTCTTCTATAGTTTACCAGATCTGTCTTTGTCTAACGCACTTCCTTTGTGTTTGGAAAATAATTTTAATTTCCTGTGAAAATAGAAATAATTTCTACAAAGAAACGTTCACGACAGGAATTGAACCTGCGACCTTCTTATCCGAAGACGACGGGGACTACATTAACATTAGTGTTGTTAAATATCTCTTATCACTCCCTCTGTGTGTCGTGATGCAATGAGAGAATAGCCAGAGAAAACAAAAAATTACTCATTAATTTTAGCCTACTAGATTAAAATTTAAATTTCAATATTCATTTTTTTAACTGACTACAAGCGCAGGCCAGACGAGCATTAGATACAGAAGCTCGCTCTCAGCGACGACTGAAGAGTCGTTAGAGACATTTCTCGACATGAATGAAGAAATTAAAACTAATATTTAAGCACAGAAAAAACTTCTACTTAAAATATTCTTTCTCAACTAAAAGCTGTCACATTGTTCTCCCATCATTGTTGACGGGGAGTATAAATAGCTAGTTGTTGTAATGTAAAGAAGAGAAGGGTATATGTACTTCTTCTAGGGGTAGACCAGTGAATGGTCGCAGGAAACTTACTACTGCGAAAGCTGGGGTGTGTATTAAGCCATTATGGGAGTGAGGGTCTGATATAAGTGGTTTGTTTTCTAAAAAGTACAATTTAAAAAAAATAAATCATTCAACGGAATTTTCAATGTGATGCGGAGATTGCGTAAAATTTTCGCCAGATGGCGTTTATCAAGACGTAAATCATGAAACGATGGTTCCCAATAGAATATTTTTTAAAGAAGTTACTAATTATTGTATACTGTGTATTGCTTACAGACACAATCGGTTTAGTTAATGAATGTTTTATTGCAGGTGAACTGTTTTTAACTCGACAACCAAGTAAAGCCACTCCAATGCACCACCTCACCATTTCCGCTTTGGACGGAGGAGGCCTGGGCTCAGAAGTGAACGCTCACATCTGGGTTAGCATCATAGATTCGAACCAGCAACCACCAATCTTCGAGCATGCACGATACAGCTTCTTTATCAGGGAAGATGTACCCAGAGGAACATTCGTGGGAGTGGTAGGAGCTACCACTACAGACAGAGGTAAGGAAAAAAAACAACAACATTTTATGGTTTGTAAGTTGAATAAATACAGAAGATAAGTTCCATCGTCTACTTTTCATGAATGAATCAAATCCTAAGTAAAAAGGAAATCTTTACTTTTAAAATAGGAAGTTGAAATTTTGTTGGACTTAAAACACTATTATTAAAATTCGGTTCTTTTCGTGATTTACACTGAGTTGCCTTAGGATTAGGCATCCACCCCCGCAGGTCAGTAGACAGATGAAAAGGAATTCTTTAATTTTCATTGTGGAAGTTCCAAGCATTTAGAGAACGAAACAAATTGAAATGAGCTTAATCAATAGGAAAATCATGAAGACGATTTAAAAACCTTACAAATTGTTAATAATTTTTATCAATACATTGGATTTTACATTTCAGGAAGAAAAAAAAACCCAACCTGACATTCATTTTTAGGAAAACTAAAACACAGGATAAAGAAAAGACGGAAATTTAGTAAAAGTATATTGTAATCTTACCTAATTCATCTTCTATCTACTTTGACTGCTTCATCAGTCACTCCTACATCCGGGAATCTTTCTATAATTGAGAATTTGGAAAATAGTAAAATACATCTTTTGCTTCCTTTATTTCATTCGATTTGAAATCGTTGTTTTTATGAAACTTCAGCTGTTCTAGGAGATTTCAGTTCTAAATAATTCCATTCACTAAAACACCTCCAATAAATTTGAAAGATGATTTGCTACTAAGTGATTGTGGATAATTTTATATTTAAAATTAGAGGAATTATTTTTAATGCTTCAAACATAATTTGAATAGTAAATTTGTAAAAAGGAAATAATAAATTAACATTATAAATATTACATCATATGAAGTATTTAAGAACGAGCGAGTGCCTCGTTTTGAACACAGAGTATTTGAGAGTGTCAATGGTAAGACCCTAGGGTGACTTGCCGGTTCCAGAGTATATGATGAACAATGACGCAAGTCAAACACGGCGGTTGGCTACTACGAGAGGCAACCAGAAAGCGTGTGAAGACCGGGAAATTTGAAGCGCCTCATTGAACGAAGATTGAAAGGGGTAAGGAAGTATAAGGCTATGAGATATAAGCTTCAAAGGACAGAGTCAGATTAAGCGGAAGATAGAAGTTATCAACTCAAGCAAGGAGGAAACAACAAAGTAAAAAGGCATAATTCCCCTGACGAGACAAAAACGGAACATTAATCCACAACGTCTACAAGAAGAACCCTGAGGTTAAACCATTGCATGAGAGGGAAGTTTGAATCAGCGATGAATGCAAGTAAAGATTCTTTATTGAATAAGAAGTCACCAGTAGAATACAATCAACGAACTGTAAGTAAACTATTTATATTTATTATTTCGTGTTAGAAGACAACGGGATTGAAATATTGTTTAATTATGCTATGAGAAGAGGATTAGTGCTACAGGAATAAAATTCCTTAATTAAAGGAATTTGAAATTATTGTTGTGCAACAATGATAAAATTTAATTTCTAAGGAGAAGAAATTAAAATTAAAATTAGTGCTTCAAGAACAAATTTCCTCAGTGAAGGAATTTTGAAATTATATTGGTGAATATTATTATTTATTCGATTCAAAGTGAGAATCAAGTTTATTACTTATTTAAGAGAAAATAAGTGCATCGATTAAATATCATTTAGGTGATATACTCGAAAGTCAATATTATTATTTTTATTGTGCTTCAAAGTCATAAGTGCAAATTAAAATTAAGGAGCTATTTAAGTACCTTGTGAATATTTTTTGTTTTCTCATATCAGTGAAAAGAAAAAATTTATTATAGTGAAATCACTAGAAAATTAAGTGAGTGAATACAGTGCGTCTAGGAAGAAATTATTATAGGACTGTGTTAAGATTGTTTTCCCAAGAAAGAACAGTGAACTAAAATTATCAATCATTGTTTCATTGAATGCCAAGAAGAAGAATTTGATTTTGTAAATAATTTTATTCTTCATAATAAAATAAAAAAAATAGGTAAAAGTCTAGATAACGGCCCACCGCTCTTGGTGTTATTTTTTTCGTCATCAAACATGGCGGTTTCGGAACTATTTTCCGAAACCGGAAGTTGACGTAAGATGTGTTTACTTACGGGTACCGCGATGGCGGTCTTTAACCGGGTTTTTTTTTCCAATACATACATCCTGCAGCTAAGCGAACCTCAATTAACCTAACCTAATCCGCCTTAGGGAAGTAATGTGCCTTAGGGAAGTTAATTGTAGCTAACCTAATGCTAATTGTTTTTGGTTGAAAATGTGCCTTAGGGAAGTTAATTGTAACTAACCTAATGCTAAAATCACACAAACCAGCCTGTAACCGCTGTAATGTTTCCGGACCTGTCAACTCAGCAGGAGCTCCTGTAACCGATGCCATTACACAAATGAAAGACACATGGTCACATGGTGTAAACAACTGAGATCACTACGGCAACTACAACGTCATGTATTCCTGCGCACCGGAGCGCGCCAAAAGTGTAAACAAACTCATAACTTATGTATCACTCCGATGGTGGGCCGGATAGTAGACTTTAGCCAAAAAATAATTAGCTCTGCATCATTATTACCTTTACAGTGATACTAAATTAATATTATATTTATTTTTAATTTTCTTAAAAGGATACTTAGAATAAGGAAGAGTTCTTCTTTGGTGTTTTAAGACTTCTCTTTAAATTTTCGAGACAAGTTTCCAATTTCTTAACATTGAAGATTCGAAAGATTTTCTGTTGCTAATAATTGATGAGATACAAAAGCCCTAAAGTCCATTTCATGAAAGAAACAGATTCCAAAATAGAAGAAACACAAAATTACAATGGAATTCAGACAAGTATCAACAACCTTTTGTTGTCAACCAATGCTTTGTTATTTGCTTGTAAATGAGAAGACCCTGTAGTGAACAAATGGATTTCCTTATCCGTTAGCTTTGAAATGTATTTTGAAATATCGAAAGAATTCGATTCCTTCTTCTGTTTATATTTAAACATTTACATTTTCTTTTTCAATTTCAAAAAGGTATTTTTCATTTACTTGAACTTTTAGATTAAGTAACTATTTAAAAACATTTTATATTTTACTGTAGTAAATATATTACAGCCCGAATTCCATGACATACATAATTATATTGCAATAAATTCAATGGCTTATCAATATTTGATTTATTGATCAAATTGTTGATTTAGATGAAAACGTTTGCAATGAAGAAATGACTTCGAAGGAATAAAAAAGAACGAAAGAGGAATCATCCAGTGGTTATCAAATTGTGGAAGAAAAAAAAAAAATCGGTTTTCAATATTGTCGTTACCAAATTAACACATTCAATCGAAATCAAAGAATGAAGTTATGTTATTTTGTTTGTGTTGTTTTGTTTCCATACTTTTCCAATATTAAATGTAACTTTTAATAGATTTGGACCAAAGAAAAAGAAGGAGAATAACATAATCGTTGTAGGGTTTTTGTATTTTATTACAAATTTGATAACTTATATTAATGCCTAATAGTTTCATTGAAATCTCGAATTATTCAAATAAAAAACTAATTTTTTATAGGATCCATTAAAAAAGTAATATTAATTAAAAAAACAATAAACATTAAAAACGATTCTAAAATGTCTTCTTTAATCACAACAACGATGTTTCGTTTTCATTAACAGAAAACTTCTTCAGGTTGAATAACTGAGGACAAGAAATCTCTTCTTTTTCAACTGAATTCGTTATGAACACATTTCAGAAGTGTTGTGTATCATGATTAAAAGAAGACTACAGTGTTAGCATTATAATGCTTTTTAATCTTGTAATATTTCTCTTTTAATATTGGAAAAATATACGCAAAAGTTTCAAAATCAGCAGGTTTTTGGTTTGGAGGAATCACAATCAGATTGTCGTCATTCTCAAGACGAGTGAAGAAATCCATTAAAAAAAAACAACATTCCGTTGCATATTCTACAATGTATCGGTTTTTGGTTTTATTTTGCAGACACATCACAGTTGATTCGTAAAGTGCTGCTTTCACATCCCTGCCACATTCACTCCATTACATTGATAGTTTTGTGAATATTATTAAGAATTTAGATTTGGCTTATTTTAAAAATAGGAAGACATGGGAATGTATAGAACGTACAAAAACTATATCTGTACTTGAAAGACTTGAAGAAGAAGCAAACAATTATTTAAATTTATTGTAAATATAAACACAGTAAAGCATTTACATTAAAAAAAAGAAAGAAAGAAATTGTAACCCCTTTTAATTTTAATAATGTAAAATAAATTAAAAAAGACTAATAACAATAAGACGTTGATGTTTCAGCTTTTCAGGAATGTTATTTAAACTTTTCTATTATTGGATATTTTTCATTAAGTTTTGTAAGATTTGAACAAACAATGACAATCATTAAATAGGAAAAAAAAGGGCAGTTATTTGTTTTGTCTTTAGGATAAATGTTGTTTTGCAATTACCATTCAATAACTGGAATTAAAATTCTAAACTTAAAAAAAATATATATATATATCTTGAATTGCTTGTATAATCCAATGGTTGAAACATTTGAAATCTTTTCACAGAATTTCATATTTAAAAACCTAGATGATTTTTCAATGTAGTTCATTTTCTTTCCTTGCCAGGTTTGACTGGATTGAGATACTCCATCTACTCGGGAGACCCTAACAGCTATTTCAACATCGATGCTGTTTCTGGAAGAATCACCACCAACATGGCATTGGATCATGAGAAACATCCTTTTGTTTTACTGAATGTTCAAGCTCAGAGTGGACAGCCACCTTCGTATGGTCATTCACAGGTAAATCACTCAGTTCACTTTCAAATATAGGCACTAAACCGTATCTGAAGGAATTAAACAAAGACAAAATTTTGAGAAATTTAAATCTTCCTTATTATTCCTCTTTAGACAAAATCAGTTTATAAATATAGAAAGTGGAGAAGAAAATAGCAATTAGAAGAAAAAGTGATGTTTTGTAAAGATATATTCTTTAATATTTAGCTCCATTCACACCACAGCTGTAATTCTTTTATAAAAAGTTGTTTATTCATTAAAAAAAAAAAAAAAAATTAAGATGGGTTTTTTTTTTTAACTGCAATTACTTTGCAAAATCAAAATCATTGTTGATCTATTAAATCCTCAGATTTGTTTAATCAATTTCTGATGTTAATTTATGCAAAATACAAAAATTCTTATTTACAACAATTTTGAGAAGCTTTTCCTTCACTCAAGAAGTTTATGAGAAAGAAAAACAGAAAATGAAGTTTAAATTTAAATCGAATTGAAATAGATTTGAAATTCGGTTTGATTTGAAAAGGTGGTGATAATAATTGGTTGTGATTTTATAAAGGCTTGATTGCTTTGTTGAAAAGATACGAGTTTAGAAAAATAACAGAAACAAAAGTCATTCGATTGGATTTTTTTCTTATTTAATTGTTAAATTATCACTTGAAAGATATCGTGTGGTTGGTTGATTATGTTTTGTTTAGACCCGTTGCTCGACTAACCCCTCCAGGTGATGGTGGCTCCACAAGGGAAGAAAGCAGCCGAGGAATTTGACAATTCATATTCATGTATGTTTGGGATTGGCGAAATATTTTTGTGACGGAAATTAGGGGTGGAACAAAAAAAAAATATATATATATGTATACATATATGTATAATAAAATTGGATTCTTATTGTAATCCGAAAAAAGCCTCTTTGCTGCATTGGTTTTATTTAAAAGAGAAGTTTAAAAATGTTTGAATGGGAAAAAGCGCCTGAGGCCGATTTGAACAAGTCATTGGAGTTTGATCTGTAATTACAGAAACAACTGACGGGCTTTGGAAATTCTTTTGAATAACTACTGGAATTACTAAACAGAAGCTATTGAAGCGTTGTTTTGAAACCATTCCAACAAAAAAATGTTCTAATTTCAAATCGAATTTTTTTAATGTTTAGTTTCAGTGATTATTAAAAAAAGAAATATTAACCATTTTATGTTTGTTAGCCTAATTTCGTAGGTTTATTTCTCAGCCGCTTAATGATCTTTAATTAGATAATTAAACTAAATATTGTACCTGAAATTGATTCTTGGCATTTTGTACAGTCTGAAAATGTGGGTTTTTTTTAAGTTCACTGAGTGTGAATTAGAGCCCCCCCCCCCCAATACTTCTATTTTAACATCTTTTGCCAGTTCTTTTCAAATCTCTGAACAAAATGAAATTGGTATTGTTCGACCATTAGGTCACTCTGTCGTTTATATTTTGTAAAGATCTACTCATTTCAAATAAGTGTTTTTGTTTTGTTTTTGAATAAAAGTGATTTATTAAGTAGCATGAATCAAGCAATGTTTAAGACGTCGCTGCCAAATTAAAAAGAGCCACAGATCATTAGAAGTACAGTAGACTCCCGATTATCCGCGGAGTTGGGTGGCGCGGCAACCACGGATATGCGAATTCCGCGGATAATCCGAAATAGGACAAAAAAGGACGAAAATCAACACAAAACTGCTTTTAACATGTTTTATTTACATTAAAATGGCAGTACATACATTATAACAATTGTTTTATTTTATCTTACTGTATTTTCTTACTTTTTAACAAAAAAATCGGTTAATTGTTTATCGGTTAATTGTTTTTGTTTTTTCATGTCGAAACACGAAAACCCCCTACTTGAACGTCGCTAAATGTGTCTCTTTTATTGTTTACATTATTCTAGATTTAAAAAATGTTTGTTGATTCCGGAATTTATTGTACAGTAAAAAAAAAAGAAAATGGAAATAGGAGAGGTCCGCAGATAATCGGGAGTTTACTGTATTTTCATTACTCTTTTTTTTTTTTTTTGTCTGAAAAGAATTTTTTATTTATTTTTTTTACGTTTTTTTTTTTATGATTAGTTAACTTAATTAATAAATTAAACTGATTGTTTTAATTGGATAATAAATTTAACTACTTGTTTTGTTTTTTTTATTGTTATTGAAAGTTTGAAATATATTAATTAATATATTAATTAATATCTAATTAATTAAATAGATAAATTGGATATTCAATATTTATTTATATTATATATTGCTAATTGTTTTATTTTGTTTGTTCAGGTGAATATTACTATTGAGGATGTGAATGATAATGCTCCACAGTTCGACAGTCCCACTGTCAAGATCAGTGTATCAGAGAACGCCGATCTCCAGACCCCTATTTATGCCGCGCACGCCGTTGATTTGGATAGCGGCGATAACGGCACAGTCATGTACGAGCTTCTTCGAAATCCGGATGGTATTTTCCGTGTGGATCCGAACACTGGCTACGTGACTCTACATCAGAGCTTAGATTACGAGTCGCACCAAAAATATTCTATCTTGATCGGTGCTTATGACAAAGGGGTACCATTACTGCGCTCCAACATGACGCTGACTGTTGAAGTGCAGGACGTGAACGATAATCCGCCCACATTCGAGAAAACACATTATCCGATCAACGTTCTCGAATCCGAACCCGTGAATGCCCAGCTGCTTCAGGTAACTGCCAACGACAGGGATACGGGTAACAACGCCCGCCTCACGTACAGGCTTAAAGAAGAGCAGTTCGGTGACATCTTCGGCATATTCCCCAACAACGGGTGGCTGTACCTCAAAGAGCCTTTGGACAGAGAAGCACGGGACAAATACGTGTTGACCATCGTTACCAGAGACAACGGTAGCCCTGCCCTCACTGCGACCTGTACTGTCACCGTCAGTGTTCTAGATGTCAACGACAACGCACCTCAGTTCGCTGAACACTTGTACGTCTTCACGGTGGAAGAGAATCTCGAAGAAGGTACAAAGGTCGGTGTGATATCAGCAAGCGACAAAGACACTGGTAACAATGGAGCTGTCCGATATAGCCTCATCCCGAACGCCACTAATTTTCAGATCAACCACATGACAGGTAAGACATAGAACTTCTTTTATGTGTTTATCTCAGGCATTGAAAAGAAAAAGCTTTAACAAAATAAATAAAAGCCTTATAAAAACTTTAGGAAGAATCACACAGCATCATAACTGTCAGGATTTGCATTAACTGACAACTTTAATTTAATTTAAATACAACTTTTATGCATTTAATACAACTTTTATTTTGAATGTTTGTGTACCATTAAAGCAAATACTAACAAAAAATATTAAATAAACTCTTTGAATTTGTTAAAATTCATAGTTAGTAACGTAATCCAATGTAAAGGATTACCAAAAGTGTCTTCTAATGGAATGGATAGTTCTCAGTATATTACAATTCTTCTATTAGATTACTATTACAACAAACAAAAATTAATACAAACGAAATGATTGAAGGCCAACCAGTGGTTGTATTAGACACTTTGATTAGGATGATTGTTATTTCTTGGGTTGTTTGATCTTTATATCTTTCACTAAAGAATAATTTGTAACAAATGAATTAAGTTGTAAGCTTTGGACATTTTGAAGCCACGTCACTGTATAGTTATTTTGAGAATTGCTTGAAATTAGCTTTAGATATCATCACTGAAAGACTATAGAGTGGATTAAGAATTATTTTAAGCCTTTAAATTAACTTTGTTTTATCACCATTAAAAACAAAAAAAACAACAACAGTGAGATCAGAAGCAAAACGGTTGATAATGATACTGAATTTTATTTTTTTTTAACTTTGAGAGACTAACTCGATGAATATATTGTTATTTCAGAGTCGATAAATATCTTTTACTATATAGATTTCCGTTTTGTTTCTTAAAAATCTCGGTTATCTGATGTAGATTGGCTAAAATAGACAAATTCTCTAGCTTTGTTCTTTCTTGTTAAATGCCTCTCTCACCTGAGGCACTCACCTGCCTAAAAAAATGCGTAATAGAAGTTCACGTAAGGGTGGGATGATATTACATTAGGGTTATTAAAAGCCTCGGGGGATGGAGTGGAGTTCACCGCCAAGTTCATTTCACTTTCATTAACTCAAACGAGAATAATAATAATATATTTTAGAATATTATTAACAAAATCTATTTAGAATAAATTAATTCATTTTCGACAGATTTCAATGTTGAAAACTTCATTATTCGATGGTTTGCGATCTTGTGACGGTTTTGAATATTAATCACAGGGATGTTTACTTTATTAAGATTTAGATTTTAAAAGATTAAAATGATCGAATGACATTGAACATTATTAAAATTGGAATAAAAAATATAAATAGATGTTGATTGTTATATTTGGATATTCTTTTTTTGGTTATTTATAAAAATTAGTCATTTTAAATATTCAATATATTTATTCATATTATTATTATGATTATTTTTTAAAGTATATTTCTCATTAAATATATTGCTTCTTTGTAGGAGATTGTTTCACTTGTTGACTTTTAATTATTGTATTAGATTTAATTAAATTGCTGTAAAAAATCCATATGATGTTAATTCATTACAAGTAGCTACATTAGAATTGTGGTCTAACAACATTATAATACTAACCCCTTAATAATGGAGAGGAAAAAAGAAGATTAAGACAAATTCAATTAGATATTTAAATCTATCCGTCCGTTCTTGGGTCTGTAGTCCCTGGAAACTCACGACTTTTCATTTCGAAAGTCCAGTTGTATCTAATTACAACCAAATCCCTGTTGAGATCAGGAAGCAACGATCGAAAACTATTATCAACTTAAATTCTTTAAACTAAAATCACTATTTTAGTGGATTATTTGAAACAGATCAATTGTCATCCTTCATTTTTTGATCATTTACACCAGAGCTTCTCAATTGATGTGCTGCGAGAAAATTGTGCTATTGCATCTGTAATCAACATCACAGATGAAATATAGTCGAATGCTCATCTCTAAGAATGAAATGTAGATGTCAAATACCCTGGGTAAACAGAAATATTAACTACAGTCTGTTTCATTCTAACAATTAAGGTTAATAAAATATTAAATTACTTTCAAATCGACTTAAAATATATTCCAATTGAAATGTTTAAAATTATTCATTTAATAAATCAAAGACATTTTACAAAGGACTCTATTTGATCAGGTTGTCCGAAATGAAATGTCGGATTTTGTTCACTTAAATTTGGTAAAACTAATCTCTAAACTCAACTACGAGGTCATCCTGTATTTGCCATCAACGATTGCAGCGGATGTCCTCCAAAGTGTAGGTGAACTGGCGGACAAACTAAGTGCACCATCATCAACAGTTGCAGACCAATTTAAAGGCATTTGGTAAAGTGAAAAAGATGATAAATGATTGTGCACAACCTCATGGAGCAGCACATGAAAACCCGACTAGACATTTGTGCTTCTTTTCAGCAGCGGCACAAATGGAGCTTAATACTCCCACGAATTATGACTTGCGACGGGAATGGGTCCTGTATAACAATCGTAGACGCTCAGAGTAAATAGAGGGAACCCGCCAAAGCCATCCCTGCATCGAGGAAAGTTATGTTGACTGTGTGGTGGTCTGCACTGGGATGAAGTCACTACTCGTTCTTGCGGTCTGGCGAGACGATAGCTGCGATCAAATATTGTAAAGATTTGGAAATCATGCTTGGCAAACTTCGACAGAAGTGAATCATCACAGGGTACTCTTACTGCACGATAATGCTCGGCCACATTTGTCATGGAATACGCGCAGAAAATACACGAACTTGGCTATGAAGTCCTCCCTCATCCACCGTAATCCCTAGACCTTTCGCCAACAGACTATTATTTTTTCAAACATCTGCATCACTTCCTGGACACTTCACAACGGACGATGAAGTGAAAACTGCATTCGAGGAGTTTGTTCCCTAATTTCTACCAACAAGAGACATATGTCCTTATCAATCGTTGGCAGAAGTGTGTCTGGAGCGTATTTTGATTGATAACTGACTTATAATTGTGACGCTGCAGTAGCCATGATCATTTCATTTCTACCAACAAGAGACATATGTCCTTATCAATCGTTGGCAGAAGTGTGTCTGGAGCGTATTTTGATTGATAACTGACTTATAATTGTGACGCTGCAGTAGCCATGATCATTTCATTTCGGACAACCTGAGAGGAATAAATACAATGAAAAAGTTGGCTGTGCCATGGGGTTTTAGGAACGATGTTTGAAATGCCGCGGGATATTTTTTTGGAAATATAAAAATGCGCCGGGAAGCAAAGAAGATTGAGAACACTGGTTTACACCATTAACATTTTTGGAATGTCCAGAGCTAATAAAGTTATTTCCTATTTTCAGTGGTTGGAATAGGTGATATTTATCAAAATTTATTTTCTTGTTAGTGCTCTGATCTACTATTTTTTCTTTTTAATTGTTGATGCTTTCTGAGATTTGGAGGTTTTATTTATGAGTAAATTGTAAGTTTTGTCTCATGACATCAACTGTGTTATTGCAACCACACTTCATGGTTAGGAAAACAAGATGAATAAAAGCAATCAAAACGCCTAAGACAGGAACAGGAAGTGACTCCGCTCCACCTCTATTAAGTCCTAAGCTTTCCAAAAAGGTATAACTCCTGTCTGTCCGACTCTTAGTTTGGGCTGTAGTGGTTTCTGATGGACACAGAACGATCTTCAGCCATTCCTGTCTTTCGCTTCAACTGTTACACAATTTGTAATTTAGCTTTGAAGAAATTAATAGTCTGAATGAAAAGATGGAGAATTACATGAGGGGAAAATAAAATTGAAAGAATCATTGAAAAGTCTCAGAATTACAGTAACAAGGACAGAAGATTAGTTTTGTCCTGAATGCGTTGGAAAGAAATTAAATGAAAACCAAAAACATGGGAAGAGTTTTGGATAGTTTACGTGAAAGCTTAGCATAAAAAAGAACTCTTAATATATTAGAAATTTGTTATCCGTGAATTAATTCATTATAATTCTTTGTGTCTCCGTAAAACTTATGGAATCGCCAAAGCCTTTTTTTTTTTGTAGGTGGAATTTCTTTCCGATGGGATTTGATTAAAACAAAAGAATGAGTTCAGCGACCAGATCAACTATTTACCAAAGAAAGGGAGATTTATCCGAGTGATGATATTTTTGTGTCTAAATGTACAGTAAAACATCCTTTTGAATTATTCAAAGTTTTGCACCGGGAGGACTGATGTTGCATTCAGCTAAGCTCTGATGCTATCTGAATTAGGAACAGGTTTAAGTTAACTTGTGCCTAAGCTGAAGATTTTAAAAAAAAAAATTACATTAAAACCATCTCTTGCTTCGACCTGAGCTGAAATAGAACTTAATTGAACAGTAAAACTTGTTGAAAATCCATTTATTTTGATTATTAATTGTTTGAGCAGACTCATCAATATAACCTTTCTGATATTTTCAAAACAAATATTGTTCTTTCAAATTATCTACTGTTAAATAATTGACAGTGGATCAGATATTCAACATTAATGTTTGCTTAACTAACAAAATCTCCTTATTGTCTTGGTTACAAAATTTTAGACAATTTTGTTTTAATGTTAACTAGGTCACAGGCTCTTGGATTCTGATATAATTTCCTCACTATCCGTGACCTCGACCGCTTTCTCACAACCCGCGAGCGCTTCTCTGGGACTATGTTTGATCGTTATTTTGATTTACGTAATTCATTAATATAAGTTCGCTCGGGGATATTGGAATAGTTTTAATAAAACCTTCTTAAATAATTAATGTAAATAATATAATAAATTTTTCCATAATATTTAGCAGTGTTTCGCTTTTCTATCTTTGGGTTTTTTTTTTTTACGTAAGAAGGACATTCAGATGTTTTGCTTTTAGCTTGTTTGTTTGTTTTTTCCCGAACATTTAGTCATTATTATTAACAAATGTTAAAGATATTTAAGGTCTTTAATTATTAGCGATAAAAGCGTGTAAATAATAGGAACAAATTGTGGAGTGAATGGGCGCCATTGCTGTTGTCTGCCGGGGGCGATGTTGCTGCATACCTGATGTCAGAGTCACTGCTAACAAACCAATCCCCGAAAGAGATGAACTGTGACAGACACTCTATCTGGGCTGGCCAATGACTGATGGCCACAGGGTCACCTAGACGCCGCCAAACGACCTAGTGTCAATCGCGCCAAATTTAACATTGGCATTAAAAAGAAGATTATCTCACGACACTCACATTAACATTTCTTCTAATAATAATAATAATAATAATAATAATAATAATAAAACGATGAATTCAACATATGGTGACTAATAATTTTTCAAAAGATACAGTTGAAGTGTTGTTGAATCCCATGGCTGTTGCGTTTACTTTTAAAAAAAGGAAGCAATGATTAATTCATCAGAATTAATTATAATTTAATTATAATTTATAGAAGTGAAAATTTACAAAGTTACCAATGGTTCTATTGTATCTTTCTATAAGAGTTCTATAACAATTCGTACAGAGCTAAAAAAAATAAAATAAAAATTAAGTTTCAAAAGACCTGAGAAGTTGTCAGAACAGACAGCGATTGTCTTCCCAGTTTGTCCAGATCATTTCAGTAAAGTCAATAATTTGACTATTCATAATTCTTATTTTGAAAGAAAATTGCTACATTTAATTAATATCTTATGTATGAAATCTTCGAGTTTTATAAGTTCATAGAAATCGTGTGTTTTCTTAAGTGATCATTAAAAAAGTGACATTTGATTTCAGTGCTGTAAGCTATCAAACAGAATCATAGTTATTTAATGATAATACATGCCCTTTACATGTATTGATAATACAGATATTATAAAAAATAAATGTTGGTTTTTTTTTCCAGTTTCTGAGAAACATTTGTAATGAAACAAAAAATGTATAATAATAATATTATAATTATCATCGGACTCTGGATTTCAATTTGAAGAAAATATTCTTGAAGGGGTTTTTGGGGCATTGCAAAGATGCGAGTCGTACTGTGAGCGAAAACACTTTTTCAAAAAAAAAAAAACCTGACAAAATTAACATACTTCATTAGTAAAATTTAAGTGCGCATGAAATAATGTATGCTTTATGGCATTAAAATTATTACTTTTTTTAATAATATTTATTGTTTAAGTATTTTAAATCTGTTTTATGTACTTTAAATTAATTTTAAAAGGTGAAGCTCTATTTAACGAATTTTCCATATAACGAACTTTTATTCAGGATTTAGCGACTTCGTTAAATAGAGGTCCGACTGTATTTCTGATGTTATTACCTTAATTCTTAAATGACATTTGTACAGAGACAACATCGAATATTTTTATCAATAACATGAAGGTGTTATTTCAAAAAATGAGGGCAAAACGAAACAAAAACAAACAATATTTTAAAGAATTAGCCTCCAAATGTAATTTTAGAGCTTATTAATATTTTATTGAATTATAAAGTTAATGAAAATAAGTATAATTAAAAATTATATGACTGAAATTATTTTTAGTTTTTCAATAAATTTGGATCATATTTTCTTTCAATGTGAAATGTTTCAAATAAAATATTTCTAATTTGCTCAAAAACTGCTTTATTATATTTATAGGTGACATTGTAACAACAGTAAAATTGGATCGAGAATCAAAATCTACGTACGAATTAGTAGCAGAAGTTGTGGATCAAGGAACACCATCTCGACGTGATAAAGCAACTGTTCGTGTTATGGTGTCTGATATCAATGACAATCCACCAGCTTTTGTGGAGCCTCCAGATGGTTTGATTATCAGTGTGCGTGAAGAACAAGCAATTGGCACTGAAGTAGTACAAGTGAGAGCAGCAGATCCAGATGATGGAGAAAATGGAACCATCAAATACAGTTTCCGAAAAAGTAACTTTTCTTTCCTTTTTTTCCCTTTAATGTTTCTCATTAGATTCTCCTGCTTATTTGATATCTTTTTATTAAAGTTATGTTTTAGAACATGGAAATACAGAATTTACTATTGAAGATTATCAAATGAACTGCTCAGAAGCTAATCAGTGTAAGTCAATAAACCAAAAAATGAAATAGGTTTTTTAAAATTACGTATCAAAAAATAGCAACGTTTGTAAATTTGAAGAATGAATTTTTTATTGAAAGATAACATAACTATAAACTTGGAGGAGTGATTTGGGCACTTTGTCAACTGAAAGTATAAACATTAGAGTATGACTTATAGAAAAAAATTTCAATTTAAAACAAAATGACTTACACTGATTGGCTTCTGAGCAGTCCATTAATGTTACTTGATATTGGAAAAGTTTTGGAACTGCTTAGCTCTTATCTGTGATGCATTTACGTTTTTCAACCTTCAACTCACAATTACCAGGTTGTTTTGATGCCACTTGTGCTCTTCCATTATGTATAAAATCTGCTCATGAATTCCATATTTGTCTTTGCTTGAAAATATGCAAAATATCATTTAAAAATACAGTAATATAGACACACACATTTTTAAAACGTTAGAACCTTGAAAAATTTAGTTTATGGATCATATCTGTACTCCTAAGTTCAAATTGTTACAATGTTTATCATTGATATTAGGTTAAGAGTCTCTGAATTAGGATAAATAAAATCCGTTTTCTAAAGGCAATAGGAAATGACAAAATAAACAACTGAAATATAAAGTCAATCTCATATATTTAATTAGAATTATCTCATAGATTAAGGAGAATTTGACCTTGGATTATCCATTCCCTTTTCTAGAAGGTTCATCCTTAGTGAATTTCTTTTCTGGAAAACTCATTTCCTGTATTTTTTTTAATAAAGATTTACTTTAAATAATGAATTTTTTTAGTAAAACTGAAAATTATAACATAGTATTCTTAACAAATGTTTGCAACATTTATAATTAAAAACTATATATTGTAGAACTCTGTTCATCATGCATTAAATTTCAAGCTACAAATAATGGCAAAAAAACTTCTAGAAAACACACGTATGGAACCTGAATCTATCTATCCACCCGTCCCTTAATGTCAGTGTGAAAATTCCTACCAATGTCTACAGCAATTTTGCACAAGTATTGTTTTAAAGCCCAGTGATGTAAAATACAAAGAGCAGTGGAAGAAAATGAAATAGGGAGGAGGAGGAACAAGTGTGCATTCATTACTTATTTTATTCTTAACCTCCTAAATAATAATTTAAAAAATATTATGTATTAAAAAAAAAAATCAGTTTTATACATTGATTGCCGTTTTTTGGATTAACACATTGTTTGACTGATATAAAGAAAAAGAAGAAAATTGAATAATACATATCAAAATGAACAGTGGTATTCCCTATTCATGAATGTGTGAATAAATATTAAATCACAGATACAGTAGGACTCTGGACCCCCATATTTGCAGTTCCATTTATCCACTGCAGCCTGAAAAGACCAAAAAATAAAAAAATTGGAAAATTAAAGAAATAACTTCATAAGTTTCAAAATAGTCACAAGCAAGAATGGGTTGGGTCACAACATAGTGAAATCCAGTACATGACTCCTCTTCCTTTGTCCCTGTACCCTCAGAACTCCATTCTGCTTCTAGCATTCTTACTATTCACATTTGTTGCTGCATTATCATAGTGTTTGTCTTCAGAAAGCCCTTATTTCTCGTTGTAATTATCTCCAAAGTGTAAAAAAGTGAGGCTGGTTGTGCTTCTGGGCTTAAGAAAAGACATGATGTCATTTTAGTGAGAAAGTGAAAATTCTGGATATGATTGGAGTAGAAAAAAAACAAACAAACCACATTATTATTGCTTTATGTATTGTTGGCAATGTCTTCCTTGTGTGTAATTTATCAATTAAACTTTACCGTATTTATGTATGCTACATGAATACCACATTGCCTACAGCATTCGATATTACTGGCAATTTCAAGTAACCATGGTAGATCTTGGAACGTATCCTCTGCATATAAGGGGAATCTACTGTATATAATTTTTTTCAATTAAAAAGGTTTATTTTTAATTGTATCTTTTGTGTGATGATGTGAAAATAATCAGGTGATATGTAAGTTAACTTACTGCCAAAATTATTAGTTAATTAAGCAATCTTTTGTCAAGTTATTAATTTAAATTATGGTGATTTCAATTTCTTTATTTCTTTTTAATAGCTGGAGAAGAAGATGTCAATGCATTTGAAATTAATCCCAAAACTGGAATGATTACAACCAAAGTTGTATTGGACCATGAACAGAAGCAGTTGTATCAGCTGACAATCATTGCAGAAGACAATGGCAAGACTCCATTGCAGACTGATCGTGTTTTAAAGATTGAAGTTTTGGATCTCAATGATAACCGACCTGTGTTTTCTGGATCTTCCTTCACATTCCGCATCAATGAAAATGCTTCACCTGGCAGTGAGGTTGGTGCAATAGCTGCCTTTGATCCAGATGGTGGAGACAATGGTCGTATAACATATACCATTGTCAATGGAAATATTTATGATAGCTTTGAAATTAACAGAACTACTGGCACTTTGTTTGTGGCTCAGGAGATGGATTTTGAAAAGACGCCTCTGTATATTCTGCAAGTGAGAGCCATTGATAGCAGTGCCACCAATCCACAAGAGAGCATTATCAATGTGACAATTCATGTTGACGATGTTAATGATATGGTTCCTACTTTTAAAGAAGACCCTATTCTCTTTTCTGTTGTAGAAAATATTCCTCTTCACACAATTGTTTGGAATTTCACTGCTGTAGATACAGACAGTGGGGTTAACGGTCAAGTGCATTATTCCATTGTTCAGCAATCACCAGAAGAAGCCTTTGAAATTGACAGCAATACTGGTGCTCTTATGGTTGTGAAACCACTAGATTATGAAATGCATTCAGAGTACATGTTGCTGGTTGTAGCCACAGACTTAGCAGTTAATGTTAGTCAACGACTGAGTAGTAGTGTTACTACAAGAGTTCTCATTGAAGATATAAATGATAATGCTCCTCAATTCACCTCTCGTACTCATGTGGAAGTTCTAGAAGATGCAGCAATTGGAACACCTCTGATTCATTTAATTGCAGTGGATGAAGATTCACGTGACAGAGGCAGGGAATCTTACGCACTGATTTCAGGAAATGAAGATGGAAGATTCTTTCTTGACTCTAAATCAGGTGAGTTTTCTATTACAGTCATTTCTGTTACAAAGTAAAAGGTTTTTATTCCAGAATAGTGTTTAGTTTTTATGTGAGATTTTGAAGTCTTTGAATCTCTTATGTGTTTTGAAATCTGTGATCTACAAATCATCTTCACTGAATTGTTTGGCTGTTTTAAGATTTTTAATTCTACATTATTAATTTGTTTAAATTCTGTGAAAAATCAACACTACATGATCCAAGTTTGTAAGTGTATAAAAAAAATAATCAAGAAACATGTAGACTAGTTGATCTGTAAATATTACAATTACATAAAACAGTTTAATGTTGGTGCTGTTTTAAGCAAATTCAGAAAGTCAATTTTTTAGCTGTAAATGATCAAAACATAGATGCACATATTAAAAATATTTTACATATGTTTCTTAATATAAAATGAGTAGATTCTGGCCACCACACACAGTTCTAATTAAATACATAAACATAAATACAATAAAATGCGAGTTCTTTCAAGATGATCTACATCTCGTTCTCAAGCGGAGAAATGAATAACATATTTCAAAAATAAGAAAATTCAGGTCAATGGACATGTGACCTGGACGGAAACATTTAGGGTTGAGGGGTGTTGAGCAGTAGACTCTACAGCCAGGGGCTATAAAGGAGGGGAATTTTAAGCTTCAGAGTGAGAGAACAAACTGAAAAAGAAGTGAAAAATAAACAAAATTTGATATATAAATGCCTACTACATTGGCACTAAAAGGTATGTAAAAATTACCTAAATAATAGATGAGACGTTTCGAAGCTTCATTACAGGCTTCTTCTTCTTCTTCTTGTCTTGGTCCCCCGTGTATTTGAAGTTTGTTTTTACGATGGAATATGTCGGGTAACGGCAAATCTTGGTTGGATATATTACTCTGTTGTGATGTTATTGTTGATTGTGATGTGTTGATTGTGAATCAGTCTTTGTTGTGATGGGCTTGTTGGTAAATCTTGGATGTGAATGGTCACGGGTTGTTGATTTCTTGTATTCATGGCTGGAAACAGTCTTATGTTGTGATGTGTTTGTTGAGTGGATGGCGAGTTCATTATAGGCCGTATTCAAGTACATTTTTAGTAGATAAATCCTGATTGTAGCTTTTAAGCAGACGAATTATTCCTGATTCGTAAAATTCTCTTAAGTATCTAATTTTTCTTTGTCCTAATATTTCAATTTGGTACCACCAAATCGGTCCAGATGTCTCTACATAGGAAACTCAAAAAGGGAATTGGGCATCCGCACAAATGAACACGTTAATGCTGTAAAGCACAAAAACAAAGCATATGCCACCACCTCTCATTGCACATCAACAGGACATTCCCTTGACATTCACCAATATTGAAATATTAGGACAAAGAAAAATTAGATACTTAAGAGAATTTTACGAATCAGGAATGATTCGTCTGCTTAAAAGCTACAATCAGGATTTATCTACTAAAAATGTACTTGAATACGGCCTATAATGAACTCACCATCCACTCAACAAACACATCACAACATAAGACTGTTTCCAGCCATGAATACAAGAAATCAACAACCCATGACCATTCACATCCAAGATTTACCAACAAGCCCATCACAACAAAGACTGATTCACAATCAACACATCACAATCAACAATAACATCACAACAGAGTAATATATCCAACCAAGATTTGCCGTTACCCGACATATTCCATCGTAAAAACAAACTTCAAATACACGGGGGACCAAGACAAGAAGAAGAAGAAGAAGCCTGTAATGAAGCTTCGAAACGTCTCATCTATTATTTAGGTAATTTTTACATACCTTTTAGTGCCAATGTAGTAGGCATTTATATATTTAATAAAATGGCACATTAAATAATCTTGTAAACAAAATTTGAGTCGGAAAACCAAGATGAGGTAAAAGTTGGGAATAAAGTTGAAAAAGAATTAAGGATGACAAAAGTAGCAATTACTTTGAAAAGCAAGTACAGAGTTAAAGTTAATGAAACGGAGCGAGGTACCTGGCTTTTGGGATTGGAATGATTTGTGGAAACCGTATTGGGGAATAGTGACAACTATTAGTAACACAACTTATCAGTGATAATAAAAAAGGTTTCTTTGCATTTACGTTTGAAGTGGTTTTCCTCCCGACAAATGATTGTGGGATTGCGAAGGTCGAGAGAGTGATTATTATCACGAATTTGAAGGAAGGTTAAATAATTCGAATCGCCATTAATAATGGCTGTGGAGTGTTGGGCAATACGGTTTTTTAACAGTTGGCGTGTTTCCCTGACATAACGGCTAGTATTTTGCCTGCATGAAATAGCGTAGGCTACGCCTGTGGAATTGATGCCGTGATCATCGTATTGATCCCGGGATAATAATCGGTTAATGGGTTGAGAAATGGAGGAGGTAACCACAATGTTAAGACCTCGAAGAATGCTTTTGAGAGCTGGAAAAATGGAGGGGTGATAGGGGACAGATAAATAAACTTTTTTACGATTGGTATTGTGCAGGAGGGGGGGGGTTGTATATTAGATTAAGGGACGTGGCAATATTGTATTGGATGAAGTTATTGGATGACTTCAGGAAAGACCTCACATATCTTTTGTGTGTGTGTATGTGAGAACTTACCCAGGAGATGGCAGAAAGTCATAGAAAGCTAGGGCAAAAATGTAGATGATAGAATTGTATTTTATATATTATGAAAAATAAAGCAACAACTTATTAAAAAAAAAAAAATACTATATCTTTTACATACACTTAAACTGAAAACAGATGTAATTGTTTATTATTTTGAAAATTGTTTGTTTGTTTGTTTTTTTTTTAAATAACTATTTTATTTATTTTGTAGGTTTGCTAATGCTTGCAGAGAAATTTGATTTAGAGAAAGCAAGTCATTATACGTTGAATGTGTCAGCAACTGATGGTGGGAAACCTCCTTTGACGACTTATCAAGTGATTGAAATCACTGTTCTGGATGTTGATAATAGTCCACCTCATTTTGAGCATTCGGTTTATACGGCAAATATATCAGAAGATGCCCCCATTGGAAGTTTTGTCATTAAAGTCCATGCCTTAGATCCAGACGATGGTAACGATATTAAAGTTAATAAATTCAAGAAATAACCAATAATATTTTCTTTGCTTTTGTAAATTTAGATTTTGAAGTTTATTAAAGAAACAATATGGCATTTTGTTTTTACATTTTCTTAATATTTATTTGTTTATTTTTGCAGTTAACAATGCCAATTTGACTTACATAATTCCTGGTGAAATTGCTGGAGATAAATTCACAATTGATTCTCGAACAGGAGAGATCCGTACAGGAGCATCACTTGATAGAGAAAACAAGTCATCTTATTACCTAACAGTTTACGTACGAGATGGTTTATCTCCTGCTCAATATGACACTGCAACTGTAGTAGTTGAGTTAACGGATGTTAATGATAATTCCCCTGAATTTCATAATTCCTGTTATCCATTACATGTTCCAGAAAACAGTGAACTCTCAATCATTCATACTGTTATCGCTGTTGACAGAGATGTAGGCAACAATGGAGAAATTACTTACACTATTACAGGTACTGTTCCTTTACTATTTGAAAGGATGTAATATTTTGTATCCATCTTTTACTTGCTTTGTAGATTATATAGTTTTTAAGTTCTATAATATATGCTCATCAAAATTTAATGATTATTTTTTTTAATCTTTCTATCATACTTTGCACAAACATGCATTTTTAAATTTGAAATGATAATATTACTTATGAAAACAGAAAAAAAGCATACTTACACATGATACAATTGTTTGTAACAACAATTATCAATGTAATGTGGACATCATTTTTGTTTATTAATTAAATAGCAATAATGATTATAAGGATTTCTGATTTCCTGAAAATGCTATCAAAAGATAAGATTAAAATCTTTGAAAGTATGTAAAGAAATTGGAAATGTCACTATTCTACTTAAATTTGTCCTTTAATTCAAATGAAATTTTCAGTTTTTCTTTGTTTTGTTTTTTTCTAAATGATCTGATAATTATTCATAACTTAAAATCTTGATAACAAAAATGAATTTTGGAAAAAGAGGTATACTTTAACATTTTATGATAAAAAAAAGTCAAATTCAATTAAAATGGTTGAAAACTTGATTTATTATTAGATAACAAACAGTTATTTCAATCCAACAGTTGAAAATAAGGAGAGAATCAATTCAAGTTCTTTTCTCCGAGTATGGTTTTTTTGGAATAATTATTTACTTTTGGATAACTAATTGTTGAATTAAACTTTTTGAATTAATTGTTCTATAATTTGTAAAATATTTAATATTTTGTGGCCATTTTTTTTTATTAATTTACTGGGTTCAGCAAAGCTTATGAACATTTTTAATATTAGCCACAGAATTTAATAAGAAAATTTAAAATCGATGAGTACAGACAGTAATGTTTTTAGACAATTCCTGTAAATTGACTTAGAAAATTAGTGTCATTTTTGAAAATTTTTGTTCAGTTTCTAATACAGCAGCCATAATTATCAATTAATGATATATTGTCTATAATAATAATTACAGATGATACTTTATTAAAGATATTTCTTTTCTTTTTTTAAGTTGTTTAATTAACATCTTTGGTTAATTTAATTTTTTTCTTTTTCTTTTTCAGATGGAAATTTGGGTAATAAATTTTCGATTGACTCTCATTCTGGTCAGTTGGCTTGTGCACCTCTTGATAGAGAATCAGTACCAGTGTATCATCTTGTGATTACAGCTCAAGATCTAGGAGAACCATCTCGCTCAGGCACTTGTAACATTACAGTTTATGTAGAAGATCAGAATGATAATGATCCACGTTTCACTCAGAATCGCTATGAGGCAAAAATTCCAGAGGATATTCCAATTAATATGACAGTTTTAACAGTTAAAGCTACTGATGCTGATGAAAGTGGAAATGCAAGGATAACCTATTCACTTAGTAATGAAACACAATGGTTATTTAAAATTGATAGTGAAACTGGAGTCATAACAACTGCAGGGTAAGTAACTCCCTGAGTACATAAGTTATTTTTAATCATTTTATTTCTCCTTATATATTTCTTTCCTTAAATAGAATCTGTCTAATATCACTGTAAGAACTGTTTACATCTAAAATTTCCATATGTTGATAATATTCAATATTTTTCTTTGACATTGCTAGATCATTTAATCTTGCTAAAAGGATTGACATTTTAGAGTCTAATGACATTGTCTTGTAATTTCAAAGAAATAATGTGTATTATCCTTTTCTTTAATTCATAGAGAAATTTTATTCAATATCAGATCCGGCTTCTGCTTAAGAGGGAACAGGAAAAAAAAAATAGTAATAAAAACTTCTTCATCCATTTGTTCGTAACTTAATATGACTTCTGTCAAAATTCTGAATTATTGTAGCATCATTATTCATTTAGAACGAATTTGTATTTGTTTTTAACCTCCATAGAATAGTATTGATGCAAACACACCCTATTTAAGTGTTCTTGATTTCTTAATCAGCAATTTCCCATAAGTGTTAATTGACCTAACTACGAATGTGATTTCTTTTAAGATTTCCTTACAAAATTTAAATTGATTTGCACCATTTACTAAGAATAAATGAATATTTCAGTAACGTAAGTTTGATTTGATTTGCAAATTTAAGTAAAACTTAATTTGATATTTTAAAATTACTTAATAATTTTTCCCTTTGATAATAAACTTATTTATTTTATTTAGATTAGGTTTTTTGTTTGTTTTGATGCTTAGTTTTTAATTTAATTTTCCCTATGTAAATGATGACACCTTAAAAATTTCTTGAAATAGAAACATCCCAATTTATGTTTGATAAAATACACACATTTCTATGAAATTTTTGAATTTAATTAAACAAGAGATAATTCAAGAAATCAATAATCTTTCATTGTTCTTCAGTAGTGGAATTAAAGAGAATGTAAAGATGGCTTTTATTCCAATAACACTTAACTCTTAAAGTATAAACTTATTGTGATTGTAGTGTAATATTTCATTTAGAATCTTGTGCGAAAATTAAAGCAAACATCTTCTAATATTTATTTCAACAAAAACTAAACTAATAATGGATTAAACAAAAAATAAATAAATAAATAAATAAAAAAGAAGAAAGAAGAAGAAAAGCAAATAAAAGCAGAAGAATAAACAAGGGCTTGGAAGTTAACAGATTCCTTGAAAAGTGCACATGCAACAGTCTATTAACTTTCTTTGTTGAGATTTGGTGGATAGCAAAATGTTGTACCTAAACTAAGTGATAATGGATGTAGCTTGTAAATACTATTTGAAAACTTTTACAGTATTATAGATTTTCTTTGTCTTGGTAATTTCAAACCCTGCGCACACACACACACACACACACACACACATACAGTACATATCAGTTCATTTGATTTTCTTTTCAAGATGCAAATTCTCCCATAATAGACAATTGATATTTTTTCATGATCATATTGTAATTGTTTTAACCTTAATTACTACTTTAGTAGGCTGTATACTTACTATAATAATAACAACAATAAATGAATTTTCAAATCGTCAACTTACAGAAGGTCAAGAAATTGAAACAATTTGAACAATCATTTCAGCTATCACCTTAGATTTATTGTTGTTACTTGGATTTTGCAAACTTTTATTAGTATAGTTTTGGATATAATACATAAAGAAATACATTCAAACATTCAGATTTGATATATTTAACTTTATATATTATATAACACTGAGCATTTAATTTATTTTTTAATCCAGTGAATATGTTAATCATATTAACAATGGCAACTTACAAGTTAGTCATAAGTTATTTTTCATTTATGCTGTATATTACTTTATTGTAAATGTGTGAATAGGTTTTTCTGAAATTTCTCACAATTACGTGTAGTAATTGATGATTGTAGAAATTCAAGCATATTAATTTTCATAATGCAGAAGTAAAAATTTATGCCACAACATAATTACAAATAAAATAATTTATCCCTAATTGTGTGGTGGCTGAATTTTTACTTCTGCATTATAGCGACACACATGTTAAATAAAATTTTAATTAATTTTCATTAGTAATAGTTAATTAATTAAATTAAAAATGTTAATGATCATTATTGAAAAATAAGTTCATATAGCAGATTACATAACAAACTAATATTATTGCACTCAAAATTCTGAAATGGAAAGGATAGTTTTAACTTCACAGTCATCCTTAACTGTAGTTTTATTATGGTTATTTATAACAAAGATGAAAAAAAATTCTATTCAAGTGGTTTTAAATTTTACTAAAAAGAACACAAATTGGTTTTAATAGAGTTTAATGGATTAAAATGATGAATCCTTTTTAACATCTTATGATACTTCACTGTCTTAATGCAAAGGCAGAGTGGCCAGTTCCCCAGGGGCCCCATGATTTTAGGGGCCTCTTGGTGTATTTATCACAAATTGATTAATGTAGATTATCAGTTTGAATTCACTTCACTTGAAGATATTATTATTGTTATTCTTAGAGATATTATTCAATGAAATTTCTTACATATGTCCTTAAAATAATGAATGTACTCAATACATTCATTATTTTATTACAAATTGTTAATGTTCCAACTTTCAAGCAGCAATACAGTCGCAATATATATATAAAAGCCCCAGAAGGGTTCCCGATGCATTGCTTTGCCCAGGGCCTGCTTTGCTGTTAAGGGCCCTGATCCCTGAACACTGGTTCAATTTTAGAAGAATAATTGTTCATTATAGGGAAGTTTTAATTGTATAAATATATTTTTAAAAATGTTTTATAATTATTTATTTTTATTTTCTTTTTCTAGAATGTTTGATCGTGAGAAGAAAAGTCTTTATAGTTTTGAAGTAAGAGCCACAGATGGAGGGAAGTACGATGCTCGATCAGAGAAGACATTGGTGTTTGTAACAATTACTGATGTTAATGATAACAAACCATTATTCCAGAAATATCCAATGAGTAGAAACATATCAGCCAATATTGTTCCAGGTTCTGTTATATTAACAGTCTCTGCTCAAGATAAAGATGAAGGGAAGAATGCAGAGATCAGTTACAGGTAACGTTGATTCAAGTTTAACAATAGAATGATTTAGAGAGGAAAAAAAAGATTCACATGAGTAGAGGTGAAAAATAACTTGTACTTATCTGATCCCGGAGACGCTGGGTTATATAATGCTAGTGTTCATTATATTCTTTAAGGATTATTAAAACAAAATAAACAAATAAAACCCTGTATTCTTCTTTTCCATTCCTTCAACTGCTTGACAAAGACCTGTCCTTATCATGTTACCCACTTGGCTTTTGCAAACTTTTATTAGTATAGTTTTGGATGTAATATAAAAAGAAATACTTACTTATGACTATGCAAATATTCAAATTTGATATATTTTACTTCATGTTACCCACATGGAGATCAGATTTTGCTGAAATTTACCTGCATAACAAAATCAAAATAAGATGTAATGGTTGTGTCAATTTTGAAACACCCACATAATAAGAGAACATAATAAAACATTAAAAAAAAGCTGTTCATTCAAAAAGAAATCAGTTTTGTTCATGATTTTTGATCCCAACTTAGTTGGTTTGATTTTTACCAGAATCAGTCAAGATCTTTCCTATGCTACACCTATCTCTAAAATTTCAGCTTTCTGATATATATATAGTTTGAGTTATCATATAGATGGATGTGTAATTCAAATTAACATTGCATTTTTAACATTTCTAACATTTTTTTCGCTCTGACAGAAATTGAAGACAAATAATTATACCTTTATAAACAATTAGACCAGAATTATCACATGCTGTGATATAGTATGATGAAATCTAATACATTAATTACTGTTAACTGTCCCATATTCTTTTAAATTAGCAATTTCATCAATATATATATATATATATAAAGCTGGACAGTGATGTGGAATTTGAAAAGAAACCAATACAAAAACAATGTCACTGTTTCTGTAAAGATACGGCCAATTTATCCTAACGTCATCAGTTGCATAAGCGGAAAATAAAATAACTTAAATTTAGAAACAATTTAGAAAAAAACCCCGCAATATTCTAAGACTTTGCTCCTTTTTATTCAGTTATTAGTGCCATTGTCATATTTTAGGGTATAGAAATGTTAAATTGAGGTCCCAAAATAAACTGTTTTGTAGCACCACAATTCCCTGCTGTTCCAGCATGGTATTTAGATGCCATAAATAGTGCTGCCAAGACAGGAAATGGCTCAGAAAATATTAAATTAATTGAAATTTGATCGGATATTAGATATTTGACATGCACATTGCGGATGTTACCAGTATTTGACATACACATTGAATAAACTTTTAGCACTTCTTTAAGCAACTGGTGAATGAATAAGTAATTAAAAATAGATTTTAAAGGAAAACTAAGTTTTATTTACTTTTAACTTCTGAAACTGACATTTCTTTACCAACACTTTACAGCAAATTTCTAATTTGAAAATATGCTATCAATTCAAAAGGAAAGATTTTATGAATTGTAAGCCTCTTGGTCCAATGACTTTAATTGGTTCACACACTCATCAACACCATCTTGTGATAGTGTCCAACTCTAACATACATTGTGTGTTAGAGTAGTTATTAAAATTTACTGGGGCTTCACACAGGATCTCTTCAGCCAGAAGGTTGGCTATGTCAGGCTTTAAAGGTTTTAGAAACCTATTGCAGCCAAAAGGGCCTGTTCGTCGAAGAAAGTTTATGTTGTAGGTCAAACCCTTCTCTAGATCTTGGTTAGTTTTTTTTTTTCAATGTCATCAGGCCACAAATTATCATCATACACAACGAAAATCCAAATGTTTATTTAGCCCAAGATAATTGTGCATCTTACAAACTTGGTTGAAAAAAAAATTGCTCAGAAATGAGCAAGTATCTAATAATCATAATTAGCTGTATGGCATTGATCATTCTGTCTCCACATAGGCTTAAATTAAAAATTGTAGCATCCTCTGAAGCTATTAAATTTGGACAACTAAATAAAACAATAGACAGCCCACTAAGCCTAATTTTGATCATTAAACAATACAAAAAGTATAATATAGGATTGATTGTTTCGAATGTTACAATTTGACATAAACAAAACTCATTTCAAGTCGCATTTTTGAATGGAAGATGTACTTCCTTGCAGTAGTCAGATATCTCCCTTTGGTGGGAATTTTTGGAGCTAACTTAAGACTTGGTTTCACAACTTATTCCACATCAAAAACGCTGCTAGAAGTGAAATTATACTAATTCAATGACAACGTTGTTTGCTCAGGTAACATCGCAGCTGTCAAATTTAAGCAATTTTTGCTAGTTTTATATTTAAAATTAGCCACTTAAACCATTTTTATTATGGTTTTTATTGCTTTTCTTGTTTATTTGAACATTTTAAGACTACACGGTCTTTTTTTTGTTTAGGATGTAATAATGAAACTTGAGCCTTTTTAAAAACCCAGTTTCTCAATTTCCCAGAATATGGCAATGGCACATTATCTATTAATGATATATTATGCTAAATAAAGATTATGGGAGGCCCGTAGCCAGAATTTTCTTTCGGGGAAGGATCATTCCTAGAAAAAGTGCCATGTTTTGGTGGGCCATAGTAAGAATAGTACACCCCCCCCCCCATCTTCCCATGAATGTTGTAGTAGGCGACAATTTTACATTGATATGACTAACTCCTTTAATTTCAAATCTGAGAGATTTTGTTTTGTTGTTAGATTTCGGTAGGGAGTTCAGCCTCTAGCCCCTCTTCTCAGGCTACGTGCTTGGATTGTGGAATGACGGATTGGATAGGGAAAACTTACATAAGAGAAAACAAATTTATTACTGGCCAGACTACAATTTGTTTGACAATTAGCTACTAAATTCTTCATTTACTTTAGTAATTTATTATATAAGTATAATCACAAAACTAATTGTCTGATGTTAACTAATTGATTTTTACAAAATGAAATATCTAGATAGTGGATAAAAAAAAATATATATTTAATACTAACTTTAATTTTAATGAAGGAGACTAAATCAGAAATACTTGAGTAGAATTTTCCAAATTGGTGGTGAGGGGATGAAATTAAATTTCAGTTGTTCAACCAAAGAAACAAGATTGGTATTTTAACCATCCTTTGAACTTTTGAATGGTTCCTGAGGCTTGTAGAAAAATTGTAAGATTTCTTCCAAAACTCACTGTCTCAAAATGATTCGGCGAAGCTCTCAGCTACCATATAGTTTATAATTATGAAATTTAGAGTTTTACAAAGTATTGATGAAATCTCATTGACTTCTTGAGCTAAATTATGACAGTGTTTCCATATATGGGGATGATAATCAGAATTTGTGCTTTTGGATAATTACAGGATTTTGGAATAATTTTGAAGGAATCCTGTTATTTCTTAACTATTAAATAAAATTACATTTAATTCAATTAATAAGTTCACTTTAATGTATCCATTTCACCTTCTAATTTCTGTGACTTCTTTTATTGTATTTTTAATTATGTTCTGTGTTGCTATTGTAGGTTTGTAGATCAGCTAAACGACAAGTTCCGAATTGATTCCGATTCAGGAAAAGTCTATGCTCTGCGTAGTTTGGCACTTGACTCAGGAAAGCTGTTTCACATTGAAGTTATAGCTGAAGATAAAGGCAGTCCTCCTCTCAGTTCAACAGGTAATGCACCAAAAACTAAGTTATTTTAAAATTGCTATTTGCTTTGAAAATCTTAAATAAAACAAGGAATCTCCATGGAAAAGTTCAAGGAAATAAATAAATTTGAAAAAAATGTTAGCTGAAGAAACACACACTGCATTCCCTAAGAATTCAAAAACAGTTTAGCTTTTGAATATTTCTTGGTTTTTGAGTTACAAACTTTGTTTGTTTGATGTGAAATGAATAAATTTAAATAAATAATAGTGTAATTGAGTGCTAAGGATAAATTAGAACATTCATTTATAAATAAAACTTATAAACTGTTGTTTAATGGATTCATTTAATGTTTTCCAGGTATTATTGAAATTCGAGTTGGTGAAGAAACAGATACCTCAGCTCTTCGTTTTCAGAACACTACTTATCACGTTCAGCTTCGTGAAAATGCAGCTGTTGGTTGGGAAGTTGTTCAAGTTTCAGCTGTTCACAGTGATAGCAAGCAAATGGATATTATTTATAGTTTTGGAAGTGGAAACGAAGACCATACATTTGATATAAATCCTAATACAGGTCTCATCAAAGTAAAAGATTCAAGGCGTTTGGATTATGAACTAACACAACAGCTACGTCTCATAGTGGTGGCTCATCGCAGCAGTGATAGGGGCCGCGAGAGTGTTGCTCCTTTGTATGGTTATACAACAGTTCTTGTGGATTTAATTGATGAAAACGACAATCCACCTCGATTTACTCAAGATCGTTATGTCTCTTCTGTATGGGAAGGTCAAAATAAAGGAACATTTGTTATGCAGGTAATTGATTTAAAAAATTATCAAAATTTATTCTTAAATTACAGTAGCTTAATATTAACAAATTAATAAATATATGTTTCATTGGTAAGTGATAATAATTTTTACATTTTTATCTCTATTAATAAAACTGCTATAATATCCCAGCATTTTCTTGAAACATTTTGTATCAGCAGTGCTAATATTGCAGATGAAAGTTTTAACACCTTTTTTAGGAAAAGAGCTTTATGACTTCAAGGGAAAAAAAATAACCACAAACATTCTTAGTTATGGACAGTTAAGGGACTTCTGTGATTCCAAATGCTTCTCATAATTGTTTCATATATTTCTAAATTTTACTTGTGTGTTATTTAATGATAAAAAAAAAATTACATTTTGTAGCAAGAAAAGAATGAATGAAAAGATATGTTTCTAAAAAAAATCTTAAAAATTGTTTTTAAATTTTATTAAAATATATTTGCGTATTCGTGAAGAAACAAGCAGGAAAGTTTGGAATTGAACAAGCAAAAGATTATTAATAGATATTCTATCAATATTGAATAATTTTTACTTTGTAGGTTTCTGCTACTGATGAAGATACTGGATCCAATGGAAACATTGTTTATCACATTGTTGATGGGAATTACGACAATGCCTTTGTTATTGAACCTCCCTTCAGTGGAATAGTGAAAACTAATATAGTATTGGATAGAGAAATTAGGGATATTTATCGTCTAACTATCATCGCAACAGATGAAGGAGCAACGCAATTGACGGGCACCTGCACTTTACGAATTAACATCATTGACGTTAATGATAATCAGCCAACGTTTCCTCCTCAGAGCATTGTGAATATCACAGAAGGTACAGACACTTAAATTCTTAAGATGTTTAACAAATTTTATTTACCCACTTTCTTCGTTATCAATAAGCAAATATAAACAAATAAGATCGAATAAATACAGTTAAGTAAGACTAGTTGACAGAAGATCTTTTTAAGAGATTTTCTCCAGAATCTCTTGCATTTCTTGACAGGAAAAATGGTGTGACTTTATTGAGGAGAAATACTGTGTTTAATGAGTCATTTGACATTTTCTTTTAATTTTTTTTTCTTTTTTTTAAAAAAAATATTAATTTGTGATTTAAAAGAATGAAAAAATCTTGATATCCCAATAAAATCTATATTGTATAATTTACTTTTCAAACTTATTTGATTTGTATGATTTCTTTTTAAAATTTATTTAAAGTATTTTAGAGTTTCAGTACTTTGAGATATCTTCATGTTTATGTTTTGTGTGCACTTTATAACTACAAACCTCTGTTTCTAACACTTTACTAATTTAAATTAGTGAACGATAAGTAAACCTTTCAACATTCAGAGATTAGGACCAGATCCTTTTGATTCGTATTTTGAAAGGTGGTATATATAAAACTGAATCAGGAATTAAATATATAAACAATCAGTTGTTTAAGAAAACTTATTTTTGGATCAACTGGGGTGATGATATTGTAATCATAAGTGAGATGTCTTTAGATTTCAGTGCACTTACTACCTATACAGTGTTTCCACAGAGAATGTAGTTCACGTGGGAATTTGAAAGAAGATACTTTGAATGTTCTCTCTATTAAAAGAATGTAAGAAGTAAATAACAAATTTCAATTTCAGAATTTACAATGGAAAAAAAGTAACAAAAAGAATGTTTTAATAGACAGTAGCTTAATGGAAAATTCCAAATTTAGTTGATTTACTTAATTTTTTATATGTATATATTTCTGCATATGAAAAATTAAGTAAATCATCTAAGGATAATATATGCATATAAATTAATAAATTTTTAATAGAAAACTTTTCATAAAAGAGTCAGTTTTTAATTTTTTACTTATTTGAATTTAACTTAAAAGAGCAATGTTTCAAATTTGTCCCTTTCAATTTTTTTTTTTTTTACTGTGTTGCTTTTGAAGTAGAAAATGGTTTATTGTCTGCTTGAAATTGAATTGTAGCTAAACATAACTTTCTTCTTCTTCAGGTGCTGAAGTGGGAACAGTTGTCACAACCATTACAGCTAATGATGTTGATACCAACCCCGCGTTGACTTACAGTTTCTCTGAAGGTGGAAATCCAGATCAGATGTTTAGCATTGATAGATACAGTGGAAAAATAACTCTTTCTCAGCCATTGGATCACGAAACCAAAAATATGTATCTGTTGATGATTGAAGCCTCGGATACTACCCATACAGCCCAAACTACTGTCACCATCAATGTCATTGATGAAAATGATAATCCACCAATATTCAGTCAGCAGTCTTATCAGGTGAGAATTCTGGTTTATTACAATTTGTAGAAAGATGTAAAATTGATGGAATACCAAAGAAAAAAACATTTCAGTATTTACATGGGTCCAGTGGCATTGTACTGTGGGGCTTCCTGTGGAGGCTGTGAATCTTCTCTGGATGATTCTTCTCCAGATGAATGTAAATTTGATGCAGCCCTCTGTACAATGAGGACGACGTTTCTTAAAAGCAGAAGGGCATTAGATTCACTGTCAGATCCTAACTCACTTTGCAAATAGAATTCTACTCTATTATAAACACTCTTTTGTAAATAAAATGGTTTCTGTTTTCAATTGTTTCATTAAATGGATACATTGGAAGCTATTTTTCAAAATATTTATGTATAAAACTGTCAAAATGAAGGTATGATGAATTTGTTCATTTCAGTGAACTGTTTCTAAATTGTTCAATGTTGGACAATTCAGTCATTTGCTAGTTTTATATTTATAAAGTATTATTAAGAAGAAATTACTGTTTTTCATCTCCTGCTTTAAAATTTCAGAAAGATTTTGTATTTAAATTAAAAAGTAATTTTACAGTCCATTTCTTACTGCTATTAACTAAAATAAAAGAAAATTAAATGAAATTTTATTTTTATTCAACTATTAGACTATATTATAACAGATATTTTACTATGTACAGTGGTGGTCAGACTTATAAGGACAACTGAAAATTGCACAGAAAAAAATTATTTCTGAAGTAAATAAAGTGAAATGTATACATAAAATGCTTTTTTATGCTAGAAATCATTGTAGAATGCAAAACATTGGAAAATGCAAAATATAAATGTTTTGTCATATTTAACAAAAAATGTCATTGTAAAAACTGGACAAAATTATAAGGACAATGAATGTTTCAGCCTGAAACACACTAATAATTAATAATCTCCCCCTTCTCAATCACTTTTATCAGTCTTGATGTCATAGAGTTTGACAGTTCCTTCAGAACGATTTTGGAAATTTTTTTTCCAAGCTTTTTCGATGGAGGACATAAGTTCTTGCTTATTTTGATATTGAATACCATTTTTGTATACTTCGTGTGCCAGAATACCCCACAGATTTTCCATTGGATTTAGATCTGGGCTTCTGGCCGGCAAGTCAAGTAGTTTCACAAAATTAGCATCAAACCATGCTTTCGAAGTTTGAGAAACGTGTACTGAGGCATTGTCCTGCTGGAACAAAAAGTCTCCACTCGTAATTAACGGTGCTTCTGGTAAAAGATTATTGACCAATAAATAAACATAACTCTCAGAATTCATTTTGCCCTGCACAAAAACTATTGGAGTAGTTCCGCCAGTTGCGAAACCTCCCCAGACTATTACTGAGCCACCTCTAAATCTAGGCTTTGCGAAAATTTCTTTTTCTTTATGGAGATCATATCAGAAGTAGCGAAAACCATCTGGTCCATCCAAATTAGACTTTTTCTCATCGGAAAAGATAACATCATTGCACTTTTTTTTCAATAGTAATGCATTTTTTGGCAAACTCCACCCTCAGTCTCTTATGAACTTTTGTAGATGGTGGTCGTGACATAAGTTTTCCATAACGAACCGTTATTGCTTTTTGTAAAACATGTCGAACAGTTCGAACACTGCATCGTAAGTTTAATTCCCATTTAATTTCCATTGATGTTTGTTTTTTGGAGCAAGCTCGCCTTATTATCATTCTTTTCACACGCACAGAAACAGAAGATGGCCTACCTGTATGTCTTTGCCGTCCATATTTTTCGGGATTTTTAAGAAAATTATAAATAACCATTCTTGATCTATTCAGCTTTGTCGAAATTTGATATACAGTAAGTCCT
>JAFIDM010014012.1:2637746-2648913 GCA_023159025.1 Thereuonema tuberculata
TACAATTAATTGTTGGAACATATCTATGCCTTCAGATGACAAATATAGTGAAATATTCTAATTATCCTCAATGACTACGTATTTTATAGTATTCACATTTTAGCAATTTAAGAATACAGTGGTGGTCAGACTTATAAGGACAACTGAAAATTGCACAGAAAAAAATTATTTCTGAAGTAAATAAAGTGAAATGTATACATAAAATGCTTTTTTATGCTAGAAATCATTGTAGAATGCAAAACATTGGAAAATGCAAAACATTGGAAAATGCAAAATATAAATGTTTTGTCATATTTAACAAAAAATGTCATTGTAAAAACTGGACAAAATTATAAGGACAATGAATGTTTCAGCCTGAAACACACTAATAATTAATTATCTCCCCCTTCTCAATCACTTTTATCAGTCTTGATGTCATAGAGTTTGACAGTTCCTTCAGAACAATTTTGGAAATTTTTTTTCCAAGCTTTTTCGATGGAGGACATAAGTTCTTCCTTATTTTGATATTGAATACCATTTTTGTATACTTCGTGTGCCAGAATACCCCACAGATTTTCCATTGGATTTAGATCTGGGCTTCTGGCCGGCAAGTCAAGTAGTTTCACAAAATTAGCATCAAACCATGCTTTCGAAGTTTGAGAAACGTGTACTGAGGCATTGTCCTGCTGGAACAAAAAGTCTCCACTCGTAATTAACGGTGCTTCTGGTAAAAGATTATTGACCAATAAATAAACATAACTCTCAGAATTCATTTTGCCCTGCACAAAAACTATTGCAGTGGTTCCACCAGTTGCGAAACCTCCCCAGACTATTACTGAGCCACCTCTAAATCTAGGCTTTGCGAAAATTTCTTTTTCTTTACGGAGATCATACCAGAAGTAGCGAAAACCATCTGGTCCATCCAAATTAGACTTTTTCTCATCGGAAAAGATAACATCATCGCACTTCTTTTTCCATAGTAATGCATTTTTTGGCAAACTCCACCCTCAGTCTCTTATGAACTTTTGTAGAAGGTGGTCGTGACATAAGTTTTCCATAACGAACCTTTATTGCTTTTTGTAAAACATGTCGAACAGTTCGAACACTGTATCGTAAGTTTAATTCCCGTTTAATTTCCATTGATGTTTGTTTCTTGGAGCAAGCTTTCCTTATTATCATTCTTTTCACACGCACAGAAACAGAAGATGGCCTACCTGTACGTCTTTGCCGTCCATATTTTTCGGGATTTTTAAGAAAATTATAAATAACCGTTCTTGATCTATTCAGCTTTGTCGAAATTTGATATACAGTAAGTCCTGAACTTTTAAAAGCAACCACTTTCCCTTTCTAAAACTCTGAAAGTTTCCTACCTAGTGGCAGGACTGAAAAAAATAGAATACGACATTCGCAATCTTTTACTATGCATTTATATCATCTGGGAGTGCCGTGTGCAGAACAAAAAACACGTAAATTTTACTTTTTAGAACACATAAATAGCATTGTCCTTATAATTTTGTCCACATCACAGCGCTGTCTAAATCCAAAATACATTTTATGAATATGAATTTCCCATATATTTCCATAAAAACTAATAAAAATGCTGCATTTATCGTTGGTTTCCAGTCATAAAATTTGCATAATCTTCCGGACAACTGTAACCAAGTTTGGCGATTTTTTTCCCTTGTCCTTATAATTTTGACCACCACTGTAACAATAATAGTAATGATGTTAGTTAATTATAAACGATAAATAAAAATTAAAAAACATAGTTATTTTCTAAAATTTAGTGGTAATCAGTTAAAATTAATGAAGTATGGAAAAATTATAGCTTTTTAATTTCTGTTTTTCTAAGTGCATACTTTTGTTCCTTCCAGATAACTTTACCAGAGTTAACTGAACCAGGGCATTCTGTAATAAATGTCAATGCAACGGATGCTGATTCAGGTGAAAACGCACGAATCAGTTACAGTATGGGTGTAGCTCCTGTCGATGGATTCTATATCAGTGAACAAACAGGTATACTTCTTGACTTAATACTTTGCATTACATTGCAAAGTGTTGTTCAAAATCATTAATGAAATTGTTGATGTTATATTTTACGTTTCACAAACATATTTAAATAAAAATATCTTAAATCTATTGTTTAGGTACTGTTTACACCAATAAGACTATCACTTACGATTCCAAACAACCAACAATTCAGCTGGTCATTACGGCAAAGGATCATGGAAGACCATCTTTGGCTGCAGTGGTTGCTGTTCGTATTCAGATAACAGATCTTAGCTCTTACGATCCCAACTTTTTGCAGCATCTTTACAGGTAAAAATTATAATTTGCTTCTTAAAGAGAAGATGACTGTAATTAAACTTCATGAATTCAGATCTATTTATAGCATTAGACGAAGATTGGTAGGAATGGGAGGGGAGGTGTGAATGAGGAAAAAAGACTCTTAGTCCAGCACCCAGAGAAGCCTTCTAAAGTTATTTTTTTTTTATTTATTGTCATTTTTTCTGTGGCTTGTAGAATCATTTCTTATTTCTCTTAAGCTCTGGATGAAATACAGAAAAGTTTGCAGTCTGGGCTATTCAGTATAGGACAGATTCCTATAAAGGAAATAAAGTGGCAAAACAAATGACTTTTAATCAGTTTCTAACACTATTAGGCTTTGGGAATTAAGACCCTGAACAAAACTTCAGAAAGTTAAGATGGGCAATATGCAGAGTAATACTGTGAATTTTGTGTTCTGCAGTGCTGAGTGTTTGAAAAAATCTTGCAATTATTTTTCTTCAATGAAACAATATTTTAACATCTTAATACTATGTAAGCTGCTGCTGTCCTTTTACATAAATAACTATGTTAAACAATACTCAATTAAACAATAATTCCAAATATTTCATTGCAGTTTTCAGTTCCATAATTACTGTTCTCTTTTTATACTGTGGATTTGGGTCTTAGTGTCTGACATTGCTGTAGGAAAAAAATCCAAGAAAAATATTAACGTTCTTTTAAAAAAACTTGTACCACATGAGGCTTCCCCATAACCTATTGGTTGCAACAGAGGTTTTTCCTCTGGTTGCTGGAGTCAATCCCTGAGACCATTACTGTTTCCACAAGTTAAGAAGGAAAAAGAAGGTTTTTGTGGACAAAGAAATTCTTGTAAAACCATTAACATACAGGATAACAGAAATAGAGCACAATTTTTGGATTTCCGTTGTTCAAATATTTGTTCAGAGTCCATTTGGAGCGAGAATCAATGTATTGAAGAAAAATTGTAGGCATGCATTTTAATGCGGTTGGTTTATGCATACCCCCCTTCCTTTCCCCAAATGATGTGATAATATTGTAATAGCATATGTCAGTTTTTTTGTTTGTTTGTTTGTTTTGTTGTTCAATATTATTATGCAAATTTTGGGCTAATACATTAATATTTTCATTAGTTTTGAGAAGTTTAGGTAATTGACAGCTCACTTATTTCTGTTACTAAATGACAGTAGTCATTTTATAGTAGAAATATAGAAATTTTTAAAAATTCTATATTGGAATGTATTTTATCTTGTAATCAATTTTCAAATGACTACAAATCTTATCTTTATCAACAGAATTCTCTTTAAAATATGTTTATTTGTTTAATTTTTGACTCAATTGAGTTAGAAACTTCTAATAAATTTACTGCTGTTGCTTTTCTACATCTCTTGTATTTTGAATTCTTTTGGGTTTCTCTGATTTAAGTAATTCTCATTTTGGAACTGGACTTTTTCTATTCTTCAGTCTTAAGTAAAAATAATTTTCTAAATTGCAAATTTTAAGAATTACAATAAGCAATTGAAGAGCAAGTCTATGTAATTGAATAGAGAAATAATAATAACAAATAAACAGCCAAAAATTAACTTGCTGTATTTTATTCAACTTTTACTTTTACTAACTTTTATTGGCATTAACATTAGATCAGTAGAGTAATTTTAAGTTTCATTAGTAATTTTGGTTACATGATTAATAATTTGTTCTTCTTTTTATTTCAGAACGCATATCAGTGAGAATACTCCACGTGGCTCAACAGTTCTTAAAGTGAAAGCACCAGACGTAGATGAATCAAGAGCACATCGTAACATTTACTACAGCATTGAATCAGGAAATGAAGATCAGATATTTGAAATCAGTAGCAACACGGGTGACCTAATATTGGTCAGTGATGTTGATCGTGAGACAAAGGCCTTGTATAATTTGAAGATATCTGCCTTAGACAGAGGAACACCAATGCGCAACGCATCAGCCGATGTATTTGTGCATGTGGATGATGTGAATGACAATGCCCCAACATTCAACCAAACTGACTATGTTGTTAGCATCAGTGAAATGGGTATCATTGGACAAACTGTAGCTCATCTTTATGCAACAGATGCTGATGAAGGAGACAATGCTAAAGTACATTATGATATAACATCAGGCAATGTTCAGGAAATGTTTGAACTGAAGCCTGATTCAGGCATCTTAACTTTGAAAAAAGAACTGGACTATGAAAAGACTAAAGATTACAAACTCATTGTGCGTGCAACAGACAGCAGCCCAGAGAAACCTTTATCAGCAATAACTACTGTTCATGTGAATGTAGAAGATGAAAATGACAATTCTCCTGAGTTTACAGTGATGCAGTATGTCGAGTCTGTCCAAGAAAATGCTCCTGTTGGTGCATCTGTGTTTACTGCAAAAGCACATGATGGTGACAAGGGCAAATATGGAAAGCTCAATTACTCCATTACTGAAGGAGATGGTAAAGATAAATTCCGTATTGATGCTGAGAGTGGGCTAGTAACGACTGATGTAGTATTTGATTACGAGGCTAAAAACCGTTATTACATCATCATTATGGCACATGATATTGGTGGAAAGTTTACCACAGTGAAAGTGCAAGTGGATATTGAAAGCAGAGATGAGTTTGCACCAGAATTTACCCGCAGTTCATATCAGTTTACAGTGTCGGGTAATTCTCATACAGGTCATTTGGTAGGCAGGGTTCAAGCAACAGATAAAGATAAGGGAATTGATGGAAGAGTTCTATATTTTCTGCGAGAACCTCATCCCAATTTTCGAATCAATCGAACTACTGGCATCATTACTGTCAAATCACCATTCAAACCAAGTCGATCTCAAAAGCAACACGATCTTCGTAATAGTTTAGAACGTTTACTGATTACTGCTAGATCAGGCAGAGCCAATTCTCTGTCAAGTATGGCAGAAGTTATAATAGATGTAGCTTACAATTTGAATGGCACAGGTTTAGGCATTGATGATCAAGAGGTCAGTGGTGGTTTAGCAGGATGGGCTATGGGATTAGTCATAGCACTCGCAATATTAGCTGTTGGCCTTTTTACAGTCATTATATTTTTGCGATTAAGGAATAGAAGATCGGGAAAGCCTCCAATGGCCCATGAATTTGACAGTTCTTTTGATACAATTGACATTCGGCCTCCACCACCATCTGCTAGCAACATTGCTCGCTACCCTCCACGTTACAATGATTTGCATCATTACGATACTGCTGATGGAAGTAGGCATGCCAATACAACTTCTGAGATTTCTGATCAATCTCATTCAGCATCCAGTGGTCGAGGTTCAGCTGAAGATGGAGAAGATGGTGAAGATGAAGAAATCAGGATGATTAATGAAGGACCATTGATACAGCAGCAGAAACTCCGTGAACGTTTGGGAATGCCTGACTCTGGAATCCATGACGATGACAATCTATCTGACATTTCTGTGCACAATACTCAGGAATATCTGGCACGTCTGGGTATTGATACATCTCGTTCAGAGTCTCATAAAGGCTCTCAAGGTGATTTTGACAAAATACTTAGTGGTAATAGCATGGAAAGTATGCATATGTTTGATGATGAGGGTGGAGGGGAAGGGGATGGCATGGACATAAGCAATTTGATCTATGCTAAGCTGAATGAAGTAGGTGCTGAAGAAAATGATGCAATAATGGATGGCACAAGAGCATTTGGGTTTGGTGATGAAGGTCAGCCATCCATGACAGGCTCTCTTAGTTCCATAGTACATAGTGAAGAAGAATTAACAGGCAGCTATAACTGGGACTATCTGTTGGATTGGGGACCTCAGTATCAACCTCTTGCTCATGTTTTTGCTGAAATAGCACGATTAAAAGATGACAATGCACCCCAAGTATATAATGCCAATCCACCAAAGAAAACTCTGAACCCCCAAGTAAAGACAGTGCCACCTCCACTTCTAACAGCTGTAGCCCCTCGTTCTATTGCCCCAGTTGCTTTAAGTTCAGCAAGGACTAGTCAACTTGCCTCTCTTCCCTCCCTTCCTCGTTCCCCCATCAGTCATGAAAGTAGTTTTACTTCTCCAGCAATGTCTCCTAGTTTTTCACCTTCACTATCACCTCTTGCAACTAGGTCACCATCCATCTCACCACTAGTCACACCAGGTGCAGGTGGAAACTCAGTCCAAACATCTGGAAACTCTACTCCACACCATTCACAGTCTCAGCGTTCATCTACTCTACTTACAAGTGGATCATCAGGGTCAGAAGCAGAATTACAAATATGAACTTGATATTCTAACTTTTTAAATTAGAAAATAAATTTGAACTGCCGCTAAGAGTAAATGAAAACAATGATAAGATAATACTCAATGAACTTGGCTAAAAATAATGTGAATCTAAAAAATCTTAGTGCTTTTATTCAAGTGCAACTAGGCTTCTTTTGAAGCAATACCAGAAATTTCAACAAATTTCTGTTTTAAGCTAAGGATACTGTGAATCAGTGGCAGACTTTTATACAAACTTTTTTAGGAAATTCTTTCTAATTTATTTTACAAATTTAAATGAAAGAACTATCTTTTTGAACTGTAATTTATTTATCATCAGCCAAACTGTATTTATGTCCTTGTTTTTAAGACTTGCCAAAATCGAGACTTACACAATAGTTAAAGCCAGGACTAAATGCAAATTGTAAATAACATTTGTAAGTATTTTTTTACATCATAAAAACAACCAAACGTTTTATTTTTTATTTTTGTTGTTGTTTTAAAGTGAATGCCAGTGATGTGTTTGGCATATTAAGTGATTTTTAAGCTTTTTGTTTTTGTATTTGTTTTTAATTTTCAGCTGTCTTTGTTTCTTTTCTTTTTTGTATGTGTGTGTGTGTATTTGTGTGTCTGCCAATAATGTGAATCATAAATATATGCATTTTTATTTTGCCAACTGGGTGCCAATCCTGTAGGGCTTACATCGGTAAGGACTCAGTAATGACTATCTTGTATTGGGCTTCCACATGCTGGATTCTGTTCCATGTGATAATAAAAGTACTTCCGATGCCCAAAGCAGTTCAATGCAGATTTTGTAAGACAAATTCATTTTCAACATACTTTTAAGAAATGATACAGTTTATGCATAAAAAGATTGCTTGTCAGAAATTGACAGAAGTGAAAAATGAAAATAATAATAAAAAAAAAAAACCAACCCCAATAACAATAAGTAATTTAGAAAGATGAAAGATTACGGCATAAATTACATTCCTTGTATTTAATTTAAACCGATAGATCTCTTTCCTAATGGAAAAAATTATTCATCTCAGTGTTATTTACAAGAAATTCTCATTGCTTAAAGGAGTGTCTGAAACAATGTCTATGGAAAGGGACCAACTCAAAGTGCCATTGCATTAGAGAATCATTTTTAAAATGTTCCTACTTAAATGAATAATTTGTTTTCTTTAAGCTGAGACTCACAGATGAAAAGTTAAAATGGACAATTTCAGTTTAAAGAATTAAAGGATGTATAATTAATTTTTAATTAGAATTCTGTTACTCTGGATGCATAATTAACACAATTAATCTTTATTTGCAACAACTAGTTGCTTTTATATGAAATTTCCTTAATTATTCTGAAAATGAGAATTCTAATATTTTAACATCATTGTCGAATCAGTTACTTTGAACTTCATTTATTATCAGAAAGTTGTTAGATTAGCAAATTAAATTCATTCAATGATTATTTTGAATTTTTTTAATGTAAAATTAAATATTTTTTTTCTTTATAATAAAGAATGTATTTATTTATATGAACAAAGTACAGTGTTGACGAGTTGCCTAATTAGTTAATTAATCTCCTAATGACCTAAATCCTAAATGAACAGCCAATGTTTGGTTCATTTCATTTTTTCTAATTTCTGAAATGTAAACTAAAAAAAAAAAAGTATATAAAATAAACAAATTATTAGTTGACAGCATTTGTTTCAATATAATTCTTTTATTATGGTTTAGTAAATGTGCCTCATAATCTTTAGTAAAAAGAAATTGTCAAGATAAATAGAAGATTAAGTTTTGTTGCAAAAAGGAAAAAAAGATCCTTCTATCATCTTTTCAATGAATATCTGGAGTAAAAGAGAAAGAGGCATTAATTGAAAAGAAATAAAATTGAATGATCTCTTAAAAGTTTTTGATGAAGGCAATAAGAATGAAGACAAAAAAAGCTCATTATAAAATGTAATTACAAATATATTTTTTGCAAATATATTGTATTCTCTGTCATATCATAAGTGTTGTAATGTTTATTATTATTTTATTTTTTATTCACATTCCATTGTTAATTTATCCTTTTTTTTAAAGGGATTATTAATATTAAATTTTTCTTTTAAAAACAAACAAATAATAAACAGCCACAATTTCAAACTTCTTTTTGAAAGGTCTAATTAGAATAAAATTTCTAAAAAACCTGAAATTGGTTAAATTAAATTTTGGAAATTAACAACTCCTCAAAATTTTAAAATCTACTTTTGTTATATTTATGCTGATCTTTATTATCGTAACTTTTTTTCATTTTTTAATTGAAATCAGCTTCAGAAGCCCCAATAATAAAATTAAAAACTTGAATGAAATTTTTTACTGTTTTATGTTAAGTAAGATTGAGCCCAAGTATTATTGTAAATTATGTATGATATTATGTATTTTATATATTATAGATCAAATAGCGAGTTGTAAAACGTCTGTGGATACTCAAAAGTTTTCTAGAATTTTTTTGTAATTATTTCTCTGAATATTCTTTGCTACTATTGGCATTGTGAATACAATTTTTGCATGAAGACATTTTCAAAACTTTATATTCTATTTTCGTACTCAACTATTTTATTAGCGATTTAAAAAAGAAAAAGAACTAAAGTGTCTTCATACAAAAACAGAAATCAATTTATTCTTTCTTTGATTTAAAAACAATGAAAGGAATATTTAGTTTGTCTGAATTCTCTCCACCAATATTTGATCTATCTTTTGATTGTAAATATTGTAAGTTTGTGTAAATAAAAAAACCTTTGTTTTTAAATAAAATAGCAGTTTTTTTGATAAAAAAAGTTTTCTCTCTCTTGAATATATATAAATATGATAATTTAGAGATTTCCCATTTAAACATAAGTTGAGAGGATGTGACAATGTAGGTAAGTGCATCTTCTCCCAATTCAACAACAAAGTAATGGAAACATTTCCATTCTATCTTCACTTTTTCTCAGAAAAACAATAAAAAGAAAAAAATAGAAACTCATGAAGGAAATAAACATTAATATTACAAACAACCACTTATTGTGAAGGGGATTAGGATTAGTGAAACGGATTAAATAGCCCCAGAAAAAGAAAAATCCACAAAATGAAGGCTGATTAGAAAAAAAGTTTACCTCCGCTAGAAATTAAATGTCTCCTAATGCAGTTAAACCCTTTGAGTGTCGGCAGCTGAGATCTTCTGAATGACGGTGTGATCCTCCTTCATGAATAAGCTCGATCACGCTATGCACAGAACACACACAACTTGTTGTACAGTTTCCACAGAAATATTTTGGGACATCCGTCCTACAGTCTGAATTTGGCTCCCTGTGATTTTCATCTGTTCCTTGTTTTAAAAGAGCAAATGTCAGGTCCACGCGTCACCTGCAATGAATAAGTGGCTACAATAACAGGGCCCTGAGTTTTAGGCTGCTGGGCAGGATAAACTGATCAGATGTTGTGACAAATGTCTCAATCGTAAAGTGGCTTTGTAGAAAAAAGATGTGCCACTCTTAGGGCAACATCTCATTTTCTTCCAATAAACCTTTGCTTTCCGAACACAAACTTTGTAAACTTTCTGATCAACCTATGTATGTTTTCCGTCAGAAGTTAAACTTAACAAGCCAAAGTCTATTGTCTTCTCTTTTTCCCTTTATTTGCCAGAAATGAAGAAAGTTGATTATTTGTGAGGTTTCTCTCATGGCAATATTATTAAAACCATATTTGACCGTTTTACTGTATTTCTGTTTTTTAAATTCTATACAAATCTTTTACTATGGTAATATTTCTATTAATTTATCATTTTCTATTATTTCTTTTACTTATCTATTAGTTTAGAATTTTATTTTATTTTATCATTTTACAATTACAAAAAGTTTAGAAGTAGGCCTAGTTGTGTAATCTTACAAAGAAGGTATCTAATGATTTTAGATCGGACGAGAAATTAAGGACAAAAAAAAAGTTAATGTATAATGTATGGACATCTCTTTTAATGGATGAACAGCTCTTTTTTATTATTTTTGTTTATTTTGATTTTTAAGAACTTTTCATGTGCACTCAACTCTTATAAATGTAATCTTAGAAATTATTAGTGTGGCACGGCAAATATATTTCCCTTTTGGTTTTATGTGCAACTTGTACACAGAGGCATATTTACACTAGGGATAAAAGGGCTACAGCCCAGGGTAGCAACTTCAGGGAGCGGCAAAAAAATAGGAAAAAATCAAAAATCCTGAACTATTCAATAACATTAATATTCAAAAAATATTAAGTGTCATATTACAAGCAGAAAACGAGGGACACATAAAAAGAAACAGACATTTCCTGGCTTTTTGATGTGTGTAAAGTATATGCGAACAGAGCATAATTCTTTATTTGAATCGGAATGATTCATCAATTGGTTATACCTGTATTTCCTTTCTAATGTATATCTTCTGCGACTGTTATGTACGAAATATATTCCAATTATTTATATTAACTTTTATGTTTAATTTTCTGTACAACAACTTTTTACAACATATTTTTAGAATGTATACTTAAGGAAAGGAATGCATCATTATGGGCCTAAAAAAAATAAATATAAATATAAAATATATATATATATATATATATATATATATATATATATATATATATA
>JAFIDM010014012.1:2651263-2666155 GCA_023159025.1 Thereuonema tuberculata
CTGTTTAGTGGGATGGAAGGAGCCACACGCCTTCCTAGTTGATTTTCGTGAAAAACATCAAAGCAGGTAAGTAACAATTAAAATAAAAATGACTTTAGGGGAAGAATTAAAGAGAAAGCATTAGCTCATAAGTTAAAGAACTGAAAATTTAAATATGGGAAAAGCAAAATAGGATTTAAACCGAATGTAAATATGATGGACTTAATAAAACGAATGTTAACTGTATTTGAAGAAATGTTCAAATCATTAAATAAAAGATAGACAAATTAAGGAAAATTTCAAGATAAAAATGTATTTGGAACTTAAATGAAAGGTCCGGTTAAAGAAACTTAAGTGCAATTAAGAATGTGAATTGTTTTTTGACTTTGGCGAAGATTTAAAAAGAATTACATTTCAGTTATTTCCAAATAAGAACGACGAAGAAGAGAATGAAAGCATTGCATTTTGTAGGGGTGAAGAGAAAAACGCGGAACTGTTCATTTATAATTAATTACATTACTTTATAAAGAGTAGTTTTATTTCTACATACATGTTTTTTAGAGTTCCTTTGAAATAAAATTATTTAATTACATTAACAAATGAACTTCAACACTAAATTTTACAAGACACAAATAATTTAAAATTACAATTTTTTTTTATAAAAAAAAGGTAATTTGTATTTAACTAGTCGGCTACCCGTCGCTTCGCTCCGGAAGCCTCGCTTATGTAACGGAAAACAACTTTTTATTTATTAAAAAAAACAAACACACACACACACAAACAACCACAATTTCACAACAATTAGACCTAAAAGCAGAAACGAGATTAAAACGAGACCCGTGTGATCAGTTATGATCAAACCTTACAGCACAGCTGATTGTTTAATTTCTCCTCCTCACTAGAGCTCCTCAACTGGTGGGTCACGACAATATTCTAAGAATGCATCTAATCAACAATTAGATTGACATTAGGTAAATACTTATTATCTAGAATAACATTTCAGCGCATTGCACACATGGATCCGAAAATCGGACGGCGGATCTAAAAATCAGACGTATTCTATTTCACTTAAGGGTTTCCTTAAGTGAATATTCATTTTATTTTCATTTTATTTTCATTTATTTTAATTCTCCGAAATGAATATTCGTCTTAAGGAAACCTAAACGCTACTTTGATTTTAAGAAGAGAAGTACAAAGACACAGAAGTCGTTGTTTAAAATACAGTGAATTCTCCGAAATGAATGTTCGTCTTAAGGATACCCTTAAGTGAAATGGAATACGTCCGATTTTCGGATCCATGTGCAATGCACTTTAGACGTCAAATAACCTGCGGAAATGGAAATAGGAGTTAGATTCCGTTTCGTTTCTAACAATTACAGTTAATAAAGTATTAATTCTCATTGAAACCGGCTTAAAGAATGTTTCAGGACATCTTTAAATGTTTCAAAATAATTAGTATTTATTTCTATTAATATTCATTAGTCAAATGTTTCTCCAAGGATTCTATTATAGCGGTGAGACGTTAAGATTTTTAAGTGTATAAGGTTTTGGGATTTCTTAAAAATATAAAACTACGCTTCTAAAGCGACAAAGGTTGAGATGCACTGGTCTAGCTTGAATATTAAACGAGAATTAGCTAATGGAATAGACGGAGTGAGAGAGAAATGGTAATTTTTATTCGTCTCCTTTAAAAAAGTTATTCTACATAAAGTTAAAATAACGAGATTAAATATAGAATGCCTCCAATAAAGTCAGGATAATTGTAAAACTATCCAAATCATGTTCAGATTAAAAAAAATAAAAAAAAATGAAAAACAGAACAACAACTTTTTAATTATGGTATTAATAAAATTATAGATAATAAATTTCACTTTTTAAAAATATGTAATTAAAAATACAGCATATTATAAAACAATTCAATAATAACTATAGTAATGCACTGTAGCCATTCCTTACTGATGACAGTGGTTACATTTCTAGAAACTTCTAACATACAGGGAGATGTGTGACGTGTCTTGCATCTTGCTGAATGTCACCGATCGTCTTTTTTATCTATCTATAATTTCTTCATTGATTGAACTTTATTACAGCTTCCAAATAAATTGAAATATTGAGGTTTTATTAACGACTGTACAGCCATTAATATTTTTTTCTTTTTGCTCCAGTGATGAAAGTAGAAGTGAAGTAATATCTTTTCAGAGGGGCTCGTGGTCGGCGCTGAGGTACAGGGGGGGCTTTGCGGAGGGAGGTTTTTTTTTCTTTGGTTCGTTTTTGCCTCCTTTCAATTTTTAATGCAATAAAGGCACAAATCATAGAGAAAACCATGATGATGAGAGGGGCTGAGAGTTGTCCCAGATTGATGGCACTCACTGCAGTCTCCTTTTGACACGCAATGGATCCTCCCATCAAATAAGTGTTGGCCAAATGCTGAAACACCCCCGCTTCATGTAATCGTTCTAGCCTAAAAAATAAAATAAAAATAGTAATAGTAGTAATAAATTTAACATGAGAGGTAAAAATCCCCAGACAAATAATATATTGCTTTCTTATCCAAAGTTTGTGTGATTTTTATTATCTGTATGAATAGTACTAATATTTTGATGTGGTTGCTTATCAGCTTGGTAAATTTTTATCACTATTATTTTAGCTAAACAGTTTTTATTGGAAAAGACAATATTGTTTTACTAATTCTGAAATTCTTTTATTTATCAGTAAAACGAAATATGAAAAAAGTCGAAATGGATAAATTAAGATTCATTGGATTAACCAGAGCTTAGACATAAACAAGAGATAAGTAATTGTTTCCTTGTAATGAATTATTACTATAAATCCCTTTTTATTTTCTATTGATCAATGGTTTTACTTAGTCCATTAATCTTTTCAAATCAAATTTTTTAATCGTTTATTTTTGTTTATTTCGTTTTAATTGAATCGTTAACTTTTTTGATTTGATTCCAATGATCCAATCATTTATAAAACATCAATAAAACCAGCTAGAGAAGCACTGTTAACCAATCACAATCTTTTAACTAATCTTTTTTTGAAAAACAATGATTCAAATACTGAAGAGTTCGATTTCAGTCTTTGGAAGCCTCTTCTTTCATCGTGGTAATAGAAGAGGTTTATTTGAATGTAAAAGTTTCTGAAACTCAAGTAGAGGTTTTGGAAATATAATTGCAAAAAAATTTGTTTTTCATTAATGTAAGCCTTACTTATTATTAATCATCATTTTAAGGAATTTTAGAGTAAAACAGTAAGAATTTTGTAACTATCCAAATATTATTTTTGATCGCCCTAAAGATTGAAATTTTCACGTGATATACAGGGGTAGACAGAAATACCTACAGAAAAAGAAGCCCCAAAGACCTCAAAGAAGCTTATGCAAATCGTTGCGTTGTACAGATAGATAGATAACTTCCTATCTATCTATTATCAACTCTACAATGGCGGTTTCTGTAATAGTAATTAAAAATTTCAGGTTTCTAAAAAGGCATTGTTATTGCGACTACTTAGAGATAATTCGAAACGGAACAAACTCTCATGCTGAGGTTATTGTTTTTATTTTTAAATTAGATAAGTGTGTGTCATAGAAAGCTATAATAGGAGTTATGGATAGTTTTTTATTTTATTTTTTGTCTGTAATGTTTGTGATCAGATGTGATTTGATATTAATTAGAGGTGTATGGAGAAAGGAATGTTAAGAGAGAATGAACGTTGAAAAAGCAGTAGGAATGGAGGAGTGATGAAAAACAGTGTCTGTGATAAACGTGAGATCAAGAGTGGCGGAGGAATAAGGATGATTATGTACAGAAGGGAATATGTGAGGTTTGAGTGATGAAGAGAGGATTAATATTGGAGACTAAAACTGGATGAATTTCTGAAAAGATACTTTCTTTTTATTATTATTATTATTATTTCTTTTTCGAATTAAACTTAAAAAGGTCCGCAGATATAGTGCAATAAAGAGATATGATCTGGAAAAAATCCCAAAAACTTTCACATTGAAAGTTGAAGAACGATTCAAAGTTTTAATTACTGATGAAAGAAGTCCTGATGATTTATGGTGCGAAATGAGAGATATCATTACTGAGGAAGCCGATAATTTAATACCAAAAAGTAAAAAGAAAAGGAAGACAAAATGGCTTTCTGATAAAGCAATTAAAATAGCTGAGAAAAGAAGAGAGGAAAAATCCAAGGGCAATTTGCAAGGAGTTAGACAATTAAATGCGGAATTTCAAAGACAAGCAAGAAAAGATAACGAACTCTATATCAATCTGGAATGTCAGAGAATAGAAGATGATAACTGTAAAGGGAGGACAAGAGATCTTTTTAAAAAGATTAGAGATATTACAGGAAAATTCACGCCTAGATTAGGAATAGTGAAAAGCAAAACAGGAAAAGATCTTACAGAGGGCATTGAGATCAAGAAGAGATGGATGGAATATACTGAAGACCTATACAAAAGGGATTCAAATCAAAAAGAAATATTTATTGAAAAAGAGTTTAGCGAAGAACCAATGATAATGGACTCTGAGGTAAGATGGGCAATAAAAGAACTACAAAAAGGGAAAGCACCGGGTACTGATGGAATATCATTAGAACTGATCAGGGAGGCGGGAGAAGAAGCTACTAGAGTACTAGGAGAAGTCTGTCGACAGGTCTGGAAGAAGATCTTATGGCCTAAAGATTGGAAAAGATCTGTATACATTCCAATACCAAAAAAAGGAGATGCTAGAGAGTGTTCCAACAACCGCACAATTGCATTGATCCCGCATGCCAGTAAAGTCATGCTTAAAATACTACAAAAAAGACTTGAATATTACATGGAGAGAGAAATGCCAAGAGAACAGGCAGGTTTTAGAAAGGGAAGAGGCACGAGGGATCAGATTGCAAACATGCGATGGATTATGGAGAAATCAAGGGAATTTCAAAAGGATATTTATCTATGCTTTATTGATTACAGCAAAGCGTTCGATTGTGTTGACCATGTAAGACTATGGATTAGATTGAGATCTATGGGGATTCCAGAGCATCTGATACGACTATTAAGAGAGCTGTATAGAGAGCAAGAGGCTACAGTAAGGACTGAGTCTGGAGATACAGAGTGGTTTAACATTGGAAAGGGAGTGGGACAGGGATGCATCCTCTCACCATACTTATTCAACCTGTACAGCGAACACATTATGAGAAGAGCGGGACTAGAGGAATCAAGGGCTGGTGTGAAGATTGGAGGAATTAAGATTAACAACTTAAGATATGCAGATGATACCACCCTGTTGGCAGAAAATGAACAAGACATAGAATTTCTTCTAGGCATTGTAAAAGATGAAAGTTTAAAATTTGGACTTAGATTGAACATTAAGAAAACGAAGATCATGACAACAGGAAAAATAGGAGTGCTAAAAATCGGAGATGAGGTGATAGAGAAAGTCTCACACTTTGATTTTCTGGGATCAAGATTGGATGAGGATGGAGGATGCACAGAAGATATAGGGAAAAGAATCTTGTTGGGCCGGCGAGCAATGTCGAACCTGGAGAAAATAATGAAAGACAGAGACATCTCTAAATCTACCAAGATTAGGATTGTGAAAGCAATGGTTTTTCCCGTGATGATGTACGGTTGTGAGAGTTGGACAATGCGAAAGAGGGAAAGAAAGAAAATCGACTCCTTTGAACTCTGGTGCTGGAGAAGACTTCTGAGAGTACCATGGACTGCAAGGAAGACTAACAAATGGGTTTTAGATCAGATTCAACCAATCTATTCGTTGGAAGCATTGATTTTAAGGCAAAAACTATCTTATTTTGGCCACATTATGAGAGCGGATAATTCCATTGAAAAGATAATCATGCTTGGGAAGGTAGAGGGGAAGAGAAGAAGAGGAAGACAACGAAGAAGATGGTTGGAAGATATAAAGGAAGCTACCGGGAATTCTTTGCAACAACTAAGATATGCAGCAAATGATAGATCTGTTTGGAGAGCCTTAGTACATGAGGTCACCAGAAGTCGTAGACGACTTGATGGAACCTAACAACAACAATTATTATTTCTTATTCTTGTAACTAGATGAGGAGTTGTTGTTGTTACAGGGAGAGTTTATGTTTGAAAACCTCCTTCAGAAGAATACAATTCGGACTTCTTGGTTTCAACCGTAAAGCATAGAGAAGGGTTACGATGGTGGATCTCGGTGTATCATGACACTCTTTAGGATTTATAACAATTCCGAAATATAACTATCGAAATATATCCGAACGTTCTTCAGGATCTTGTGCCTGGAATGGTGCGTACAATCTTTCCTGATGCCTGTGCTGATTTCAGACTGATAACGTTTCCCTCCGCGCTGCAACGTGCATCACTAAAGCATAGACACGGGAAGAAATAAAGCTCCTAGCCAGGTGGTATCCTCAGTCGGACCTTAATATTAACGAACCTGTGTGGTTCATCTACCTTCAGCTCTCGGAGACTTGATAGAAATTTTATAGTCTGAGAAATGGTTAAAATATAAATGGAATAAATTATCTTATATGCCAAAGCTGAATGTTTTTTCATTACTTTGTTTACCCCCCCCCCCATATCCTATACGCGGAAACCCACCTTTTAGGAAAAATATATATGTCAAAAAAATAAAAAATAAAAAATATTGCATACTATTGTATATAAAGAATAGTCAGGCTTGGTTAAGCGTTCTATAAACTAACACCTAACACTGCACAATACAGTTTTTGCCCTTTGTATGAAAATAGATGATAATGATTGACTTTTTATTGAGATACTTCCGGATATGCTTGTAGTTTTTCTCTATAACGTACCGTTCGTTCAGGATTCGAAATTTATTATGTTATGAACTTATTATCATGAATTTAACATTATAATTTATTGTAATTTAATATAATAAAGTTGTATTTCGCGCGTTTCGAAGCTGAGTATTTATTTGCACCCTTTGATAGACAACTCTTAGTCACTAACGTATCCTTTCAGCTCTGTCTTGTGCTGCCATCTGGCAACTTATTGCATTTTCACATACGAAATACTGAATCAGTTGATAGAATCAGTTGATGCCGTTACATATGGTAGTCTTTATACTATGCTTGTTTTTTCTGTTGAGTTCTATTGTGCTCAGTTCTTTTCGTTTTTTTTTTAAGTCCTAATGTTTTGTTATTACTGATGTCCAAAATTTCTCGAAAATGTGGAAATAACCCGCAAATGTTTTGTTACGAGTACGGAGAGTTTACAGTGAAACTCAAAGACACTGCCGTATACGCCTATTGTCAAAAAAGCCTATGAATTTGGCTGCAAAGTTTGGGTTCAATTTAAGCCTTGGGTGTCCCATCTTTGTTGTGGTACGAGTAATTTAAGAAAGTTGCTAGAGGATTTGCGACCAACAAACGTCGTTTGCAGTGCCAATGCATTGTAAGGATGTGGAGTGAACAAAGATCACATCACTGAGTGCGATTTCTGTTTGGCAAATGTAGTGTTTTGATTTATAGAGAAACCTGTCATTGAGTATCCGAATTTGTCGTCAGTCATAGGACCAGTTCCTCTTGTGGTTTTCCCATTCGTAAACCACCAAGTGATTGGACAATTGATGAAGAAGGCATGTAAGGCAACTGGAGCTGCAACCAGCAGCGCATTTGTTGATCCAGTCTTTATGTCACCAACATCAAAAGTATCTCATCTCAGCAAGAACTTAATGACCTTGTTAGGGATTTAAATCTTTCAGACTCAATCTGAATTATTGGTTTCTCGATTGCAAGGATAGAATGTGCTACGTAAGTGTTAAAGTGACTTCATTTCAGAGAGGACAGTGTGATGTTGAAAGACAACATTATATTTATTTGAATGATGTAGTTGGTTTGTTTGAAGCATTGGACGAAGTTCACAACCCAGAACAGTGAAGACTGTTTATCGACTCATTCAAACTCGGTTAAAGGCAGTATTCCTTCACAAGGCAATATTTCCCTCTACTCCAATCGCTACTCCATTCACAACAAAGAGACTCATTTTGCTTGATTGCATTAACTACGATAGGTATTAATGGAACGCATGTGGAGATTTGAAGGTACTAGGTCTGTTACTTGGCGTGCAACAAGGTTCCACTAAATACTGTTGTTTTTTGTGCGAGTGGAACAGTCGTGATAAGAGCTCATTACGTAAAGAGTGACCTCAGCAACTTCACTCCAGGAAAAGTAAATGTGTCTTGTAATATATCTTGAAGGTTTACTAATGGTTATCTCCCTCAGGTTGATAAAGATATTTGTGAAGGCCTCTGGAAAGCGTCTGGACAAGGACGAACAAGCATTTCCATATGTGAGAGCCAGGTTCCAAAAATCAGTGAGGTCAAAGTAAAAAAGGGAATCTTTATTGATCCAGACTTCAGAAATAATGCAAGATCCACATTTTCAGCATATGTTGAGTGATACTGGAACAGATGCATGGAATATATTCAAGTCAGTGTGCACTAACTTTCTGGTATCCGCAAAACTATAAAGAAATTTAAATGAAATGATAAGGTGTTTTCAAAGTAATAAGTACAATATTTCGCTAAAACTACACTTCCTTGACTGTCATCTAGACTTTTTCCCTCATAATCTAGGAGAGATAAGTGACGGACATGGTGAACGATTTCACTAGGATATTTCCATCATGGAAAAACAGTTTGTGGGGTGGTGGAACTGTGTTATGCTAGCAGAATATTGTTGTTCTATAATAAGAAAAACTCCAGCAAGTGGCTACAAAAGAAAACGATAAAAAAAAGACATTTTAAAGTTCTCCAAAAGTCACATAATTGTCCTGCAATTATAAAAATTATTCATAAATAACTTCAAACTTTTGCTTCTTAAAAATGGTATGTAATAGATCATTTTTTTTTATTTCCATATCCTGATTCACGTCGTTAATGACAATTGAAATCACAATTTAATTCAAAGGGCAGAAAAAAACAATGTTAATTTGTTGTACAGTGAAATTGTATTGCTTTTTGATTTGTTATGGTCTTTAATATTTATGTATACTTTCACATCTTAAAAGATTGATGCATGAAGTACATCTCAAGGATTTGGTTTGCCTTCTTTGGGCATGATCTGATAACTCTAGAATGCAGGTCAGAGCTGTACAAGCGTTTCAGTTATTGGCAATTGTTTTCGTTGTCAATGGAAAAAAAAAGCTGATAATAAGACTGTAGAATTTCTGCAATAATTATGAAAACATATAAAATAAACCTTCTCTGCTCACAATCGATTACCACATACTCTACTTTCAAATTTTCTTTCTTCGGACAAACAAATGAAGAAAGTGAATTAAGGAAATTTAGAACTTAGGATATTGTAAAAAGCAACACTTATGCCAAATTTTTATATCTCACAATTGCTTAGATGCTACAAATAAATTCTTTTTACAATTTATAACAATCTTTTTTTTTTCCTAATCCTGAGCAAGTCAGTCAGTATCTTTACAGACGAGTTTGTCTATTTTGATGGCAGTTGATAACGGATGAATTGGAGATTTGATGTTTTTTTTGTTTATAAATTTTGGTTTTCTTTGCCATATAATAAACAATCAACATTGATCAAATGCCCAATGCTTACTTTTTTTTTTCACCTTAAAGAACAGAAAGAGAAAGAATATGATATTGAAAATTGATAAATAAACAAATCCTTCAACTTTCAATAGGATCTTGGATAAAGAGACAGTTCTAAAATACTTTGGAGGTGAAGGAGACAAGTTCTAATTCTCTAAATGAATATACAAGATGGTTCTAATTAAAGTTGGCCTATTTAGAGCATCCTGCAGCTGCAACCAATAATCGGAGAGACACCAAAAGTTGTACACACACTATTGAAAGGATGCGCTCAACGATTCTGCAAGAAAAAAAAAATAGTTACAAAATCGTCCGCTAGAGAGAGCGCTTTTACAGCCAAATGAACGGAAAACGAAAACAGAATATTCAAAACATTTATTTCACACAAACAGTATCAGACATTTCAACGAGCAATGTGATATTGTTCTATATGTTCTCCCTATCAAATGTGTGCCATTTGCAGACGATGAACTGAATGCTCAACCGCTGACCGTAGGTGATCACCCATGATAGTTCTTTTAGTACTGCTAATGTTGCAATTCCTTCATGATACATCACATCCTTTAGATACATACATACATACATATCCTTTCCCGTTCCACCAACTGTGGGTCTAGGAATTAACTAGGCCTCTCCACCTCTCCCTGTTCTTCCAAGCCTCTTCTCTACATATTCTTTCCCATGGGATGCCTCTCTCTTCCAGGCTGTGCTTCACATCATCCAGCCATCGCTTACGCGGTCTCCCTCTTGGTCTCTTCCCTCCTTCTTTTAACTCATGCCACACCTTAGGAGTCCTATCATCTTCCATTCTTTTCACGTGCCCGAACCACCTCAGCCTTCCCTCTTCCACCTTTTCCCTCAAACTTTAGATATCCTCACAATTAAAAATCGCATTGAGTAAGGTCAGGAGAACGTGGTGGCCAGGCAGTAGGGAACATGCGACTAAATACTCGATCATTGATAAAGTGTTGACGTAACAAAGTTTGCACGAACCTTCCAATATGAGGAGGTGCACCATCTTGCATAAAAGACGTTGAATCAAGGCACTGTCTTTCCTGCAGTTATCACAAAATTCTGGAGTATGTCACGATATCTAGCCGCAGTCATAGAACATGTCTGAGGACCATTAGCAGTAATTTCTTCAAAAAAAAAAAAGACCCAGGATAAAGTTGGATGTGAACCCACACCAGACTAAGCTTGGGCGAATGCAGAGGCATCCTGGAAAACGTATAGATTTTCCTTGGCCCACACCAGCAAATTTTGGATGTTCACAGTGCGATTCAAATAAAAGTGTGCTTCGTCGCTCCATATAATGTCCCATGGGCACGACTTATCAACTTCCATCCTGGCCAGAAAGGTCAATGCAAAAATGAGCCGTTTCTTCTTGTCTGGAAGAAGTTCTTGTCTGTGACTGATCTTGGAAAAAATGAATTAAGTTTCTCAGGATCTTTCTAACTGTGCTCCAGGGTAGATCTAATTTTCGTGATGCGGCTCGGGCACTACCTGAACCTGCAGCATTCTCTAACGACTGCTGAACGATTGATGTGGCAACGTCTTCAATCAAGTGATCATCGATGCACTTTCGTCCTCTGCCACGCAGAGGCACTTAAAGATCCGGTATCTTCAAATTTTTTTTCATCATTTTTCTCACACCTTGTAGTGACATCGGTCCACGACGTACTTTTTTAGTCCGACCAAATTCACGAATCGCAGCTACAGCGTTACCATAACTTTCGTAATAAAAATTGACCATCTGCGTTCCTGGTGTCTTTGCAAATCAGATTGTTTCTCTTTGCATAAAGATTAACCCTATGCAATTGTGATGACATTTGAATCTCTTTTACAATAAAAAAAAAAAAAAGAAACGGTACAATTAAAACCGTACTCTGTTGTTGCATTGAAATCGAATGGTTATCTACAATTATTTTCATTGTTGTAGCATTACTGTTGCGGACGATTTTGCAAGTATTTTTTTTTTTTTTTTTGCAGAATCGTTGAGCTCATCCTTTGAATAGTATGTTTACAACTTTTGGTGTTTTTCCGACTATTGGTTGCAGCTGCAGGATGCTGTAAATAGGCCAACTTTAATTAAAACCACCTTATTTAGTTTAACAATTGCATCTATTTGAATGTATTTTCAAAGGCTAAAAATCACTTGATTACTTACCTTGAGGAGAACAATTTTGTGTAAGGGGAATTCTTGGGAAATGCAAAGCGATAATTAAAATGATCAATTTGTCTTGGTAAAAAAGCGAAGTCACAGAATCTTCGAGTAGATTTCAGGTGAAATTCGAAAGGTGTTCTGTAAGTAACAAAGACCATCTTTTCCGAATCCACTCTTTCAACAGCTTGGGCTATATCTTTGATGAGGTTTGCTTTGGATCGTTCCCAAATAGCCGCTTGTGTTTGCTGCAATTAATAAAAAACAACAGAAAATTAAGATATGAATCCTAAAATATTAATGAAATATTAGTTCACTGAAGAGTGAATCTACTTTTATAATAATATTTAGAAAACAGGAAGAGTTCCATTCTAACTACGATGACGGTAATTCAAAGAGATCAATTAAAATTTTTAACAGATGAACAATGTTTTTTTAAACAGAAGAAGCCATTGATGTCATTGCTGCATTAACTTACAAAACTTTTGGTATTAATTTTTTTTAAATCAATTACAACAATTTTATTGGGGAGGGTTCCTTAATCCCTCCCACAACCCTACTAAACTCTACTATCTTACACAAGAAAATAATAATTTTGGTATTTTTTTTCCCTGCAACTTTAGTTTTTTTTTCTATACAACTAAAAACATTAATAATATTAACAAATCGTAAATAATAATGCTCCGTTTACATAACTACTACCACATTATGTAAATGTTATTAATAATAAATAAAACATAGTTTTTATTAACATTAAAGAGAATTGACAAATGTCCTCACAACATCTAATCACTATCATGTATTTTACTTCTAAATAACAACAATAATTCCTTAGTCAGAAGTTATTTAGATAAATATGCTTAGTTTTTTTTCTTTTTTTTTTAACCACTAAAGAATTCGGCGGAACTTACTTGAATCAAACTGGGCAGAATTCCCATGTCATATAGTCCAATGACATAATCTTTTCGTTTCATAGCCTCAGCGAAGGTGGAGAATGGTAGATCGACTGTCTCCACAGTGAGGAAGGAAGTCAACATGGAAGTGTAATAACTGTAGATTAGCAAAGAGAAGCAGAGGAAGGAAAAAAGAATAATACACGATGCAATCTCACCAGGCCTATCTTCATTACCTAAAAAAAAAAAAATATATTTGAAAAATAAAGATTAAATTTCTTGATGAGCAAAAGATTATTGCTATCCAGTTATATACTAAAGAGCTCTCCTCGAAAATGAATTAAATTGCAAAAAAAAAGTTTGCAGTAAGATGTTCTTCTTTATTCATAAATAAGTATCAATTACTTATATATGTAATTGCCCAGTGCTTTTTTTTTTCCAAAACTATATATTTTTTTTTATCTCAATTCCAGGTTTCTCATAAAGAATACGTTTTCTGTTTGTTTTAAGTTTTATAGTGAAGAGATAAATGTAGTTGTTAAATGTAAATAAGTAAATATTTATTTACATTAAGGAAAAGAATTGTTACAAGAAAATTGTTTGTTAAGGTCTAGAAAAAGTTCACTAAAATACAAAAAGACTACCGGTACTTAATAGCTAAATGTCTCTAATGATTATCTAAAAAAAAACAACAACAACATGAAGGACGACGACGAAAGAAAAGCAAGAAATGAAGGTTCTGAGGACTGTTATGATAAAAAATAGAAGAGATGTAAATACACTCTGTGGCATCAAAGCATCAGGAAGTAAACGTCCAATTTCAATGAAACTCCTTATGCAAATTATAAATGCAAATGATTACAACTTAGTTTGTAAGAAAACCTCAACCTCACTCTCAAGACTCAATGTAGCATTAATGTCAATGAAATTAGAAATAAATAGAATACAAATAAGTAATCTAAGATTAGGAACAGAACAATTTTATATGAAAAATAAATCATTATTACTATTTGTAACTTTTGAGTTTGTTGATTTTTTATTTGTTTTTCAGTTCATAGTTTAATAAACCAAATGACTGCTTTTCTAATTTAAAAAAGCTTCACTGCGATGCAAGAAAAACGCCTCGTATAGCCAGTTTCTATTGAATTAGTGAAAACAGTTCGTATTAACTGCCCGAAAACCACTCTCTCGAGCGGTTCAGAACGGCTGCCGTCGCGTGACGCTCATACTATAGCCAGGTTAACTGAAATACGTGCTAACAACTCTCTTCAAAAACCCTCAATGTCCGAGGTCTCAAAAACGCTACAGTGTTAGCGCTTCATATAGTCGTACCTTACAAGTAGTGTAGAGTGTCATTTCTTATGACATCAGATCCCTTAGTGATTCGAGACTTTAAATGCATAGCGATACGTGCACGAAATTATACACCTGTAGTTTTGACCTTCGTGCTCCACCTGCCAATAACAATTTTCCAATAGAATAATGCCTGTCCACACATTGCATAGGTTTCCCAGCGATGCCTCCATCGAATTCAAACCCTTTCTTGGTCAACCTGATCCCCAGACTTGTCCCCTATTGAGTTTGTCTGGGAAATGATAGGACGTCAAATGCAATCAGTTGCAACAAACTTGGCGTAATCTGCCACAAGATAACATAACAGCCAGAGCTGGCTCAATACTAACAATGTAACAGCGATAATATAATGTTCAATAAAAAGTTGTTTCTTCACTGTCAAATCTGAAACAATTCTAGTTGTCTTCATCGAAATGGCACTTACTAAATTTCATTGAAATTGGACGTGTCCTTCATGCCATTTTTTTTTGTCCCAGAATGTACAGAAAAGACAGGATTGAAAAAATCTAAAGAAAAATTGTTATGTTTACTTTTAAAAATGGTTTGAACCATTTAAAGAGAATTAGAGAATAAGATGTCGAAGATAACAAGTGGTTTTGTAATACAAAAAAAAGGCCAAGAGTGAAAAGTGAGGGAAGATATGGAAAGAAGCTACCAGAATAAATCCAAGCAGGAAAAATATCGTGGGAAGATGGGAAATAATAAAAGAAACTGTTCCACTAAATCAGCAAATAAAGAGGAGTTACTTCGAACAAAGATCACATTAAGCTAAAAAAATTGGGTTTAACGTGCCGTCAATTCAACTTAAAATGACTGTTAGGCCCAACACAAGACTAAACAAAACAAACAAATGCCTTTTCGATTCATTTTTATGAGGGGGACTAGAGTACAGCTGTTTCACAATTCTACTTGATCATCAGCTCTAGCCAGT
>JAFIDM010014012.1:2674070-2703180 GCA_023159025.1 Thereuonema tuberculata
AGCAGAAAATTATTTTACATTTCCTTACTTAATATTAAAAATAAATACATTCTACAGTAAGTGTTATCTTGTTTCAAGTATTTTAAGTTACAGGTAGAATAAGTATAGTTTAAATAACAATGCTTGCTTCAGTTAAATGTAGATTAAGAGTTTGAAATTTTCTATTTATGCTATTTCGTTTAATATTTTTGTTTATTTATTCTCCATATTTTTTTTTCTTTTTATACAATAGTAATTGTAAAAAACAATTGAGTTTGTAAGAAATCTAGATTTCGAATCAATTTTCGTAAGATCTGCAATCCGTCATTTTTTTTTGTCATCTAATATTAACAAAAATGCTGTGGGGATTAATGCATTGATGAACATCAAATAGCATATTTACAGGTCTTATTCATGTTATGTATAATTTGATTTTGGATTACATAGGCAAGATTGTTATTTAAAATCTTTAGCTAGAAGAATCAATTTTAAATATCTAAAGGCGTAAACTATGTTCGGACATACTTCAACCATTTCGTTTGAAAGAAGTCGACCAGTGGTTCATTAGCTACATGTCAGAAGAATTACAATAATATTCCAATATTATGTCTGATATAATCCCTGAAATTTCGATTGATGTAATCATCAAATAAACAAATGTCAGCGACATAGATGAGTTTTATATATAAAGATTCGATTTCTATAACACGGGCCTCAATGTAATCTAGGTATAATAAGAACAAACGAATATTACTAAATATCTAATGTCATTTAAATTTTATTAATTCTAGGTGTTTGTAATTTTGAATAAAAGGTGTAACTATTTTATTGATGGATTCTAAATGTAGGAAGTTCAATTTTCCAAATTTAAAATAATAGATCTTAGAAAAATGATAATTGATGTTTTGATAATTTGTAATAATGTTTCAAAATTAAATTTATCGAAACTGGAATATTTTAATTTAATAAATGTTTTAACTTAATCACACTTAAAAGTAATAATCGATTATTATTCTCCATGTAACTTAATAACTTGTCTCAGATAATCTGTAGACCATTATTAGGTGGCTATGAAGGACACTGACATGTGCTTTCTTTCTATTGGGTTTTTTTAACAGTAAAATACAATGAATGATAATACAAAGTATTGCTACACTGATCATTCATCAAGTAAAAATGTTTTGTCTGATAAGTGTCAAGAAATGGTTTAGTCGAATTTTAGGTTTAACAGTTTCTTAGGTATCGTAAGGTCTTCCAAAATTCGATTTAAAAATAGTTTTAAGTAGAAGTGAGATATCTGTCCCTCTTTCTTATTTAACAACAAATTTTAGTGGTAGGTTTACGTTATATAACAAAAACTGCCTTTGAATTTGCTTCATAATCATCAATCCATTGATATAAAAGGTCATAGGTTACATGGGAACGATTTACTTGCAATATTTGGAAAAGATTTTCTAAATTTCTGATTGTTAATTTCTTTTCTGTCTTCCAAAAATTTAAAATAGTCTCTCAAAACTTGAATAGCCTTTGTATTGACAATTTTCCTTCAATAGTCTTACAAAGAATTTTTGAAGCCAATTATGTTTATTTACAATTGAAGATTAAATATTAAAATTCCTTTTCATTACATTCGGATTAGATTGAATAAAAGAAACTGATTGAATTCTGGCAAAAAGCAAACATTAGGATTTTTATGATAGTGAAATGTAACTTAGTTTTCAAATTGTTTTAAATTATTTGATTTTATTTAATACTGTTCTATTAAACCTTCTTTAGAATCTGTCTGGATTATTTAAAATGATAAATTCTTTTATTAATTGTCTGTAATCTTTCTAATAATTTTTTATTATATTTTTTGATTTTTGAGGAAATAATTTAAATTTTTCCAAATCAATTTATTACAAATTACAAAAAATATCCATTTTCGGTATTTTTTTTAATTTGTAATTTTTTAAGTATATAAATGCCTACTATATTGGCACAAAAACGTATGTAAAAATTACCTAAATAATAGATGAGACGTTTCGAAGCTTCATTACAGGCTTCTTCTTCTTGTCTTGGTCCCCCCGTGTATTTGAAGTTTGTTTTTACGATGGAATATGTCGGGTAACGGGGATATTTTAGCGATGGGATATTCCATCGTAAAAACAAACTTCAAGTACACGGGGGACCAAGACAAGAAGAAGAAGCCTGTAATGAAGCTTCTAAACGTCTCATCTATTATTTAGGTAATTTTTACATACCTTTTTGTGCCAATGTAGTAGGCATTTATATATTTAATAAAATGGCACGTTAAATAATCTTGTATTGTAATTTTTTAATTCAAACATAAGCGACTAATTGTATATAGGTTGGACGATATTTATGATTTCCTAGTTTTTCTTTTTTCTAACATTTGTTTTTTTTTTGATATCAAGTAAATTAAGGATTAATACTATTCAGCAGATCTCAGTGGGTATTTTCCTTAATCTGACGAAGGCGCTTCATAGATTTCTGGAATAAAGTTCATAAATAAATATAAATAATATTTTATTTTTACAGAAAGCAAAAATTGCTTAAAGGAATTCGTCTTACTTGTTGAAAGAGCCAGAAGATGATATTATTCACCCCTAGAACAGATGGATCTGGTAAATTGCTTGGATGTTGAGAGATTACCAGCCAATTTCCTTTTCCTAAAATTTGAGATTCTTTGACCTGTAAAATGAAGAGTAGTTCCTTGTTTATTCAGGAAGTTGTGTTGAATCTGTAAATTGATGGTTTAGGATTATGATGATCATTTCATGTCTGAAAGTATTTCATGTCAGAGGGACAATAATTTAGTTGTTTCGTAATTTACTCTCGCATTTGTTAATATCTTTACTAATTGTAGAATCGGTTTCAATAATCGTTGAAATTACCAAAATAGAAAATGAATCAGCCGTTGAGGTAGAAGCTTGTGGTGAAGGCGATGACTTACCTTGAGACCGGAGTTCGAATCCCGTCGCCAGCATGGATGTGATTTATTTATTTTGTTATTTCTATTAACTAGTAATTACTATTATTAACTATTATTCTCTAAATAGTTCAGTTTCTGCCCCTTGCTGAGGTCAAAGGTGTCAATACCAATAGCTTATATAATGGAAAGTTAATTCCATTCCTTGTTCAAATCCCACTTTCAAATAATTTATTCATTTCAAAATAATAGAATGGAGATTCATCTAAATAGTCTTCAACCACTAAAGGCTTCCTTTTTGTGTGAAAGTAGTATCCAAGGAGAAAATTTAATTTGCCATTTTTTTTACAACCGTAACAATAAACAAATCCATTATTTTTGTTTTTAGGCAATGTCTAAACAAATTTTAAAAAAGAAAAACATTAAGATTTCAAACTTAAGTGGTTTTTCTTAACTGTAATAAAAAAAAAAAATCACAAATTGTTTTCATCCGAATGCATCTTTAAATGAAATTGAGCAGAAGAAATAGAAAGGGATGATATTTTTCTGAATTTCACAATCAAAAGATTTATACTTGTACCATTCGGGTTTGATTGATGAGTGGAAAAGAGTGAATTCTAGAAAGAATATTTTACACGAAATTAGGTGAGTAAAATTGAAAGTCAGTTAAATCTAATTATATTTTTAATAAACCAAAAGCGATTTCTTCTTAAAAAATTTCTACACATAAGTTTCTTCTTTCTTTTTTTTTCGAATCAGTAAAATATAAAATAACTTATAGGATATTCTACAGAAGTAAATGCTAATATTATGGAATCATCAATAAATGAACTGAAAAAAAAAAGAAAAAAAAAAAAAAAGAAAGAAACTCTTAAATAGCACGCAGTGCAATTTGTATAATAACCACCGTTAACATCTGCTAAAACTGTTATCGTTTATTCAGGAAGTTCTGTAAATTTATTGATCTCTAGTGTTTCCGGTCATGAGTTAGAAGATTCAAATCATTAATCACTTAAAATCAATGGGATTATCATTAATTATCCACTCGGAACTCTCGTGTGTTCACACGTTAAGGACACTTCAGATTACAAGAATTAAAGCATTTGAAATATTTCAAAACAAGCCTTTTGCTTTAATCAGATCTGAATTAAAACTAAGAAACAAAAGTTATTATTAATAGAATCCTTTGATGTAAAGGTTTTTAGTGACTTACTGAAATAAAGGTGTTAGTAATTGTTCTGAATTCATCGAAATATTTATTGGTACTAGCAAAACCCGAAAGTTACTTGCAGTTTCAATTTAATTAATATTTGTTTAAATTTTGCTATCTTGTCTAAAGTTGTATCAAAATCCAAACGAAATAGTCTCCATTCAGAGTTATACGTAATTACAGGATCTATAGGGAAATGAAACGTGATGGGGATGGTACGATCACTCGTTCACAGTTAATCATTTGATAATAAGAGTGAACTAATGTCAGAACGAAAGATGGCGAAGAAAAAGCTTTGTTCCTCATTTCTTAAAAATGGTTACAACTGCGATAAAAATGTCAGCTTCCATTTTTTCCTTCTATAAATAAAAGCATTAAAAAAAAAACCATGATGGGTTAAGATTCGATAGGGAAAAAAGAGCCGTCGAAATGAAGCCAAATACAAAGCAAAAATGAAGAGTTTCGGATGCTATATAAATATTTGAAAGAAGTAGAATGAAAGTACATAAATGTAGTATTTGAAAAACATAATTGATTAAAATCTTAATATTTTACTTATAAATTTCCTAAGAGAGTTTAAAATGTTAATTGTTGTTTTCAATATTGTGGGAGCGCAGTTCGTAAAATATAGTTCATTAAAAAGAAAAACTTTTGAGCAGTCGTCAGAGAAGAATATGAAAAGATCTTTATTTATTTATTAAAGTAATAATTCATTTACGTTATAACTACATCAGAAATTAATAAATTACTACGGAAAAAATTGATACTAATTATTAGAAAAAAGGAAAACAGCGAAATAATAGCTTCGGTGAAGAAGAACGATTGATTTCGAGTCGGTAAAGTGTTTCTTTTTTTCACCGCCACCAGATGTCGTCTTCCAGCATTGCGGATTCTTATAACATCTTAAATAGGACAGAAAATTTGAGAACAAGTAAATGGTGGAATGATTTGTGGTGTTATTTACGTAACTCATCTGCAAGAAGAAAGCGAAACGATCTATCATTGCTTTATATTTTCTATTTAATTAAATGAAAAACATAAAATTTCTTACCGAGTCAAATATTCTTGTAACAATTTTTATATCGCATAATAGAATGATTAACTGTCCCATATTAATGATGCTGGCGATGTACCTCAGGGGAGAGGAAAGTCTATTCATCGATATATCTAAAATAATGCTTTCAACAAATTCTTTGCTGAAACTTCTGCTTAATTCTCTTGCTACACTAACTGAAATAAAGAAGAAGAAATAATAGATCAGTTGCATTAAACCTCCTTATTTTTATGTTTATTAATTGCTGGAGTAGATGTTCTCGTCTATGAGGGATTTCTCCCACTCCAGGTGAGATTAAGTCAATATTTCGGTTATGTTCCTTGAGTCTTCGTCAGGGGATGTTGAGTGTTACATGGGAATGAGCGCTGTTGCTTTGGAGAAGTACATTTCGTGGCTCTTTCTCCGAGTCACGGAATCAACTTCTCCAAAGCATTGACGAAGGCTCAAGAAACCAAGACGGAATAGGAATGAGGAGTGAGAAAAACCCTCTTAGACGAATATCTTATGACTCACTCCTCTGTCAGTCAGGTAAGAATCGAAATCTTAAAGAAATCCAAAAAATTACAAAGTAGATTTCACTATTCAGGAATGGATTTCATTCCAGAGTAATTAGAAAAAATAATTCCACTTTCTTACAGTGCTAACTTACAGTCCATAAGAATAAGCTTGAGTAATTTTATTGAATGTTTAAGCAACTTTATGATAAATCTAACAGATGGTAGTTGAAGTATTTTATCAACATTGTCACGACTAGTTTTTATTTAAACTTGTATCATTGGATCTTTATTTGACTGTCTCGCGTTTTGTTGTCAACTATTTAAACTAAATTCCATTCTTACTTCAAGATAACATTTAATTTGAGGTTATTCGTTGCTTTTAAGTTTTGAATTTAGCTTTTTACTACAGAATATATAATACATTTCAGTGATGTCCAAATGTTTTGATTTCAAGGTCTTTTTTTTTTGTTTATTTTTCAGAAAGAAAAAAGAAAAAAAAAGAAAAGAAAAAAACAAATGATCGCAATCCTGCATAAAAAACGTCCTGTAGAGGATAAATTGATAAAAATATACGGTATATACAGTCTGACCTCTATTTAACGAAGTCTCTAAATCCCAAAAAAAAAGTTCGTTATATGGAAAATTCGTTAAATAGAGATTCACCTTTTAAAATTACTTTAAACTACATAAAACAGATTTAAAATACATAAACAATAAATATTATTAAAAAAAAGTAATAATTTTAATGACATAAAGCATACATTATCACATGCTTACTTAAATTTTACTAATAACAGTCTGTTAATGTTGAGTTTTTTTATTTGAAAAAGTGTTTTCGCTCATAGTACGTCTCGCATCTTTGCAATGCCCCCAAAACTCCTTCAGGAGTATTTTCTTCAAATTATAATCCGCGTCGGATTGGTTCAAATGATTTTTATCATTTCATCGTAGGAAGGTTTTTTTTTTTTTGATTTCTGCATCATGATCATTTCCATTTCCATCATCTTCATCTTCATCTTAATCCATAGCTGTATTGTTTTTATTTTTCACACTGTCCAAAATATCCGATTCAGTTAGTGTTTCCGAGGTCTCAACTTCAAAATCAAGTGAAAGATAATCATCAATCAGCACATCATCGTTAATTTCTTCTTTTTCCCTCAGCTGTATCCATATTTCTTTCATTTCCTCTAAGGGAATATAAATAATAAAAACATTTCAAGGAGAAAAAAAAAATAGATACCACGAAAAAGTTCGTTAAATAGAAAATGCACTTCGCTATTTGGAGGCTTTTACGAAGAAATTAGCAAAATGTTCTTGGTTCCAAAGAAAAGTTCGCTAATTAGAGAAATTCGCAAAATAGAGGTTCGTTAAATAGAGGTCCGACTGTATAAGTCTACTTTTTCTAGTGGTTTATGTTTTGGCTTTAAAAAGAACAATGAGGTATGGAAACGATAGTAAGTCTATTTCCACTTTTGTTTGCAGATTGACTTTTAACATCTAAGCTCACGAATTTCTAGATTTTAAGAAATAGAGTAACTAAAAATTGTGTGCTTATATATCGATAAGCTTTCTTCTAAAATAATAATTATCACCAATTTTCTAAAATTATTTCTAAGTTTCGTCTTAGAATGTAGGTTCCCTGGCCTTTTGTTAAGGAAAATGATGACCTTTTTAAAGATCAGCATTTCAACAAATTGTGAACAAAAATGTAAAAGCCTTGCGTAGAAGCAATTAGAACCTGTTTTATTTTAGCAAAGAAAGGCGCTGTCGAAGATAACAAAATAACCATCTTTGATGGTGCGAATTGAAAGTCACTAAAATATGAAATAAAATGTATTCCTACCCAGTTCGATTTGAGTTTACCTCTTTCTTCATCAGTTAGTATTAGGATTTCATTCCATGACCATGACCGAGCTGCATTTTCCATGATTTCTTTCAGTTCTGTCACTGAAATGTTGAGAAGTTGTAGTTCATAACCCAAGTCAGAAGTGAGCAGACTGGAGGTAAAAGAACGTTTATTCCTTACTTCATGTTGAACATCATTGATAACGGATCTACAAATGTTGCTGTAATTAACGTTTATCATACCTAGAGACAGAAAAAGAATATTCACATTCAACATATAATGATGCAAAGAAAACTATTCAATTCAGATGGCTTATTATGCACTTGCAATTTACAAACGGTTTTCTAAGGTAAAACTTATTCCAATTATTAAGATCGTGGCTGAGAGACGAGGTGCGTTTTTATTTTTTTTTGTTTGTCTTGTTAGAAGGTAGAGATACTCGGTGTTATTTTTCCAGTTGTGAATACTTTGAGCAAACACGAATATATTTTTTTGGTTTTTGTCCTGGATGTTCTTTTGTTCTATAGTTCACGTGATGAGTTTTCAGGACTCTGTTTCGCGTAGGATTCTGTTAAATTTTACAATACTATTAAACTTCAGCATTTTCGCAAAGCACTTCAGTAGATTAAAATTAATTGCATATACTATTATTAAGGGACAGTAAAAAGCTGTAAATAGTTAATATTATCATGAATTAGTGGCTCTGTTATGTCTACCAAATTTGTAGGAGATAAGACGCTTCAAGAAATCGAAACTCCGTAAAGATTACGTTTTCTTAATTTTCTAGTCTGCAGGTAATTTTAAAGGTATCATAAGTATTGCCATTATGTTACGAAAATAGAACCAAGAATTCTATGATTGTGTTCCAAGAATAGCATCGAGCATTGTCAAATTGCTACAGGAAAGTTGCAAAATTTACGCTACAAATGCAGACTTCTGGTAGACATACGTAAGTGTTATGTATACATAATTACATATTGTAATTATGTATGATAATTTTGTTCTTTAATCATACGACATACATATAACTACAATTACTTAAACATTGTAGTTTATTTATGAGTTTCGATTTAATTTCGCAATTAAGTTAATCATATCTCCTCTCATTCCACCCACTCCAGAAGCAGTTACTACTGAAACAAGGGCGATTTTAGTTTTTTAAAATTTGATCATGAATTTTTATCTTATTGCTAAAAAAAAATTACAAACATTACGTCTAAAGATAAAAATTACACAGGTTTACTCGTTATAACAGTTACTGTTTAATACAGTATTTCTTCATGAAATGTAAAAAGAAACGATTATAGTAATTATGTTATCCCATTTTTTGTATTTATTTATAACAGTTCTTAGATTCGGTTCCTATTCATTTGTTCCAATTCAAATAGAAGTTCAATTATTGATTTTAATTCCTATAATAATAGATATCAATTAATACTATATTCAGCAATTGAATACAATTACTTTAAATTTTAATGAATTATTATCGCAATTGGTTATTCTTACCAATCGGTGCAACACACATATCATTGGAAAGACAGACGACGTATTTTATAATGAATTTTATAATGATAACCATTAAAATCTTCATCTTCAGTCTGTAAGATTGAGTTTCCTAATCCAAGGAACTAATTTGATTTTGTCAATTTCTCACAAAAACAACATGATCCTGAAATGAAACAAAAGCAGTTCTTTAGAAAATGGAAAAATTGATAATCTTAAAAAATAGTTGGATGGAATATTTTTAGTTTCCACATCAAGCAAAAATGTTTAGGAATTCATTAAAAATGGGAAGGACACAATCCTTAAGCACCTCACCTGTCAGAATGATAAATTCTCCAACAAACGACCCAAACAGAGTTTGTAGTACTCATCTTGAGTATTACTTTTCGGCCCTTATTTTGCACTAAGGATGTTCGTAGAAGGTGATAGTTCTTGTTGACTTCTTCACCAACGAATACAACAATGATGATATGGTTTCCTATTGACTTCAATCAAACTCGGAAACCTACAAAAGTCTAATTTGCTATGGTGTGTCGTGTAAAAAAATAAATAAATAGAAAAGTTAGTAAGAGTTAAGATAGCATTTCACAAATCTAGTGCAGACAAAAATATTAAAAATTTCATAAGAAATTGAACAGTAATTTATACACGATTCCTTTGAATTGACTATGTATTTTGGTGGTTTTATTTGGAAAGTCTAAATGGATTTTGATTCCCCAACTCCTGCACGGCTGAACTCTCTAACAATCTAAGACAGATGATTTTGATCACATATCAATGGTCGAATATTTCGACGCAAAATTGAATTAGATAATTACAATCAATTTGAATTATCCTATGGATAAATGTGTAAATATCAAGAACATCTCAGTTACGCCACCAGTTTTGAATTCAGAAATAAAAAAAACATGGAACTCAGACTTCAATAAGGTTTTTCGTATAAACCTATGGAAGCTGGCATCCAGTGCACCTGTCAGAATTTTTTTTTTAACTTTTGAAATAACCTTCTCTAGACTAAATCGAACCCGAACATTTCTAATCTGCTGTTAAAAGTTTGTACAGCGCTCCACTAGTGGGCACAATTTGCAATTTTCGGAAATAAGCGTCCGAAATTCCCGCTAAAATACAAGTTTGAAAGACATATTTTTTCATAAAATAAACTATATCATGTTTACGTATTTTGCATTTGAATCATATTTATATCTTTTATAATTTCTGAAAAAAAAAAAAAAAAAATCCATTTTTTTCTCTGTAATAACTCTTAAGCGCAATCAATTTTCGCGCCAAAACTTTGTCAAAAATCTAGTAAGTATCTATATGTGCGCCAAATTTGGTCCAAATCGGTGCTTGGGGTAGATTCACATAGAAAGAGGGTGAAAGCCTTTCTCGTGCATCAGCTGTCTACTGAACGTCCAAGTTGCTCAACTCCCCACAATTTGATTGGGGGAGGGGGGGGGGGGTAATTTTCAGAAATAATGTTGGTCTCCAAGTTTTACACTACAGTGCTGATAAAAAAAAAATGATAGAAAAAGTTCAGGAACGCAATAAATTGTTAACAGTCTATTTCTATTTTTCTATTTTATTTTATATTTCTCTACAAATACACTATAAATGTGCGTTATTTTAACATAGGAAATATAGAGACGATGTTCCTTTTAAATTCAATAAAACAATGAAAAAAATCTGCAAAATGAAAGCAGGTCAAATTCTGTTTTGTTTGTTTTGGAAGTGTCTTGAAATAGTAAAAACTTTTATTTTTGAATAAATCTTTCAGTTCACTTATTTATTACAACTTTTTTTAGAGTCTCCTATAGTGCAAAATTATTAAATATTTCATCTTTAAATAATAAGGAACTGGGCTATTGAAAAAACTTGCTTTCGTTGTTTATTATTTACGCTGAAACTTAATTATTTTAAAAAATGTTCATAAATGAGTTATTTTCATTGTATTTATCAAATGAAAATAATTAATTTATGGACATTTGTTTAAAATAATTAAGTTTCAGCTGAAATAATTATATTTCCTTTACTTTGGAAGGCTATTTCTAAGGTAATGTCTTTAGAAATAGTTGTAAAACGGTTTCCTCCGAATGGGATCAGGTGGACGTTTCTTCCATTCTATTGATTGTTATAAGGTATCTATTATGTCATAAATTAAGATCCATCTATTGATTGACATCGATTCTAGGACTTGTTATTCGAATGGATTTTTAGTTCTCGTTTTATTTCGCAACAATGTATTTTAAACAAACACAGCTATTTTCAAGAAATGAACCAGTTAGTTTCAGCCTTTGTTAATAATAGATGAATTCAGAACATAATCTGAATTCACTGGAATGAATTTTTGATTGAAATTAAGACCGGATTATCATTGATTCTGGAACATATTTCTTTCTTTATTTATACTTTCTCTTCGCTAACGAATTTATCAAATAATAAATACGGTGAGTGTAGAAATATCTTGAAATCAAGATTCTATAAATAGTTTGTTTATTCAAATAGGAACTGAATGAATTAGGTATACTTTATATATATTATGTTATATATATTTCTCTAGTAGATGGTCATAATAATTGTGGTTAACATAATATTAGAATTTATTTTCACAGATTTTATTAATAGCTATTACTCCTGTGATCTAATGGTTGCTTTAGATGCCATAGAAAACTTGTCATTGCCAGTTGCAGCTTAATGCAAATGATATCACTTTACACTTGCCAGGGGCAAATCTCGTTTTTCTCTCGTTGAGATCACAATAAAAATTTTGTTTTTCAGCTTTAGTTTTGCTCAACTCATTTCACAGCAGAGATAAAGAAAAAGGGGAAAAAAAATTCTTGGCAGAAGAGACGGTGAATGGAAACCACGAAAAAAAAGGACATCCAGGTTTCAGTGTAAAGTTAGCGAGCAAGTGACAGGTTTTTCGAACAACTTGCCGGTTTGAGGCTAGATTTCGAGAACGTGTAAAGCAGCCATAATAGAAAGAAAGATAGTGTCATTTTCAGCCACTGAACAATGTTGTCTACAGAAATTTCAAACTGATTAAGTTAACAGTAGCTTAAAATTAAATGTGCCTCAGTGCTTCCTCTTCCTGCTATTGTCTCAGTCTTCTGTGGCTTCTGACTGATTTTTTTCTCCCAAAATCAGCGTTTTTAATGCATCATCAGAAGCAGATGATGCATTATTTACAGGAGGGTCTTCTAACTCTTTCAAAATAGACTCCTTTGCATCTGTGATTGTCTGACTGGAAGAAGATGAACTAAAATTTTCATCAATGGTGAAATAGTTTGATTTAGTAATGTATTCTTAGAGTTATATGTATTATATCATGAAACGTACTTTTTATGATAAAAAAAAGGATTTAAAAACAGAAGTTTATTCAGGTCAGCGATTCTATGTATGTTGCTATCAATCTTTAAGAAGTAAAATCCTTAAGCTGTTTATTTTTCTATTTTAAGAGGAACTGTGTAGATAAATGACAAAAGTTTTTATTCCTGAACTACAAAGTCTTTGGTTCCAAGGCTCTTACATACCTTTCAATTGTTGATTTTTAAATGTTAAGAAATTACATTCAAACAGAACAAATGAAATGTGTATGCCTTCGTGTATTAATGGATAGAGTTTCTGTGTCTGCATCGAAACTCTAGGTTCAAATCCCTATGTAAACCAATAGTCCTGATTTTTAAAGTTCGGTTCAAATGGAATAAATAAAATGTAAGATTTTTATAGGTTTTGGGATAAAGCGTCTACTTCTGAGTTTTCGGCTGGAAAACGCTTGAAGACCAAGTTTTAATTTTTAAACATAAAAGTTAAAATAAAGCATTGAGAATGTGTTTATTGTCTTTGTACATTAATGGCTAGATTTTTTTTCCTGAAAGTCCTCGTTTGAAAATCCATTTGATAAGTAAAGTTTTTGTGTTTTTAAAGCATCAAGAAAGTTGGATTAACTGCAAAAGTTCAGATGTGATTAGTATTTCAGTTTCCCAAAATAAGATCTCAATTTCGAATGAAGAAAGGAAAATTAAAAAAATATATATTATTTATTTAAGAAGGGTGAGGAATTGTAAGGAGGCAGTGGAATATAAGAAAAAATAAGAGAAGAACATTTTCGTAGAAAAAAAAATTATCAGATTTATTAAAGTGATGATACAATTGATGAAAGAATTTTTTCCTTTTCTCTAAACACAGTCTATGATTTGGATCTGAAATTGTCTTCTATTGTGGAATTGTTAATCAAACGTGTCTTCTAATCGAAATAATAAAATCCGTTGTCTAATTGGAAAGACGATTTCTCGAGTAGAATAAGAAGGGTTGGATCTTAAGATCCCTGTACATTAGAAAATTAGCGGATAAAGTAGTTAGGCGAGATAAAAAAAAAAAAAAAAAAAAAAAAAAGCTATAAATAGAACTTTTTTTATCGTTTTATTTATTTTTTCGAAACTTTCTTTTTCTTAATTGTTTGCTTTCACTCCCCCATTCCTTTTGTCACAACAACTAATCTTATTTTAATATGCGTATTTTAATCTAACTTCTTAATACTTAAAGCACAACAAACGAATGGATTTTGAAACCAAGATAAACGTAAGCATTAAGAGTCAATCCATATGAAATCAACCAATAAAAAAATAATTTGTTGCCGACATATTTTATTTTATTTTTGATAGTATATTTTCTGTTTATATATACATTTGGGAGTACAAAACGATTTTTTTAAAAAAATTATTATTACTTTGGCTTTTATCGGCCATTTTGTATACGAGGGTCGGCCGTTTTTGGCGTTTTCAGAGGTTAGCGATAAGTGAAATAACTTTTTTGTTTATTAAGATATCAACTTGGAATAAAAACCATCTTATTTTAAATAAAACCATCTACAAATCATTATGACCAAAAATGTGTTAAGTTGTAAGGAAATAACCTAAAGTTTAACTAGAAAAATGTGTTTTCGATTAGAATAAATTGAAGATTTAGGGAATTTTTTTTTCCAAGAAGGGATTAAAACACAACTTTAATGTTTTTTCCCCTTAAAAGTATAATAGAGAAGAAGACTTTAAAAAATTTGATAACTTTTAAATGCCACCTTTAGGTTTTATAGGCCTTCAAATATCGCAATTTGTCCAAAATTCCGATTTTCAAACAGGCATATCTCCTATAGGGGCTGAATCAAAAAATCAGAAATTTTCAAAAAATACTCTTCTAGTATCTGGTAATAACCACATGAAATTTCATCATTGTGTTTTAATCAGAAGTATTTTTTTTAATTAAAGAAAAAAGCAAAAATACACAGTACGACGCACATTGACGCAGACTCCTAAAGTGTTAAAACACTTAAAAAACACATCTAAACACAACTTAACACATTTTTGGTCATAACATGATTTGTAGATGGTTTTATTTAGAATAAGATGGTTTTTGTTTCAAGTTGATATCTTAATAAACAAAAAAAGTTATTTAACTTATCGCTAACCTCTGAAAACGCCATGAGGGTCGACCCTCATGTACAAAATGGCCGATAAAAGCTAAAGTAATAATAATAATTAAAAAAAAAAATCGTTTTATACTCCCAAATGTATATATAAACAGAAAATATACTATCAAAAATAAAATAAAATATGTCAGCAACACCCATTGGTTGATTTCGTATGGATTGACCCTTAATTATTCATCTACACCAGATACACGTTACTACAAGAGTTGAATTAGTTAGGGTTTCAAATAAGAAGTAGACAGAGTAATTCGAACTACTCCAGAAATAGACGCTCGATCCATGAATCTAAAGACAACACTAATCCTTTAATTATTCGGTTTAAATCTCATTTTTACAGTATCACTGAATATCACCGAAGACCTAGGATTAGGTTTAAAGGGCTAAGTTTTAAATTATTTTTTTTTTTTCATTCTTCAAAGGTTAATTACATTTTTTAAGAATGCCCTATATTTTTCTAAAGGAATATTTCTTAATTTTGAGCATTCATGTAATGCTCAATGTTTAGAGAAAGGCGACACTCGTTCCTATCCATAGAAACTTACTCCAATTTTACCTCTGTTTATTACCAATAAATAGTTTAATAGACTTTTATTGTCTATACATGATATCTATAGGATTTTCTTTGTTTTCTACAAAGCAACAGTTTCATTTATTTTTAAATGAAATTTTTGTTTTATAACGCCGATTACAAATAAACAACAATTCATTTGAAAATAGAAAAAAAATCTTAATATTATTTTTGTTAATTATAGTTCTTTAATTATTATAAATCTGAAGTAGTGTATGTCTACAGCTGATCGAAATTATTAATTCTGTATTTTTAATAGTTTAGCAAACGTATGTAAAACGCATTCAGCAATAAAGCAAAACTTATTAATATATTAGGTAATTTTTAATTTCTTACAATAATTTCATTCTATAAAAAGACAAGACGAAATTACAAGTCCGTAATAAATAAGTAAAGTGTTATTTATTGTACAGAAATAGTAGTCGGTTTTTTTTATTTGGACTTAATATTGAATTAATGAACATAAAATGTCGATATAATCGACTGGTAATTCAGGTAAGTATTTAGAGTTCCTCAAATGTTCAATAAACGAAAAAGTCTTCGTAATATTCAAATAAAGTCAAACCGCTATCAAAGGCGTTTGTAGCACTGCGCCCATTGGACATTCACTTCAACTAGTAGCATACACTAATTATTCTTGGAAATCTTAACACATGCACAGTTCACTGCATATTGAAGCGCACACTTTCTGTAGCACTATTAACATTGTTAAACTTTGATATTGTAGCACTGTAATATTCAATTCAAAATGAATCTATAATTAAGCTTAGACTAGAAGCTTTAGGTATTACACTACCACAGATAATTGTAACTATGACTTCTTCACAATTATCTGCTTCAATAAAAATAAATAATTCACAATTTATTTCTTTTACAATAACTACTGCTCGAGTTATTTTTCTTAATGAACACACTTGGTTCGAAGCACAAAAACTTAATTTTGCTTTGTATTTTATCACTAGCACATTTATAATATCAACGTACACTTGATATTATCTGCACGAGCTTTAATTCTATTTTCACTTAATTCCTTTTCAATATTGAAGCACACTTGATTTAATATTCTTTGCTTTCACTTTAATTTCATTCGAACTAATTTCTTCTAAATTAATTCCGTTTAAGTTATTTCTTCTACTTAATCCAATTCTTGATCCGAAGAATATCTAATTTCTTCCTTTGCTAACCCGGTTCCCTTTAATAAGGAAAGAAACACTTACAGTACTTGAATTTCACTACGTTGTGGAACTCAGGCGTAGGCAACACATTTCATTTGGTTGATCTTCGCGCTCCAAGATCGCTACGTGGTCTGTTTGCTCTCATCTCTCTGGTTCAACTGTTCTCTGCACTCCGTAAAAACTTTCCATCAATCAGAGAGCACCTCGCAATCGTCATTATGACGTCTGGATTGAATCATCATCATCCACGTCATAGCTGATCGCTGAATAAATGAACGGCCTGCTTCGCATCTACCCGTTCTTTAAATCAAACACTTCTCTTCTCTTTTCTTTTTGGATTTATTTACTTTTTAATTTACATTAGGAGCTTCAATAAAATAAATCTTATCAAATAATATTTTAAATTTATTATTCCTACATTTATCAACGTATATCTGAAGATTACAGTAATGAAAAATAAAAAACATATTTAGCTTGACATTAAAGGATTATTTTATTTATATATTTATTTTTCTTTTGTAAACATCGTATAAAATGTACACAGAAATTCAAGCTAAATATGGCTAAATATTTTTCGTTGCATTCAGTAATTAAGATACTAATAAGTAAAACTTTCTAAGTGTATTTTTTTATTCCTTTCATAGATTAAAAAATAATTTTATCAGAAGGCTAGATGAAATTAAAACTTATCTATAATGGCAGTAATAAATCAAAAACATTGCATTAATAGGATAACTGAGTAAAAACTTTATTTAAACTTATAAAAGACAGTCATCACTATATAAACCTACCCTTTTGTAATAGCATCCGACAGTAAAATAATACGTTTTAGCTTGAATTTCTCCAGTGTACTATTAAAAACCGGACATTTAATCCGAGAAGAGATAGATATTATTATCATTATTTTCCTTTATTTCTCAATATAAAAGTTTTAAAATACGCTTGCAAAACTGTTCAAAATACTAAAAACACTACTGAGCTATATAAAAATAAGACGTCAGATTTATAATAATACTGAAAGGAAATATAATTACAAAAACATTTAGTTTTTCTGTTTTAATGAATCGTTGTTCAGCGCAGCATTTTAAAAGCAAGACACATATCTACAATAAATGTTTATATTTTGGTAAATTTTTGCTTTGCTGAAAGAAAAAAAATCATTAAAATAGATATCATATTTATAGAATGAAATTATATATTTATTGATGATTTCAGAAACAATGGTAAAATTGGACTGAGAAGTTGCTGTTTTTAACAGGTTTCTATGGATAGAAATTATGGATAACTGCGGAAACGGATGTTTACCTCTATAAAACAAAACTGCATTCAGACAGATGCCATCCGTCTATTGGATTTCCTTTCCAGAAGACGACGTGTACTGCCCTCTTTCGGTCTTTTTTATAACGAAAAGAACCTCAATTTCAAAGATTTGTAGCCTTTTGTTTTTTAAATTAGATAATAGAAAATATGCTAATTTCACTTTTAAAGATTGACAAAATGTAAAGCATATTCTTTAAAATACAGCAGATTGTTATTTCAGCTTCAGTGTTATACAAGTATAAAATATTAAAAATTTACATCTGAAGATCAAAAAATAATAATTTATGATCTAACGACACATAAAAACTATATAAAGTTATTGATTACCGTATATGCTCCAATAAACGCCGAGGCTCTTATTGTCGCCGGTCTCTAATAAGCGCCGGGCTGCCGAGGGGACATGGCCAAATAGTAGCCGGTCTTTAACAGTAGCCGGGTCTTTAATATTTGCCTACCAGTACTACTGTAAGCGTCCGTATCTTTTTAGTTGTGCATAATACCTTACTGTGCATTGTCTTACAAAATGCCGCCGAAACAGTCATTTGACATTGCCTTTAAGATTCGCGCGGTGGAATACGCGAAAGAAACTTCCGGTGAGGCGACCGCCCGTCATTGCGGATTCGGACGACGAATAGCAGCGAAAGGTACAGAAAGACATTGCCATTTATCTTTAACAGTCTTATGTAGCTTGTGAAATTCATATAAAGTAGCTGTTTGTAATATTAGCCGGTATTTATGTGTGAAAATATTGCGTTCTGAAGGTTTTTGTTAATAATGGCCGGCCTCTAATAGCAGCCGGTCTCTATTAAGCGCCGGGAGCCGAGGCTAGTTTTGCAAATAAACGCCGGGGGCCTCTATTGGAGCATATACGGTAATAATTTTTTTTAAATATCCTACAAGTACAACGGATTAATGTATATCTGAAAATTATTAATCATCCAATAAATAATCACTGATAATAATCACCGTAGAAAAAGGGTTTCTTACTCTTATGAAAAACTGAAGATTTGGTCTCAGCTTTATTTTTTGTCTTTCGTATAATTTAGGCCTTATGGTCAAAGTGGTCGCCTGCCACGAGGCTAATATGTTTGAATCCCGATCCCGGCATGGATGTTTCCTTCTTTTCCTGTGTTTGTGTGCTACTTCTTCGCTTTTTCTTCAGGTTAATGGTTTTCTGAGGAAAACAGGGAAATCTCCTAACCCTACGATAAAGGGTATTTCCAAAGACTCTTCCATGGCAAGATTTCCGGCTGTGATTCTTTCTGATTATCAAAGGATTATTCCAAGATCCTATTCAAAGTTATCTTCTTCTTCTTCTTCTTCTTAGCCTGGTTCAGTCCACTGCAGGACATAGGCCTCCCCCAATTTCCGCCACCTTCTTCTATCTTTTGTCTCTCTCCACCATCTTGCACCCCTGAATTTCTGTAGGTCATCTCTCCATCTCTTTTTTGGGCGTCCTTTTTTTCTCTTTCCATTTCTTGGCTGCCATTCCGTTAGTAATCGAGTCCATCTTTCATCATTCATTCTTCCCAAAGTTATCTATTAAATCTAAAAGAACTGTATAATGTTCTTTTATAATGGCGAATAATGATATTACAAAGGTTATTTTAACCAATATTTGCTTTTTAAGTTTACAAAATTCATAATGTGTCTGAATAATATTTATGCTTTTTTTAATGTAAAGATGTACACATACGCAATTCTAAGATTTGCCATTTTACGTTGTTTTCCGTAAGAACGTAAAATAAACAAACAATATTTTTTTTTTAAGTTAAAGATATTCTTCATTTTTTTTATTATTTTACAGACGTAACATTAAAATTAAAGATTTGGTTGAGACACAAAGTTTAGATCATTTCGTTGTTCTCTCTTGTAAAGTGTTCAACTGCTTTAGCTATTTTTACGATGACTGTTACAAAAATAACTCTTTCCTGAGTTATTTTCACTTTGTATATATTGTAATAGAGAGGTCATAGTATATCCTTTTTGTAATTTCGAGTTTAAGTCATGATTGTTATATATTTGTCATTATCTTTAATAACAAAAAAGAATACTTTCAGAATTAAATTTGCTAATTGGTATTTATCCGACAGAAACATATTAGAGAAGTGTCTTTATCTGTATTTAATCCTAGAATGTCTCGTTTCGTCTACATTCTGAGGTATGTTTCTATGATCTCTTCAAAGTTTGAAAATATACTTTTTTGTGCTTCATTTCATTTATTGTGCGAAAACCAGACTCCATTTAATACAATTAGCAACACGAAACCTCAGTTAGTGACTTAGAAGCATCTCGGCTGCAAACGTTCATATCTTGATTAGTGCTTTTCCTTGTCTTGTTTTGCTGAGCTTTTTACAAGTAGTCGTTTAGAAAAGCCCCAGAGGGGAAATGAAAGTGTGAATGTGATCATATAGAGAGATCCCTCGGCGGGGAGAGAAGCCTTATCGGTGGGACAAGAAATTGCTTAACTATTAAAACTAACCTCACATTTTACATTTAACTATGTATGGGATGACGATAAAAGTCGAAGCCATATCAGGGTGATTGTGATTATGTACCGCTTGTATATAGGGAAGCCATGTCGAAGTGAGAATGTTCGTACGTAAGATATGTACCGTACTCCTGCTGACAAATCTGCACTAAAAATCTATAATTTGAACTTTTTAGATATTGATCAGTTCATTATTGTGTAAGTTGAGGGTGAAATGGTTAGATTTTTCAGTAAATTGACTATTACAGGAGTAGAGAAATCTATACTGGCCTCAACCACAAGAGAAAAGGTTTCCATAGGAAGTTTTTTTATGGATTTCTTAACTAGAATTTTTGCGTCCTACTTCCATTATAACCGAATGTAAAGTCGTAAACAATAGTACAAAATAGTTTTTTTCACATAAAAATCAGATTGTATAATAATTATGTAAATCTCAATATTCGAATTTAAACAAAAACTAATGTTTCCCGATTGCAGATGCATTTGGAATTATTTTTAAGAGTGTGGGTGCGAATGTTAATGGGTGATTGAATCCTGGCGATTCCAATAATACTAACAGATAATTTTAGCCATCACTAAATTATTCCAAATGCAATTAGGAATCTGAACATATTGAGATTTATGTAATTATTAAAATATGTGATGTTTATTTGAGGAAAAAGAATATTTTGAATTTTGAATTTAAGAAATCCTTAAAAGCTTCTTAAATCTCAAGTTTGAAATCTTCTAAAATAACTTTTTAATTTATTCATAATGATAGGTTTTGATTAAGACAAAACCCGTGAGTAATTTGAATGTTAGAAATAAACTTCCATTTCTTGATGAACTGTTATTGCTAATTAATGGAATGTTAATATAAATTTAAGTTATATTAATAACATTTCTTATATATTAATTATTAGTAAGCTTATATATCTTTTCATTTCACTTTCAGTAATTTGCAAAGGAAAAATTTTATAAATTATAAAACTAGGTGAGAATTTGCAATTGACAGAATTAGAAATCATCATCATCTTCATTCTTTCTACTGCAATTGTCGGAATTATTTATTAAGTTGTTCATAAAAGTTTTAAAAAAATGAAGAAATTTAAGATATTATTATTATTATTATTATTATTTAAAGCCTTTCTTTTTCATTTTATTATAAATTTATTGAATGATAGGTTTTGCATTTCAAATCTAGTGACGCTTTTTAATTCGTCACAAAGTTGAAATAACATTTGTAAACTACAAAATCAGGTGTAAGCAACGGTTTGTAACAGTTTCATTTCTTTTTTGTACTTTTTAAAAACCTTGTTCAGAAGAAGAATATTTCTGTTTTATTTATTTATTATTTTTTTTGGGGGGGACGGGACAGTGTGCATTTAATGAATTTTCATTTTAATATTTATACTTCCATCCATCGTATTTACTTAAATCTCATTTACGACCTAGTCTGGGTATTTACTCCCTAAAAGATGTGATAATAAGAAATATTTAACTTTTAAGTTAATGTACAATTAGACCCCTCCCTCCTACAATATAGACGTAGTAATTGCAGAACAATTTTCCATCCTCTCGTTGATTTTGTTTCTGTTAAAAAAATAATGTTCCTATACCTGTACAGGCCCAATCTTACCTGTAGATTTATTAATCTAATTGAAAAAAAAAAAACCCAACATTTTTTTAGGCCAATTCCAGTGTTGTATGAGTCGTTCGTGCTATTGCCAAGAGTTGTGTGTGAATATGGAGGTGACTTTGTTTAATAGGAAGATTATCCTAAACGAAGTAAACTAATTCTCGTTTGCAATGTTTTTCTAATTCAAATAAATGATATCCGAGTTGATCAACCAATGGTCATTACATCGAATTTCAGAGGTTAGAGTTTTGTTTTTTATCAATTTAGTCGCATATCATAATATTAAAAGGAAAAACAAACTCTCCATACTGAATAGTTTTTTTTCCCAAGATAATAATAGTAAAATAAAGTAGACTTATTAAATTCCTATTCTCTTAATAACTTAAGATGAAACTTTTTCCACTTTCTAAATTCATTATTTTTTGTGTGTGTCGTTAATCCTTGGGGTTTTAAATTTCCTAATATATTCAAATGTCAATAAGTCTGTAAAAATTATATATATTAAAACAACAAAAATAGAAAAACAACCCAATTCTTACCGCCTTGTGGATCTCTTGTGCCTTCCACTTTCACTTGGGATCTATTTTTATCAACGATGCAACATTCAATTTAATGTCGATCAGGGATATTTGACCGACAGAGGCCGCTAATGCAGTTAATCAATATATCGCTTTTCTACTCAATTTAAATTTCTAATAGTAAATTCATAATTATTAAATCTGAATCATTTTCTGTAATAATATTTTTTTTTAAACTTCCTTAGCTGATTTAGAATTCATTGCAATAAACATGAAATTGGCTAAACAAGTATTAATTTTCTTAATTTAAAATAGTTTTCAAATTCTCTCGTAAATTTTTTTTCATTAATTCAAAGATTTTCGCAGATCAATTCAAAGCCTTTTTTTTTTTGTTAATTTTCAAATAAGTTAGAATTTGGTTCGTACAAAATGAAAAATTAATTTATAATTAATATTAAATTAAGTAATCATATTAAAGATTATATTTACTTAATTAACAAAGAAAAAGAACTAATAATTTGAAAATGCATCCCTTCATGTCTACTTTACGTAGTTTTGTTTTTGCTTGTGACCGACTGGCTGAAAATATCACAGAATCTCCAGAATATTCTGTTTGCTATTAGTCAATTACTGTATAGAAAGTTCTTAATATTAAAATAAACAAAGTAACATCCCAATAAGATTGTTTCATTCTTACTGTCTTCTTGCCTTTCTTCAAATCCTTTAAAAGCTTCCTTTTCTTCTTTTACCAGAATTTTTTAAACGTAAATCAAAGGTTCCGTTTGAAAGAAAGATACAAAGACTTCAGAAAACAAAAAACAAAATAATATTTAATTTTAACAACTTTTCTTAAACGTTTACCGTACACTATCCTAGCACAAACCATGACGCGGTATTTACAATCTGTCATGAAATATTTACACATAATGAACAAGTTTCATTAACAGACCACAAAAAAAAAATCCTTTTCAGATGAGAGCCAATGCTACATAAATATTACAATATAGGACATTATATAAAAATACAACTATCTAGAATATTCTATTGAAATTAGTCGCTCGCTATTGATCACAGACATGGTTTAGAGGAATTATTTTTATTAACGTTTGGACTCTAAAAAGTGGGCTCCACGAATGTCTGTACAGGGTTGTAGTGTTATTCCGATGTATCTACTATACGAATAGAAGTCCTGTTTAGTGTCTTGACAGTAAATAGGAAATGGTTTCAGTTCACTAGGGCTTCTAAACTCACCGCTTTCCAATTAGTTAGACTTTGGCTCTTAAAGAGATGTTGTTTTGGAAGGGTTTGTAATTTTGTCGTTCAGTTGAATGACAACATATTAAGCCAATCAGTTTGTAATCTGTGATTCTTGAAACAACTGAAGAGAAATTTACTTTTCATAAAGAGGATCTTCCTTTATACGGTGAGTTGTAGAACTTGGTTTGTAGAGGCGCCTATTGTTTAGAATGGCCATAAGCCTAAATGCAAGCAATGTTTTCCAAACCAAGCGACATTGGTTTGTTTTACTATTAAACGTTGGAAGAATCTATGTACACATCGATTTCTTTGTGGAAAAAATAGAGTGACTTGAAGAAAATTGTTGTAAAAGGACACAAGAGGGTGTTCAGGATGAACAATGAGTAAATCCTATGTACATAGACTTATTGTGTCAGTCTTCTAACAATCTATTTGCCTAGATATCAAAAACGGAACCTAGGCTTTATAATGGAGAATCAACTAGAGAGACTAAAAGAGATAGAGAGATAGAGAGAGAGAGAGGCCTCAATTGGCGAAATGGGTTGCAGTAGGAGGCCATAGCTACTAAATGAAAGATACGGGAGGAGATATTGCAAAACACCGAAATCCCCTGATGTTACAGTTCAGAAGACAGAGAACCGAAGCATTATCAATCAAAACAACAGCTTAGGTTGCTTTGGGGAAATTTAAAAAGCGTTTGACTCAACTGATCATTACCTCACCTGATCAATGCAGGTGTAGGGGTGGCTTAATGATAATTGAACCAGCAGCAGCCGGAAATGGAAGAAGGAAACATACAGATAAAGTAACACCAATTCAAATGTAGATTTTAAGTTAACTAAAACTAACAAACTTTTCAACCATAATTCTTTGAATGCACCCATAATTCTTTGAATGCACCCATAATTCTTAATTTATTAAAGAAAAATATCCCTAGAAAAAACAAAACAAATAATATTCTAATCGATTCCAAACGTTTAACGCAGTAAAAGAAAACTATATTATTGATCTACATATTAAAAATCTGTCTTATTTTTTTCTAATTACAAATCTAAGAAATATTACAAAAAACATTTCTCGTCGTAAATAACATTAAAACTGTCCAAGGGTTTGTTTCTAAAGCTATTTGTTTGGCAAGACCAAGACAAACAAAACAAGGGAGCCGCTGGTTCAAAATATCACGCGAAATGTAAAGCCAATATCGAGATAAAGGAAATGAAGTTAGAGTAAGCACGAAGGCTATATACAGATAAGTGTATGTACAGGGTCACAGACGGCTTTTTATCATTTCTACAGCTGACACGTTCTATCACATACAATGATATCTATCTAAATTTTCATGGGCATTTGCATTTAACATGGCCGCATCGAGGATGTAACCTACGGCCGAGCCACATTTAATAGTCCTTTTGCATTCGAACACAGCTTTCACTTTAAATCAACCAATTACTTTGATTTTCCACAAATGATTGTAAAGTTGATTAAACCAAAGGCTTAATTAATAAATCTTCTACTTGCTAATTTGCCTTGTAAGTTAACACGAGTTAAATCAAGGCCTAGAGATTTACAGATAAAAGTGAGCAAACACCTCAGTAAATATCTTTCTTAAATTTATAAGAATCTCCATCTTTTGCGCTTGACGTTCGTAATACCTAAAAGAGTTTACAAAAAATGAGGTAATTCTATCTTTCCAAGGAATTAAACGTAATTGGGAATATTAGTACAAGACAAGAAATGTACAACTGTTAATTAGAAAGACATAAGAAACTATTTATAGCTTCGTCTTCTAAAAATAATTCCACAATTGTATTGACTTTGGTTAATTTCTGTAAATCATGAAACAAAGAAACTCATAAAAACAATAATCAAATCTAAATTACAATTTCTATAGAATTTGTGGTCCTAGAAGGACTTTCCTAAATAGTAAATATTTTAATAAAAATCGCTAAACCCATGGAGACCTGGTTTTGTTTAGATAAGATTTTAAAGAAGAAATTCTATAAAAATGGGGACTTGCTTAAGGAAACTCTTATTCTTATAGAAAAACATCGAATGAAAAACGTCTTCCATCATCAGAAGTTCATAGAAAAATCTCCAGCAATAACTTGACTGTTGAAGAAACAAATGATTGCAAATGGAAGGCGAGTGCTTTCCATCTGAATTTCAAAGCAATAAAGTAATTTAAGTCTACGAAAGAAACCATATTGAAACCAATCAGTTCAAGCCTGTGGAGTAACGCCGTTAGATCACCAGGGAATCCAACTTTTTAGTCATTGATTTACACTTTCTCAGATTTCTTGAAATATAAAAAATGTCGATCGATTTGCATATGGTTGTGGTGTGAGTTGTGGGTTTTAAAGTGTAGAGAGTGAGCATTGACAAATAACGTCATCAACTTCCATCTCGTTCGTCATGGACAGCATCGCTCACTTGAGAGCTTCTCCGACCGATCAGCGAAGGAAAGATTGACTTGGTTTGATGGCACTGCGTCTTAAGAAAAGACAGCGACGACTCGGACGTCGTCATCGCTCCGAAGGACTTCGAGCCGAGGCAGAGCAAAATTTCTCCGGTGAGATTGACAGTACAAAATACGATTCAAAGCTGAGTGTACAAATGAGTCTGATACAGTTCAGAATTGACCGCGGGAAGACCGGGAGGCGGAGGAGCGGGTGGATTGAGCGAGTGGGGGACAGCCGGCTGGATCACCTCCCGAAACATTTCCCGTAGTTCAGATCTTAAGCATACGACAATCTCTCGTTTCAGATACTCTAATTCCTCAGTAGACAGCAAAGAGCCTAAAAAGAAACAAAGGATTCAGGGCATTAGAAAAAAATATATTAAAAGATCAAATAAGTTATAAAGAAATCGCTTATAACAGAAAACAATTTGGATCATGGAAAGAAATGAATTGAAATAAATACATTCAAAAAATCAAAGACACATGGGATTTTTAAAAGTTAGAAATCTCTAGAAGGAAATAATTCAAATCTAAAAATCTTAAAACTTGATGGAAAGAATTGCAACTATAAGAATTATTAAAATAGAAGTCACGAGATTTCTCAAGGACAGAAGTCAGACGACATTTTTAAAACGTAAATCTAGTAACTCCTCCCAAGTAAGGCAGGAGCTACAATCGTTACGGTCTGACGAAGGGATCATATTGAAAGAGAAAGGACAGTGATTTGTAGCTGACAGCAGAACTTCAAAAGACTTAACGCCGCCTTGTAAGTTTGTGTTTGAATATTGTTCTTTGGTTTTTATTCAAAAACGAATGGATCTGACATGTTTATTTTGTTATAGGTTCTAAATTCATTTTTCCAACATCGGAGGTTGAGCCTTTAAGATCTGTCAATTGTTTTTTGAGTTTTAAGCTTCCTCATTCAATTTGTTTCAAAGTCAAAGCGATTTTTCTCTTAATAAAAATTAACTTCTCTAATAAATAAATTGTTACGACGATGGCTAATGTTATCCAAGCCTTAATTTTAAACAATAAAGAAAAAGTAAGATCCAACTTGATAGAATGTTCTTCACTAACCTTGGGCCGCGGGGTAGGGCAGTTTAGAACCTGGACTGTACAGCGTAGGGTCTTGAGTTATACCAGGAGTTAGGCTGCCACTGTTGGCCGACCAACCTGAGCCACGCAGTGACCGGATAATGTCGCGCTTAATGCTATCGATGTGACCCGTACACCGCGCGGCCTCGCGCTTCCTGTCCTCCCGGAGTTCGTACCTAAAACGAAAAGAAAGCAGTTTACAATTCTAGACAAAAACCACGGAACTAGTCCTTCAATATAACAATATAACAACTATGTCTATGAAATAAAAAGTACTGTATCATTCATCCTAAAATTTCCTTAACTCTTAGAAAACATATTTTTCAATAACAGTGTTTATTTTATAAGAAAAAATCTGGGTCAATATTAAGATATTTTTAATGAAAAGTTTCTGATAACTACTACATCTTCTATAATGTTGTTAAAGAAAGCTAAAATAATGAAAAACAAAAACAAATAAAAAACAAAACAAAAACAATTGATGATAACTGAATTAAAATAATTTGTGAAAAGTTCATTCAATCAAATCTCTGGTTCTCTCTTGTTAGCTTTGTTTGTCAATATCCTTAGTATAATCTTTAAAGAGATTTTTGTTTTTACTTACTTTAATTATAAGATTACATGTATAATTATTTGCTATTTTTTTATCTTTTTAAGTAAATGTGTAAATTCTTCTTTTTTTTTAAAGAAAACATTCAATATGATCAAACTCATCTTATAATGAAATCGTAGCTATAGATTACTTTTGCAGAAAACTTCTGTAACGACATTTATTATCACAAAAACTACATATACTTATGTATATGAAACTTACGATTAACATTTTATTTGGCAAACACTAAACGAAAAAAAAAAAATTAATATCTGCAAGAATTTAAAGAAAATACGAAATGTGAGGAAATGAAATTAAATGTGAATGCAGACTGATCAAAGGATTGGACAGGCACGAGCTGACAAAGCAGGTGCACAGAAGTAGAACCACAGATGAAGGCTGCTAAAGGGTTGACCAAACATTGTGGACACTGCATTAAACCGTTATCGATACTCTAACGCAGATGTCGACAGCCTTTCCAACGGTTAAGAGATTTTGAATACAAAAGAATCATTGATCTTAGAGAAGCTGGTTTCCTCTCAGAAATGTAGCCATTCCATGTCGGCCACAATCCCAGCACCATCCTATGCAAGATCCAGGACACAAGGATAAGGAAGACTGCTTACGACACGCAGCGACACAACCACCATTTCCACTGTGTGCCAAGTTGTCGACTGAAAGCAGCTACAAAGGGCTGGTAACAGATAATACCTCGATGCATATGGTAAATAACAGGTGTTTACGGATTTCATGGAAGTTTATCGTCCTCCAGTGCATTTACTCTTTATATCTGTCCACATACAAGCATATCTTCAGTGATAATTGCCTTAGAAGTCGAACAGGAGATATGTATTATGGTGTTCAGGGACGAATCTTTTAGTTTTTATCTTGGTTAATACGATGGCAGACAATACGTTCACCACCACTCAGATCTAGACCACCACCTAATGCGTGCAAAGGCACAGCACCTGATGTGATGGTGTAAGGACATCTCACGTAGAGCCAATCATCATAAGGGAATCTCGAAATTGCCCTACGATGTATTATCCATACTTTGCATCTAGTGGCTGTCCAATTTTTCTCACGGACAGCATGGTAAGAGCTCATTCGCACCAGCCAGGTAGCCAAGATTTTTGTTAGGGGAGGGGGTCCATTAAATTAAATGTTTGTAAATGACTTCGGTTTTGTTTAAATTAAAATTTAAAAGTAAAAGGACATTAATTAGATCACTAAAAACTATCGCGAAAATAGGCTCTTTGAATTTCATCAGTTAGCATTTGTCTTCAGTGTCTACACGTTGGGTACTGCCGTGGCCAGCACACTCACCCAACCTTTCATCTATTGGACACATCTGAGGCCGCATCTCTAACAATACCCAGGTGGTGCCCCGGCGACTTCCTACGACTTGTCGTTCTATCCCTCAGGAAGACATTATACAACTCTATGACAGCTTTCCCGTATAATGCACGGGCTGATTCAACATCTTACTAATTAGATCAATTCACAGGATTGGTG
>JAFIDM010014012.1:2703580-2779398 GCA_023159025.1 Thereuonema tuberculata
TCAGTGGATCGAACAGAGGCTTCCGTTTTAGTAAAATGCCACCAATCTTTTTAACCAAGAATTTTTTTTCCTTAATATATTTATTCACAAGAAAATTAAAATAATAAACAGCATAAAAAGTTTTCGTGAACTGCATTACAGTACAGAAGCCTACTAATATCGTTTGCTGTAAGTTTCTGTTCCGATGAATTTTATGAACTTTTTTTTTTTTTGTATTGAAATAATAAATTCGAAATTCAGATCGATCTATTTCAGTTTATTTTCAGTTTAAGATAGAAAAATAGATTTAGAAAAATAAATATTCTGAAAACAATATAGAAAAAGCTAGTCTACCTGAGACTGGAAATGTCCTGTTTGATTTCGAGGAGATCGTCTTCGTTGACGCCATCTTGCCGTAATTGCTTCTTAATCTGGTGGATGTAGCGACTGACCAGGCGCTTCATCACCTCCTAAAGGAAACACATTAAGATATAAATAAAAAACATGCAAACTTCGAAAAACAGTTTATGAAACAGCCTTTAAAATATAAATTTTTTCTTTATTACATGTAATCAAATTTAAAACAATTTCTATTATGGCTGCTCCATAGAAAAAGATGAATTGTAAAGTATAAGAGTTATAGGTGTTTTTCATGAGATATCAAACTATAAAAAGGGCTTAATGAATGTTTTGTAGTAAGCAATTCAGTACATTTTCACACTGAAATTTGTTTACTCTGTATAAGTTTATAATTCAGATTAAGATCTATTATAAAATCAAAATAATGGAAAGCATATAATGGAGAGAGATCCGAAGAAGGTCCCTTACAGTAAACTCGCTTAAGACTCTCTTCAAGAGACCAGCTCGAAAGAGCGTCTTAAGCGGGAAATAGTCTTACAGGTTGTTTTGTTTTTTTCCAATTTACCTATAATGCTTAAAAAATAGAAAAATTGTATTGCTCAACATCCAGAAACTACACAAGGTATCTACAATGTAAATATTGTATAATGTAAAATAATAATACATACTGAAATTAACCTAAGTATTGCAAGCCAGCAGTAACTGTAGGTGTCGGCGCAGGTTCGTCGTCGTCCTCCTCTTTCGCATTCTCCACAATCGTTGCATCAGCGATCATTTCATTCAAAGTTTGAGTGCTACTGGTCACGAGTTGTTGTTTTTTTTTTTTTTTTTTTTATAGCTGCATATCCTTCATCATACTTTTTCAAAATGTTCAGCTTTTCCGAAATCGATAAAGCTTTACGTTTTATTCCAGTTTTACTACTAATACTACTAGCACCATAACGAAATCACTCCCCAACTATTCGATACATTCACCCGATATAGGAAGGAGTCAAACAATCACTCCTTCATCTGTGTGACAACAAAGCTCTACAATGTAAAACCTTACAATGTACAATGGACGAAACAAAGTAGGAAATGTCCAGGGACCGACGGAAAACAGCGTCTTAAGCGAGTTTTACTGTATTTTGAAATCTAGCGATTAGTGGTTAGATATTGGATAACAAAATTTTTTGGATCTTATCTCAGTCCCCTCCTCCACTGAAATTAATCAGCTTTTCTTTGGTTGATCGAATCCTCCTCCTTCCAAACTAAATTCTTAAATAAAGAAAAGGATTCTGTCCATGATGATAAATGACTAGTAACAATTAAAAAGGAATTTAATCAGGAAAGTCGTTTTGCTTTAATAGACGATACATTTAGACCAATAACATAAATTTCATATGAAAATATATAACTTTTATTTAAATGTTTAACATATTTAAGAAAATTCTTAACCTTTTGAATAAATTCAAAATGTTTTGTGATTATTGTTATCCTTAAGGATTAAATATTAAATTTAAACAGCTCATTTCATTTTAAACAAAACAAAATAAGAAAGGAGGACAGCACAGGAATAAATAAATTGCCTTATAAAATAATAAGGCGAATAAATTGTTTCTTATTTTGTTTTGTGTAAAAAATTTCCAGCACGTTAAATTTATTCCTCATTTCTTTTTCTTCTTTACATTTGAACACAATCACATTCACTTCCACTTTTCAATCGTTGTCAACAACTTTTTATTGTAAGTACTGCTTTTCTCAATTTCAAACTTAAATGTTACAGTAAAAAAATTAAGTATTTCGTTTAAAAATTTATGAGAATTTAACGAGGAAAAGTTAAGATTCTCAGAAAATAACTGCATTTTCTTAACTTTTCTCAATTATTATCCTAATTAATTTTAGACATTAAAAAGAAGATCAACCTGAAATAAAGAAACTAAGCAAAAAAAAAATCAAATCAAATTCTTAAAAATTCTTGTAATTTTGACCTAAATAGCCTCTGCTTTTAAACTTTTGCTTTTATTTTTCAATCAACATCTGAATAGATTTTCGATTTCAATCTGTTCAACTTCCTCTTAGATCATCCACTTTGAATATTTGATGGATTTTAACTTTTTTCATTCAGAGTAGTTTTCCCAATAGTTTAGAAATCTTATATTTTATTCAGGAATCATGTTTAAAAGTAGAAAAAAATGGACAGAAACATCAATTTCAAAGAGAAAGGAAGTCACCCACCCTCAATTAATAGAGAAAAAAAATCAAATGCTTTTAGAAAGCGGTTTCTTAAATTTCCTGAAGAATTTCTTTCTATATTTTAAAATATTTCTTTTTCGTTGTTGATCACTGAAATACTTCCCTAAAATCTTTTTTTTTTTAAACATGACATACATAACCGCTTTTATTATTGAATGTTTAGATAAAACACAAATACTTACTTGGTAATTAACAAGAGCCTTTCTTTTACGGTGCGCAGTGCCATTGATGTTTGGCTTGAAAAAAAATATTAAATGTATATTAACAAGTCAGTAAATTATTTTCCCTTTTAATTAATTGCACTAAAATCATTTTAAGGTGGCAGATATTCGTACAAGGAGATTTTATTACATAAATCGCAAAATGTAATAGTGAATTTTATGTGCCAAGTTAAATAAATATTAAAAATAATTAAAAAAACTAGATGATATGAATTACTTCAATAATAAATAAATTACTTCGACAATAAATACTAGATGCTTTGTTTATTCCTAAATATTTTTCTATTTAGCTCTTAAAGTTGAAGATTGTTTTCTCTAATTATTATTATTATTATTATTATTGGTATTTACGATTTAATTAAACATTTTATGAACAGACGTGTTGTGAGTTAATTTTCATGATAGCTTTAGGATGATTTGTATGTTGTTAAGAAACTAAAATATTTTTTCCTAATAACTATTTTTATTTGAAAGGAGTATTTCATCTTGTCAGCTAATATATTTATCATATAGTACATACACACTGGACAAAAAATTACTAAACCTTTAAATCTCAGATAGTGATTGTGAGCGCTATCCAAGATGATTATACAGCCATTTTGATATGAGATGGTACGGTATGGCATGAAAAATGTTTGGTTTCAACTGGGTCCAATGATACTTGTAGATAGCAAGATATCTATCAGTGCTGCACTTTTTCTCTAGAATGTGATTGGTTTTTATAACCATAACGCCACTGTCCATCGTGCCACAGCTGTGCAAGAATGTCTGCTTAGATGAGAGTTCTTGCAACTTCTGTGACCTCCAGGCCTCAATCCCATTGAGCATGTATAGGTCAGGTTGAAAGGGTTTTAAGCCGTCGAAGCACACTTCCATTCAACAAGAGTTTAATATGTAAGCATTTCTACACTCTGACAAGATATTATACAACGATAAATATCAGAAATCTGCAATGTCTGCAATATCTCAACATGTGCTGGAAGATTTCACCTTTTTATCTTCACTTAGTGTAATTACAGTCTTCTTTAAACTAACTCAGCCGATTCTTCGTAGAAAATTTAATCATCATTTTTCTTTTGATTAATTTGTTTATTTATTTTCTGAGCTTTTGGTTTGAGTGAATAGATTATAAAATGATGAAATTGAAAAAGCATAATGGTTAATGTATCATCATCGGGGCTCATCGGCGGAAATTCAGAACTGCGTTTTTCTTTGGGATTCTAATCATCCAATAAATAGCATTGATTTACTTTCACTTTTTTGTCCGTCTGAAACTGATAGATGTGAATTCGAAGCAAATTGTTAAACTACTTTCTTCAAATTTATCTCTGCAGCTTATCATCGAAACCTATCAAACGTTAGCAAATAAGGAATATCCTGCTTTCAATTAAAGACTAAAACATAAGTGGTTTACATATTTTTCTTTAATGAGACTCCTCATTTTGACAGATTTTGAAATGACAATAAAAATTTGATTTGTAACCTCCTGACAAAATATCGTTCATTATGTGTTATTTTAATTAATAAATAAAACTTCATACGGCATCAGTATAAAGGTTTAATTATTAAAAGATCTTGTAGAAAGAAACACAAAAATCAATAATGATAATATCTCTACAGTTCTTTAGTGGCAATATGATTTGTTTTTAAGTTGAAGCTACTAAAAGCTGAATCTAAAAACTATTAGTTGGATTTCTATTGAAGGATCATTTCTGGATACAAATTTTCTAACAGTTACTACTGGATTATTTCGAAATAAAATATGGAATGAGGATCGTTGCTCACTATTATTAAGGTATTTTGTTTATAAAAGGAATAATTAATACCTGTGTAGCTTTCGGTGAAGTCTGACTTTCAGTCTAAAACAGTTTCAAAATAAGTGGAAATTTATCAAAAAAGGAAAAATGTAATTAATGATTTATTCAAACTCTTCCGAAATTTCAAATAGAAAGATTTAATTTAAATAACTTAATGTAACTCAGTCGATTTCAACATATTCTTGTAAATCTAATTTAGAAATCAAACTTATGATAATTACTTTTAGATAAAAAAAACTAAACAAAAAAACAAACTATCTCTACCGTTCAAAGAAATAAGTAAACAAACAAAGGCACAATCTTACAAGCTAGGATTCGCACCCTGAGCTGTCACCGGGAAGAGACTGGAACTTTCCTCCTTTTTAAACTCAGTCAGCCAAACTCCACCGATGACAGACTCAGAAGATGCGAGAGATTAGTTTGTTCGGGGAAAGGTCCCGTTCTCGGGAGCGAGACCCGGGATACTAACCTCTTGCACCTTCTGAGTCGGTCATCGGTGGATTTGGCTGGCTGATGAGTCCTAGAAAGTACCAAAGGCCCAATCTCTTCCTGGTGACAACTCATGGTGCGAATCCTAGCTTGTAACGTTGTGCCTTCGTTTGTTTACTTATTTCTTTTGAATCATTCTTTGAATCATCGGGCAAGTTAAACTTCTTTTCATATCACTACCGTTGTTGGCTTTTAAATCTACTTAAAATAGTTCATTCATTTAATTAATCCCACAGGAAACCCCGTGAAAACTCACCAGGGAAAACTATAGGGAGAACAAATCAGCTTTTTACTATCTCTTTCTTAATTTTATATTTTGCTTTTCTTATCTCTTTCAAGAGGTCTTGCTTTGATTTCTTATTTATTGTAAACAGGCGCGAAAGAGGATTAGTTAAGAACTGATGACATTGATTTTCTCTCTCTAAAATTTAAAGAAATATTAAAACACAAGAAATGAAAATTTGAAAAACAACTTAAGAACAAAATGATTTTTATTTTCTGTGCAGCAGGTTTAGGAAACTTAAACGTAAAAGAGCTATTTTCATCATCATCCTTTTCCAAATCTTGTTTATGAATAACTGAAAATACAAAATACTCAGTGCGTTAATATACTGAGTATTTGGTCTTCAGGTAAATGATTGTTTCTTTATTAGGGATAATAGCTTTTATTTTGGGTTCCATCAGATTGTTGTCTACAGCAGGCGTTGGAAGACAATTTTCAATAATTTAGAATTTGAATCAAAGTGCTCACCTTACAGCCACGCCCGAGGGATTTGCGCAGGGCAGTGGGCCCTCTCCTGGCGCAGATCTTCAGGACAATTTCCTTACAGCTGCAGAAAAAGTAATATATCGACTTTGGGCTTACAATCAAGTTGAAAGGAGCGGGAAGCGTGGAGCCTTCATCGAAATAGCTGAGCCAGAGCTTGGAGCGAGCGAATTTCCACTCTCTGTCAGCATGGTCCTAAACATCAACACAAAGAGGTGTCTTAACAATACCAAACAAAATAGTTTTTAAAATTCTAATTCAGAATCATAATTAAAACTTATAACTTAGTAACTATTTAACCATTGATTTATAATCATTGAGAGTTTAAATTTAAAAATTTGCTTTTTTGTTGTTTTTATTTTCTTTTTATTATTATTTGAAAAAGATAAAATTCATTTCTAATTAAGATTATTTTGTTATTTCAAAAGCTTACTTAATATACATAAATTGAATTTGAACTTTTTTAAAAGTTGATATTGATAAAAATAATAAGCAATTTCAACAAATTATTAATAAGTAGTTAATCCTTTTCCTTTTTTTTTTTAACTGTACAAAATTAATTTTTAAAATTTCAATGTCCATCATGTTCAATCTTAAACTTTTTTTTTTTTTCTGTAACATTAAAATCTCATTTATGATAATATACACACTCGTCAAACTACTGCAGCAAATTCATTAGAATGTGTTGAAAGAGGAACCGTAACAGTGTTCATTGACTAAAGTGCGGCGAATGCACGGATTAAACAGTCTTAACAAGTGCACTCTTGAAGGAAAAAAAAAATAAGTTCATCAATCATCCATAAGTCATATACCATGAACTTGAATGCAAACCGTAGAAGTGGGACGGGGTTAAGTGACCTAGAGGGAAATCAAACTGACTGATTAACTTCCACCATGTGTTGATTGTCCAAATTGAATAAGAGTATCTTATAGATAGTATTTGCAGTTGATCCTGTAGATTTCATTTTAAGTGATCCATGATCTGAAGCCTTGTTGGCGTCCAAGATTGAGTCTGACATCTTCGATGGAAAAACAAATCTAGGGTCAGGGTTAATGATTCTCTAGATATTATATATGAGGTCTTGGAAGATGATAGGTTTGTGTGTATGAATGGGTCTTCTAATACTGGAAAGAATCTTAAAATCAATGGCAAAACTGGATGAGAAGTAACGGCGCGCTTAATCACCAACACAGGCTAGACTACCTTAAGCGATGGCTACTCCATATCGTGACACTGGCCTGTTTTAGTGTATATCATTCGAGAACAGCAGGTCTCATATGACAGTACTACAGTTACTTGAGCCAAGATAAAAAACAAGCCTCATCATTAAAAAATGATCAAATACTATTCAATATATGTCCATTAGACGCAACAACACTAACGACATGTCAATCACGCCTTGAATAATATTTCTGCTTTAGTTAAAGTGTTAGGAAATGAGGTCGAAGTTTGATGTCACAGGCCTAAAAATCATAAAAAGCTTTGTTCAAGGATATCATTAGTGAAATCTCTTTCAGAAATTGCTGGAAGTTCCGCTGATGTAACCAGACCTCTAAGTAGACTATTAACTTGATAATGTAACAAATATAAGTCGCGAATCCATTTCATTTTACATTTTCATAATTCTTAAGAATTCTTAGTTTTTTATCACAGTGTTTTATAGACTAATGTAGTAAATGGCAATTTTCAATTCAGATTTTTTTCTTGAGGAAGAAACATTATTCAGTGAGTTGATAGATTTCAACGAAAACTTACAATTCAGAAGTAATGAAAAGTCTGAATACACTGGTCAATTCGGTGAAGAATTTAGTTAATTTGACCAAATTGATGAATTCAGTGTAAATTAATTATTAGCTCTACTTTTTATGATAAAGCTCAAATCCCTTTTAGCGCATTTTTTTTGCTTCATTTTTGGGGAATGTAAATACAGTTTACAGTTGTGTGGCAAGAAATCAGTCAGTTTGTTGCTACACAATTTGCTATCTAGACATTGAATTTGAGCCACGATTCTGTCTGTGTTACATTTTTTTTTTCTACTGAGATATAATTTAAGATGTCAAGGAATTTACTGTGTAAGTATTCCACACTAAGTTTTGTTGTTTGTCGCGAAGTGAAATTTACAGCACAGAAACGTGTCATTTCTCCGAAAAGAAGAAAAGGTTAGAAATATTGGCTGCAAAAAGGGAATCAAGATAAAGTTAGACGTCCATATTTTCTGGGTGAACTGGTTACTGGAAACTGGTTAAATCATTAACGCCACTCAATGCTTTTGGTCGTGCCTAGGAGGACATGCCGAGAGCTCTATTCTGTTTAACAAGGGATTCCAAGATGAAAAGGTGGCTGTATCATTTATCAGTTTTTATGGAGAAGGTTTTTAAACATACATTTTCGTCACTCAGATATTTCAGATGACACATTAAAACAAAACAGAGGATATTCCGTATTTCAGACCTGCATAAAATCTGATGTAGCAAATTTTTAAAAAGTGTTTATTTACTTTATACTGATTTCTCAACACCTTACATGTAACACAAAACAAGAAAGAAAAAACAAATATTGATAATTTGTTAACCAGTGTAATAGACAAGGGAATGTATTATTTCTTACAATTTAGCTGAGATTGTTATTTTTTTAAAGTTTTCTGAAAGCTAAATATATTACATAATCCGAAGAAACCTACTTTAATTGTGAAAGAATTTCTTAATAACGTCATGTAAACAATAATTCTACTTGTAATTATTGCATCTGACTTTGACGGTTTAGCTTCAAATAAGCGGGAAAACTTAGATTTACTTTTATCTGAAAACTATCAATGCATCTATTGATAGTTATTGAACTATCAATTATCTGAAAATTATCAAATTACAAAAACAAACAAACCCAAAATAATTACTTTTCCTAATGATGTCAATTCAAAACCGAATCCCTTTGAGACCAGAAAACAAGACCTAGACTAATTAATCTAATTATTCATTTATAAAAAAAGATAAAAATAAAAAGAATTCAGAATAATTGGTATTGTTTCGTTTCAAATACATACCAGATCGCCATGATAAATTTAAAGCATCCACTTCCAGGTCACTTTCTGGGACTCAAAGGGTTTAAACGGGTTTCAATTTACTATTCGCGATTAGGCCAAATAATTCTCATAAATAATTAATACAAACCAATAACTAATAAATGCGCCACATTTAATCTCAAAACAAAACAAAAATTAAAAGTTATACCTACGCCTTTTGTTCGTAACAACAAATGCATACAAATAAAGACTTAATGCTGGAATACCATCAATTGGTTGTAAGTTATTTTACAAATTAAAAAAAAATCGATTTATAAAATATTTTCCAAAAATATATAAAATCAGATTTCCAACAGTTAAAAAAAAAAAAAAAAAGAAAACCAGCAAATATTTTTTTAAAGAAAAACTGCAAAGCACAATAATAAACAGAATCCTTGAAGATGTAAAATCGTTTTCCAGTGAATAAAACAAAACAAAAAATAAATGGAAACGAAAACCGTTTGAGTCCCAGTTGAGTTTACAACATTGCAGAGGAGATTAGGGCAAAATCACTTAGTTCTCTAAATCCTTTCATCTAAATTAATATTTAAAATTCACTCTACAAGTAATTTAGTTATAAAATTATTATTATTATTATTTTAATACCGTCTGACAGCTCTGGACTTGTTCGTTAAAAACCAAATCTGATTTTTTTTTAATATATTTATAGGAATGTACAGAACGGATTAGAAACAGCTCCTAATAAATAACATCTATTTATAAATTAAAATAAAATTACTTTACTATAAATCATAGTCAAAATATAAAAAATATAAATTTATAATTAATAGGATTTTGCAAGTTTTATAAATTAAATATTGCCTTGTACAGTAGTAGTATTTTTTTTTCTTTTGCAAAATTAAATTTATTGAACAGGAAGAAATACTTATAAGCCTAGAAGTCTGGATTTACACAGACAGCATTTTTAAAAATAGAAAAGCAAAGTTTATATTAAAAAATAAATGCCAATACTAAAATGGGACGAATTCTAAGAATGCGATTCTAAAAGTTAATTATTAAAGGTTGCATAATTAATATTAAGTGAATTATAAATATTCCCATACAGTTTTCTTCATGTAGTTCAATAGATGGAAAATTCAGTTATTTTGTAAGTTTTTAGTAAATTCATTATAAATTAAAAAATAAAGTGAGTAAAAATATTCTTATGAATTTATTGTAGATTGCGAAATTTTAACAGCCATTTCACTAATTTTAATATATCCTTTTGCTAGAAATAATTCCATTGTTCTGTATTTATTCAAATACAGTAAGGGACCGTGCACAGATGGCCGATTTCGACTACAGCGCTATTGGCGGCCATATTTCCTTTGCGAAAATATAGCTTGTTGTTACCCTGCGACTTCTACAAATCTTTTTCAAAGTAATTTAGAGCCGAATCGATTCTCAAGAATGGCACTTGTTTTCGTTTATATACATTGGGAAAGATAGTTGGTAAATAATTTGGACTGAGTGCATGCATTGACTTTTCATTTCCAATGAAGTGCTTACTGCGTAATTTGAATTTTTAGTTGGTTCCCAGGTGGAACCATTTGGCCTATAAAACAATTTGAAAGAGATATACTAGTAATTACATAAAATTTCGTTTCTACAAAGATATAATTACACAAAAGTTAATTATTTACAGATAATAAAAATAAACTTGTTCAAATGGTCTTGCAGGAAAAGAATAAAAGTGAACATTTTCTGTATTTTTATAAGTATAAGTTTTTGAAAGCATAGGCATGCAACCATTCGTAAATAAGTTGGTTGTTAGAAGGTCTCCTTACAATATTTCCAATTTCTGCCGCCACTGGCAGCACTAGTGGCGTGCACGGTCCCTAATATAATTGATTAGATTTCTATGAAATGTTGTTTTCTGAAAACTCCGAAACTGAAAATCTTCACAAACATCTGAGACGAACGATGTGCTTCCATTTGTAGAATTTTACTCAGTTTCAATGAAGTGACAAATTTATAATTACATACGGTACTTTTAAGTCTTAACTGATCAAATGATATTCAAATTAAACAATCTTTAAGAGAATGATCATAAAAAGAATTCACTTTTCAATTTGAAAAAAAGTTAACAAGTGATTTTTTTTTAACTCTCAATGGTTTTTTTTTAACCGTAGAGATAAAATGACAACTTTTTTTTTTAAATTTCAGAATATCTTTTAATTTTTTCTTTTCACTTATTTCAAAAATTATAGCTAAAGGGTCTTTGTAAGTGTCTTTGTCTAATACAGCGACAACGAAAAGAGAATTAATGTCCTTGGCATTAATATAAGAATAAGTTTCAGAAAGTTTAAATATTTCACCGGGTTCAGTATTTAAAAACTAACTAGCTAACTAAATTAGTTTAATGTCAGTTTCATGCAGTCATATTGTTCGTTGAACAGATTTAATTCAATCAAAAGTAATTTAATTTTTTTAGAAAACATAAGGACGTAATTAATTCCATGAACCATTAATTCCTAAGGTAAATTTGAATAGTCCATTATGAGGAACATTTCTTGTCTCAGGTTTTTTTTTTTTTTTTTAGTTTGTATACTTCATTGTAGTTTCAAACATTCCACAAATAATTGTAGAATGTTTGAAACTACAATGAAGTCTACAAACTAAAAAAAAAACCTGATACAAGAAATGTTCCTCGTAATGGACTATTGTGGGTTGATATGCATCAAAAGCTTACAAAATACGTAAATTGAACGTACTTGAAGAAATTAGGGATGGCGAGATATTTATAAAGAAATGAATCTGCGCAGAAAAATTATTTATCTAATCTAAGTGAGGGAAGAATCTAGTTTGAATTGAGTGAGTTTGCTTTATCCTCTGATGTCGTATCCTCTGTCTCCTACCTCGATGATCTGGAAGGAGTTGCTCATCATGGCGATCAGCATGTTTATGAGAACGATGATGGAGCCCACGTGGTATGCCAGGTACAAGCCCTGACCCACAGTCTCCACAAACGCATGGTCCTCTACGAGGTCCGTGTTCTTGGTACTAGTGATGCCAAACAGGGACCAAAAAAGAGTGGCGTAGGTTGCATCCAGCCTAACAAAACAATTAGAACAACAAATTATAAAACAAAACCACCCAGCAAATTCTATATCGACATTTGAAACAGTAACTGTTCTCTGTTCGTGTCAGATCTTCTTACTCTGAAACTCACAAAACAATAAGTTAGATTAACACTTTCTAATTAGATGACAAAATTCTACAGGCGGAATAATTATCTCTTAACTGAAAATGGAAAGAGACTTATTATTGGAAATAATTCTAATACAATGAAAAGAGATTTAATTATTAAAAAAAAGTATTAAGAAGCTGAATATTTCAATTAAAAGTTGCATTCATTTTTTTTTCACTGTTAATAAAAAAATCTTAATTTGCAGTGCTTCTTCTTGAGTTGAGTGTTTTGTAAGATATACAAGTAGAAAACTGAGTAGATGCGTAGAAAAATGCCTTAGGCTTTGATCACAAAGAGCTTTTTTAACAAACTTAGCAGCAGATTGAGTGAAATTCAGTGGCCAATTACAAGAGGCGAAGAGAGAATAATTGGACGTGACGTTGATCAGTAAAACCATCATTTGTTATTCCATTACCATTGATATCCTCTGCTTCCAAATAAATGACGTTATTCCATTGAACTATAGATGGAGCCACTGATTGCAACCATTGAAATAATTAAAATTTCAATCGATAACATTTAAAAAAAAAAAAAAATTGAAAACTTAATTTATTTTAAAGGCAAAAGGACTAAAAAATATTGATGATAGAAAATAATAGCTTTCTTAAATCTACAGCTATTAATTAAAATTTTGTTTAAAATACTAAAGTATTATTTTGCTAAAAAGAAATAGAAAATTCCCAAATTATCGTTCAATGCTGCATTGTTTTGTTGAATTAAAATTAAAGAAATTTTATTTAAATTCAACAGAAGTTTATTGCCTTCAATAAAGGAATTATTTTAATTAACAAAACAAATTAACAGATTTAAAAGAAAAAGAAAAAAGAAGTACAGTTTTTTTTAATCGGTTTTTCAATTTAAGCCAATAATTGTTAATCTTCACTGGCCAATTCCATTTCCATCCATCTTCGTATTTGTTTGTTTCTTTCTGATTGTCCTCTCAATTATTCATTTTTTTATTCCAAATATCAATAGCTGAAATTCTGAATAAACAGATAGATTTCTTTCTGCCTGTAAAGACTAATATGAAGAACCCTACTCTGTTGAATGAGTATTTCCTGGGTTAAAGGAAGGCGGACGGGCGTTGCTCTGACCACCAGACCTTCACGTAGTCCTGAAGGTCATGGGAAAAACTCCAAGGAGCGTTTCGACCTGTAATGGGATGTACTACTACTCAACTTTCTCTATTCTACTGTATATTGAGTCTCAATATAAGGACTAAAATCTCCTTTCGTAAAAGAGGAAGATCGGACTCCAATGTTCATAAAATGAATTAACAGACAATTCACAGCCTCTCAAAAAACCTAATGATCAATCAAGGGTTGATTTGAATTAAGCAATTGAATTAAATTTTAATGCTTAATTAAATAATTGAATTAAAACGGTAAATTAAACTGTCTTTAGAGAAAAGACGGAAAAGATTTATTGTTAGGACGTATTGAATCGAGTTAGAAATGTCTCATTGGCTGCTTTTATTTGTATTAACATCTTAATGTATTTTTTGTAGAAGTCAATTTCTTTAAGTTTTGTTTTTCATTTTAAAAGTATTTGCTCTGTAATTATTAAAAAGACATTAGTTTGAAAATAGCTAAGTTTGAACTTAGTGTAGTTGATTTAACATTGAAAAAAATATCATTATCAACTAATGCTTACCAATCTCATTTCTATCTTGCATTCTTTTGTAATGTTAAACATCTTAGTTTAAAAATATCTTAGTCTCCAAATTTAAAAATCTTTTCATTTATTGATATTTTAAAAATATACAAGTTGATCAATTTTCTGTTTTTAATTTCCTGACAATTTATGGATTTACATAAAATCTTAATTTAACTTAAGAATTCCTGCTTCTAGGAGTTAAAAGAGTCCTCCGCAAACTTAATGGAACTTCAGCTTTAGTCCCTCTGCTGGTAAAACAGAGTTACTGTTTTGTTACAAGAGTCAGTAAAAGCGATGTAGTAATACTTGTTAAGATTACGATTTCTACTAAGCAGTATTTATAAACACTTATCGGGAAATTGATTATTTATTTATTTTGACTGTAAATCCAACAAAGCAAGTAATCAGAAAGGGAAAGATTGTTCCTAGAATTCAGATATTTCAGATATTTACAAAATAGTGTTGGCTTTCTTTTTTCTTCTTGTTAGTACTGTTGTGATACATTTTTAAACATAATTTTCACCTAAGTAACTTTGAATTTAAATTAATTTAGAAGTTTTAAAAGTCGTGAAAATGTTACCGATCATGGAACAGCTGTCGTTGAATTTCGATAAAAATTGACTCAATTTTAACGGATTCCTTGTTTTATTAGCATTGAACGTTTTAATTTTGGGAATCGTCTTACATACAAACAATTTTCAAGTATTGAAGAATGTTCCTCGTCTACCTCTATGGTCTGAAAAGACCTGCTGATCATGGCAATTAGCATGTTAACCATGACAGTCATCGCCATGATAAGGTAAGCGCCCAGCAAGCTGTGGCCGACCAGTTTGATGAAGGCTTGATCGTCGCGTTCACTCAGATCCTTTAGGGGAATCACTCCGAATAGTGACCACAGCAGCGATCTGTAACTCGCGTCGATACTGGAAACGCAAAATAAATTAGAAATATCTACAGTCTATTAATGAAACAACAAAAATAATTATTGGATAAGATATATGTCCTTCTGAAAGAAAAAGAAAAAAATATTAATGCATTGCAGCCTTTAATTTCTCAATTCAAAATCTATTAATCATTAGTTGTGTTAGAGATGTTTCAAAATTTTGTGAATAATTTCATATAACAATTCCACAGAACTTTAAAATGATCTTCGTTGAAAAATTAATAGATGAAAAGGGAACCGTGTAGATGTTTGTGGAATTGCTGCCCTAATAGATAATATGATCATATTATTAACTTTGTCAATAATATCAATAGTGTTAGAAATGTCAATGGCTACAGCTGATAGTAAAATTGATCCTGTCAGCAGATTCAAATTTCCATCGAGGACGACGAGAAGAAATGGGAGTAGAACGAGGGAATTCTTTTAGAATGACCGGGAAATGATCACTGACTCAAGGGTTGTTAATTCCACGAGAAACGGGGGAAGAGCGAAGAAAAACCCAGTGCTAAATCGATTGCAGAGAATGAAATTGGCGAGGAAGTAAAGTGCGTGGATGCTCCTGTATTAAAAATACAAAAACGCATCGAACTCAAGAGTTCCTCTGGTATTCGTTGACTGGAGAATGAGCACTGAAGGGTCCCAACTAATGAAAGAGGAGGTGGCAATTGTCAATGAGATTGTCAACGTCTGTAGGTGAAACAGACGTTGTAGAGGAAAGACATAAGCTACAGATGAATTCTGCCTGCTGAAAGGAGAGTTCGACAGCCAGAGGAGGAGGCAAACTCCCCTTCCTCTATCAGAACGCTGTTCGCTCAGCATAGAATAACAACGAAGAGCAAAGATATCGTTCCCAGTGAGAAAAGTTTCCTGAAGACACATACAGACAGGATGATTAGTGTAAAGGAGGATCTTATCGTCGTTGATGTTGTAGCGAAGTCCTCTACAATTCCAGTTGATGAAAGCCATAGTTAAAATTAAAATTTAAAAACTGGAAGTCAGTGTGCAGATGCTGCAGACAATCTTCCTCCGTATCTTCTTCATAAAACCGGAGAGAAATGTCTCCGACGGCCAAGAGAAGGTGAACGTAACCTGAATGTGAGCGAATAAACGGCTTGCGCTGGGGCACGGATCGCCATTTCTGTGAGAAGTTTAATCCTGCTGGAGTAATACCCGATGATGCCTGTAAGATAAAAATGTTTATTGTGGCGGAACATGTGTAGTAGGAGCGGCAAGGATTTTAATGAGAACAGGAAAAGAGTCATCAGGAGAGCACGTGATGTCAGTCTGACAGAGGCAGGCTTCGATTGATCAGCAGATGCAAAGGCCTTATTTGCCGACTGTTTAGCAATTCTCTTATCCTCGAGATACGAAAGAGAATTTGACACGGACGGTCTATATCTCTTTCTTCCTTTCAGCGACGACACGCCCGGGAATACGGAGGATGGCTGCCGAAGCAATTGGCATACTTATTTTAGGTAAAAGTATAGGGTATGTAGCGTGTGAAAGTTCTCAACACTTGGTACACGTGTTGTTGCCTAAACCTGCAGCTGATTCATTACCATATCTCTGATAGTTGTAACAACGCAATGGGTTCGCAATATGTGATCTAATATTACAGTTCAAATGTCCTGCTTTCACTGATGTAGGTAATGTAGACGAATCAAAAGTCAAAATTATTGTATGGTGAATTGGTATCTCTTTACTGTCACAACCTAATGCAGACGCATTTTATTGCAGTCGTATCCTGAGATTTGAAGCCTCCATGTAGTCAACTACGCCATCCAGATCTGCTGAAACTTTTAAATAATTCAGATTCCTGTTTCGTAGCATATATATACCGATGTTAGCTACAGTTGTCATCTCGTGAAGATGATTATTTGATCAGCAAATCACCAGATCTGATCTTCTTTATTGCTTTAATTGTTGACATAACTCCAAAGTAGAAGTTTGGAAAATAAAAACGAGGACAAGGATGCCAAAGGTATGTCAGTTAAGGAGTGCAATATGATAAAGAAAGCTGTAGTGATTGTTTTAATAGTTAATAGGAGTAAGTGGCTGGTGTAGGAATTCCGTTTACCAGAAGCAGAGACCAAAGCAGCATGCTAGGCAACTCTTATAGAAAATAGAAGGAAATATAATAATCCAAGTTCCAAGTACTTCAAAGGTTCAACAACAGAACTATTATGATATTCTTATTAATGGTTTGTCTTACATTGTTTTTCAGTTTTGAAACAGTTTTTCAAAAAATGATATATTGAAACATATGATATATATGTGATATATATAGTATTTTCAAATTTAAATTTTAGGAATTTGTTTTCTAAATTAAAATAAAAATAAAATCATTATTAATAATAACAATATTTTTACTTTTAATAAAAAAAGGCAGTTTAGGAAATTTTATAATCAACAATTTAAGCAATGGTATTTAAAAAATATGAAAGGAATTCATTGAAAATCTATATTCTATTTTCTTTCCATTAGGAGATGCTCTTTACATTAGTTTCAATCTTTGCTTTTTTTCCCCTTTTAATAGAATATGTAGCTAATCAACACACACACACACATACATACACACACACAGTGTTGCAAAACTCTTTGTACAGATTTTACGGGTAACATCAAGATAAACTTTTTTTTGGTAATGAATGTATGTTCGCTGCCGTCATATTTAAGAGCTAGGGGGCGTTTAGAGAGATGGGGTGGTGAAGCCTGGACAGAAACGAATGGACGGTCACAAAAGGCGTTCAAAGTGACGATCGCAACATCATTGCATACATGACAACGTCGAAGCATGGATTGTCTTTTGTGCTCAAAGATTTCCCGAACATTTGCAGCGTCGACAACGGTTTTTGCAACGAAATCTCCTTCAGAGTCGATTGGAGTCTCATCCCCAGAAGAAATCGAGGCACGTTAAGACAGGTGATCTCGGTGGCCTGGTGACGGGTCCATCCCGGCCTATCCATCGATACCCTAACGTGTTGCTCAGATAATCCCTCACAGATGCATGTCAAGCAATACTGCATTTGTAAAATGTTCCATGTTAAATTCCTTATTACGTCTCTGATTGTGGAATGATGACGTTCTTTTTCGTTTTCACTTGAAGCAGACTAAACAAAAACAAACGTATTAAGTCTCATAGTCAATAAAAAGCCAATGCACAGACAAAAATTAAACAAATTTACTTCAAGGAAATTAATTACAAGCTACTAGTTTCTTAACCGTAAAAGCTTGAAAATGTAACCTTTTACGGTTAAGAAACTAGTGTCTTGTAATTAATTTCATTAAAGTAAATTTGTTAGTCTGTGCATTGGCTTTTTATTGACTATGAGAAGATTTCGTGCACGTAAAATTGTGTTTCCAAACGTATTAAGTGACCACGCAAAGCGTCATCACCTGCCATCTTGGTACGTAATATTAACTTATTGCATACATGTAATTGCAGCATGGAACACTGACTACTGTCCGTCGCACATCGGTTATACCAGTGCATAGTAAACATAATAAACTCCGGCATGACGTTGTTGAGCATCTTCAAATATTCTGTACGAAGCTCTGGATACCACACTCATAATGAATCGTATAGTTGTTGTTTACTGTTATCTGGCCTTAGGATCTTACCTTGGATTATTATAGGAAATTTGTTTACCTAAACACAGTGTAAGCTAACGGTTAAATGACAATATATGCTAACAAACCGTACAGATATGACAAATGAACATTACTCCCTTTCTGGCACGACGACAGAAGACGCCGGATGTCCTAGAAGACGCCGGATTCAGTGTCACCAATTTGTTCCCGGATTGCTGGAATTAGCTGGGAGATAAGATGCTTTTGTAGCACTCTGCATTTGTAGCATTCAGAGTTATAATGTGGAATCTGACGATACCTTTACTGGATATGCATCCCCACACCATTGAAGGCACCGGAATTATTATCTGAATCAAGCAATCACTGTTAAAGTCTCGCCTTTTTAACCGTAATATAGGGTTTCTTGTCAGATCCCTGCAGTTAAATTTAAATTCATCCAAAAACATAACAGAATCCCACATGTGCACGGTCCAGTCAACTGCTCTTTATCTCAAATAAGCTGTCCGCCCATTTGTTCATCAGTAATGGCTTCTTACATGGATGGTAGGCTTTCAGGTTACGTGAACCCGCTTTTACGCCTGTCTGTCTTCCCACTATACCTTAAGTTCAGACGAACTAGCTGCACATGGCTGGCACTCTTGAGCAGAGACTCTATCCTGAAATAACAGTCTGACTTGTTCACTTCTTGATCCGGCTTTTCTTTTCATGTTGCCATTTTCTCATCTCCTTTGTAACAATTACACAACTGATGACAATGAAATCTTTGCTATATTTCACGAGAGGATAAATCTTCAGCATTCAAAGCAACAATTGCGGACTTTCTTACGTTGTTTTTTCACGTTTTTTTACGTGAAAAGAAAACTTTCCATCTGCTTATAATAGAACCACCTTCATATGAGTTTTATAATAATGGATGATGCAATCACTTTGGCAGCCAACGACAAGCGTTCTCATGTTTCTGACGTCAGAGGCGATGCAATCTTTGCGGTTTCTTGCATGTCTACAGAGCACAGTGCTATTTAATTTATAAAATAAACATATTTCTATAGGGTTTTACAGGAGATGCAATTTCCACAGCCGCAACTGTATATATAAATACTTTGATGTTTAACTAACATTTCTAATGTTTTTCAATTCTTAGTTTTCAGATAACGTCAATCATGAAAAAATATAAAATAAACATATTTAAATAAAATTTTAATTTTTATCAAATTTTCATTCATAAAACTTAAGCTCATTTCAAGACAGTGAATGTATAATATTATTTTAATAATATTAGCTTCATTTTATTCAAATTAATGCAAAATCTGCTGATCAACAATATTATTAGTATCCATATTTATAAAAAAAGATATAAAAGGTATTAAAGAAAAAAAGGAAATTAAAGAACTCCAGAAGTGCGCCTGTTTTGCGCCCCAATGTTTAATGGACAGATAAGCTTGAGAAGTTACGTCAAATAGAGGTGAAGACATCTTTAAAACATCCTTTTCACCTTAACTTTTATCTTGTTTTATATTTCTTCAGACCGAATTATATGAAAACCTCTCTGCTGTAAAATCATTAGTAATGTATCTGCAAAGCCCAGAGTTTGATCGCTGCTAATTCACTGAAAGTAAAATACAACTGGACTTCCTGCCACATTGTATGGAGAAGGTCTTCGAATGACTTTCAAGACTGGCAAAAGAAACGGGAGAGAATAAATCCATAGAAGAAGACATAGGACAGATAGAAAAGGTCGATGGAGAGCTGGGAAAGAAACCAGGAGGAAAACAAGATGCGATCCAGAGACAAAGCTGTGATTAGATGAGACTATCAAAGGAATGGTACCTCTTCCGACTCTCTCTCTCAATTTTTATTATCCTTATCGCGCTCTTCCCGGTCTGCCAGTTTTAATTCCGCCCCATTTTCCTCTTTATTTTTTTCTCTTGATCCTTTGCATCCCCTGATCTCTACTTTCCTTTCCTTCACCTTTAAATTGTTCTAAATGCTTTTTTGTTTCTATTGACATTCGTAATAATATCGAAAGGCCTCGACTCTTTCTCAATGCCCGACAAAGCCTCCTTATGTTTTTTCTTTAGTTGTAATTCTATTAATATTGGAAAGTTTACAAATAAAATTGTATAATTTAAAATATTTCAAGCAAGCAGCATTTGCTTCAATTAAAATTGTTTATTAATATCAGTTAGGCTAACAAAATATAAAAAATAAAACGTCACGTGGTTCCTACAAGGGATAGATGCCTTCTCTTAAAACCATCTTTGACATTTAAAATAATAAATCAGCCTCATTTGTTTCACAAAGAAAGTCCTTAGATATCAAATAACTTAAGTAGCAGAAATTGTAAAAAAAATTTTCATTAAGAAAAATCAGACTACAAAATAGAAATCTCTTCATAAGTAATCAAAGTAAATAGTCTTAACGAAACAAAACTATTCCAACGCTGAAAAGAGAAAAAAGAGTCTTTGAAATTGAATTCAGTTTCAAATAATAAAGAGTGAAAAATGGAGTTAGTATGTTGAATTTAAAGGACTTTTTTTATTATTTTTTTATTCTACTATAATATTTATTTAACAGTTTAACTTGATAAAGCAGTTTACAATTAATTTTGCTTATTTAAAATTAATACAAACGTCACCGAGCAAAGCTTCAATTGAATTATGTTGCTTTATTAAAAAAAAAATACTTCCTAATAAAATATAAATCACATTTTTATTTTAATTTCAGAATTACAGAAAATCTTTCCAATAATATTTTTTTTTCACAGCGAAATTAATTTTCGGGTTCAGCAAAATTGCATTTGTCGATCTTTTGGATAACTAATGAAAAAACTGTTTTGTGTCCGATTCGAGACAAAATCTATACACACACTAGAGATCACTTCTTTCTCTTTGTATAATAATTCAGAAAAATCAACACTATCTTCTTTTTTGTGCAACCAACGAGTCATATGGATACCAATTCGAGTCTTTGTTTTAAAAGAACCATTCTCACAAGCTGCTTCTTTTCTGACGTCACAAACACTTCTGGAGAAACCAGAGGTCGTTCCAGTCAATACTGTTGTAAGAATAGCAATAAGTAAATATCTCTTTCTATGAGAGGGATTCGTATTAGTATTCTAATATTAGTATTAAATTCCAATATATAATCAAGAAACTAAATGATTTTTAGTTTTTCATTTTGATTATTTCTGATTTTGGATTGAGAAAGAAATGGATTGAATTGAATGTTAGATTAAAACTACATCTGAAAAACTCAATTGCTTTTTTTTGTAAAACACAAGTAACAAAATGTTATTTTTAAATAATGAAACAAACTAAATAAAACCAGTTGGATTACATTTTTGTTAGAAAAGGAGTATTTTTTCCCTGCTCCTTTCTAAGATTGTTTGAATTTAATAACTTTTTAATATTTATACCTTCTTTATATCTACAATTATTTCCAGCTATATTTTTGTATCTTTGTAGGATAACGCAACTGAAGCTTATACAGGTCTTTTTTTTAATCTTAGACAGACAATTTTAGTTATAAAATTCAAGTGGATTTACTTCAAACATTTTGTCAAAAATTTTGTCAAGTTCTTTTGTTGATCAGCAGATCTTTAAACAAAACATTCGATTCCTTTATTTGGAAATGGTTAAAAAACCTACTTACGTCATGAAAGCATCAAGATTGTTCTGGCACTCGACTGTTTCGTTGTCTCCAACCTTTGGGCGACAGTACGTCGTCGTGTCGTAGTACCAGTACAATTGGTTCAGACCACAGGCGAAAGATGTGAGCACGAGGAAGAAGATGAAGAGGAACTTGGCAATATCGATTATCATGCAGCCCAGGGAGATTTGTAGGGGACCCAGATGGGGGTTCGTCTGAAAATAAAAAAAAAAAAAACAAAAACTTCAATTATTACCCATCGGACACGATGTAAAACGGTCTCGACTTTTAAGCTCTTCTCAGGCTTTTGCAGTGTCTGAGTTCCATTAAAGTATGTACATCATTAGGAACTAAAAGTTCAGATCGAAGCTTTACTTGAGTGGAATTAGGATCATTCATGTCAAGTTTCTAAAGGCATTTTAGGTTTTATAAAAATCAATGACTGTTTTTAATGTGTGATTAGTATTTATCTGTAGAAAGGTGTTATTCTCCGAAAACTTTATTCGCAATTTTACCTGTTATTTTTTTTTAATGAATGCATTTTTAAAATATATTTTCGTCAACGTAGCCAAAATTAAAAGTAAAGTTTTTTTTCTAAATTATCTTATTGATGTTATAGTCCTCTATCTAGAATTATCTACAGACGTCTATTCTTTCACTAACTTCATTACCATGTGACTTTTTTCTCTGATTTTTTTGTTACTTACTTGAAATAGGTAGATAATGCGAGCGAAACTGAAGACATTGGCAACTGCGAAGATCCCTTCGGCGATGATCGTGGGATCATTTTTGGGCCATTCAGATCGAAGCATTACTTGTTGCCCGTATTTTTCGGATTGAATCTGTTTAAGAAAAAAGAAAACAATTAATTAATACATAAAACTGACTTGGAATGCAGATACTTGATTTACAATAACAGAAAAGACTCACTTGAACGTAGGCAACAGCTCGCAGCGAGAAAGTAGCCAGATACAAGGACAGCATGATGAAGTCAAGCCAGTTCCACCATTGACGTACGTACGCTTTGAGACCTTCTTCCCACAACTGCTTGCACTCCGCCCAAACCATACCTACAAATCAGGGAAGTCATGGATTTATTCTTAAGTTACTCAAAGTTGCAGATTATTTTCTTTTTTGTTTTCAAAGAGTTAATTAAATGAATCTCCTAACTTATAACATTTCCTGGCGGAAAACAGATTCAAAAATTTCTTTAATGAAAGAAAAGTAAGTTGATATCCAAGTGCAAACGAAGTATTAATAAATTCGTAGTTCCAATAAAGTATTTGGTCAAGTTATCACACAGATTCTTCGAAGAGATTCTTCGTGAAACAGTTCATCAGTGTCTCATGGATTTGATGAAAAGCTACATCTTGTAGCTGTGCTCATGCTTGTTTTTCAATACTCTAAGACTTACGATTGCTATTACCTGGTATTTTGATCTTTGATTTAAAACAATAAATCTTACAGCTACATCTTATCATATACAATTTTTTAATTTTTGTTTTTAAACCTGATATTAGAAAATCTTCGTATTTACTTTTGATAACGGGTTAAGCAAAATAATTTAAGAAGTTTTAAGAATAGAATGCTAATATTATCTTAATATTAGACGTATTATTTCGAGTTTACGTTAATTTTTACTTTTTTTAATTTACAAAGATGACTTACCCCAAACCCAGAAGAATATGAGGCACTCCACGAACGATGGTGGGGGGCCTCGAATATTTTGCCGGGACCGTTCACTGCTCTCGGTTCGGGTGGAGGCCAGCACCAGCAGAACCAAAAAGAGACCGAAAGAGGTACTACCAAAAGAAACCAAGGAATTAGATCTAATATTAAATTCTAAATTGCATTTAATTAAAATAACGAAATAAAGTGACTGATTATGCATCAGATTCATACAAAAATCAAATGGATTCCAAGGATACATTTCTCAAACCAAATTGATTAAATATATATTAAAATTCAAAATGTATTCGATGTTACATCCTTACTTTGTAATTTTATTTCCTTGATCAAGATTCAAGCAGAAGATCTTAACTATTTGTGGAAAGACGAAGAAATAGGGCTTTGTCGTTTCTGAGGATGAAATTGATGAAGTGATGCTTCCCATCGTTTGATTAGTTTGTCGTCCAGATCAAACTGTCATAATAATACAATGATCAGTGGTGATTCTATTGTTTCTTCATATAGGTTCTACGGATATTTCATTGTTTCTTTTTCTTTCCGTATTTCCAAAACTGATATTTTCAGATTTCATACCATTGCTTAAGATAGTTTTTTTTAAAAATTAATTTCAGTTTATTATTACTTAAATCCTTATTAAGTGTTTTCTGACATTCCTTTATTAGTTGTTTAATTAAAAAAGACAACTTAGGGCTGTTCAAGAACCACCATTAAAACAATGGATTTAACAGTTGACTTAGGATTTTATAAATTAAACTTTGAATTAATTCTCTTATCTCTTTAACTAGTTAGTAATAATTCAAAAAAAATAAATACCCTATTAAAATCATCCCCAAAAAGATATCTGCAATGTTAAAGGAATGGAGAAAGGATTGATGAAGAAAGTTATTAATTACGATTAATCTGTAGTAAAATTTTATCTACTTTATTATCTTTAATGAAATATATTTTCTACAGAACTATTAGCAGTAAAGACGCATCTGGAGAATAGGAAAAAGCTATAACAATCCTTTTTTTACTCTACCTGAAAAACGTAAAATATGAGGCCTGATTCATTCATAGTACAGTGAAACTTGGATAATTCGAACTTGTTTAATTCAAAATTCTGGATTTCGAATTTTTTGGTCGGTCCCTAGAATTCTGTATTAAAATAATGTTAAGAAATCGTGGATAATTCGAATTTTATTTTGGATAATTCGAATTTTTCGAAGATTGTCCTTAAAATATTACGGTAAAAATTGTTCCTGAGACTTTTCTCAGCTAAGATACATTATTTATTTTAACGGTCTTTCTAAGGAAAACAAAAGCGAGGGTTGGAATGTCACTATGTGGGATTTCCAAAGATTTTTCTGTCCACCTTCTGTTGTAACCCTTCCCCCTCCCACATCCCTACAGTCTTAAGAGTCACGTGCGCTTCCTGTGAATGATTTAATGCGGTTATATACATTTTTAGTTTTTGTGCTTGTGCTTTAAGTATTGTTTCTATGCTCTTACTATGCCAAAGTCATTAACATTAGCTGAAAAGGTAGCGGTGATTAAGGAAGTGGAAAAAGGTCTTAAAAAGAAATTGGAAATCGCCAAGGAATTTGGAATTCCATCCAACACGTTATCAACATATTTGAGGAACAAAGATAAAATCTTGAGCAGCAAAAATGGCAATGGAAAAAATAGAAAAAGAACAAGAGGATCTGGCAACCCAGAGGCTGGAATCATATGCTATGACTCAAAGACTGCATTCAATGAAGCAATTAAAAATATCTGCCTTTTTTTTTTAAAGTGATGAATAATTAAGCTAGTAAAAAATGTTTGATTTAATGAAAAAAAATGTAGCAGTATTCTTAGATAAAGTTTGTGTTAAATCTTTGATCGTGGAGTTAATCTTTTTTATTTATCTCTTCTGTTTGAGAGAATATATGTAATTCGAATTTTTGGATAATTCGAACTTTTTCTCTGGTTCCTTCAGCTTCGAATTATCCAAGTTTCACTGTACTTTTGAAAAAGTGCATTTATCGAAAAAGAAATATTACAAAAAGAATCGAAAATGCTAATAAATCCAATCTGTAACAAAGTGGTAAGAGGCTTCTAGTTTTTAATATAATATATAAGGATCTTTTTAACCTTAACTATAACTATATATTTTAAGATATATAGTGAATATTCATTACATTTCGAATACCTGAGTTAGTGAACTATATTGGTAGAAAATATAGAATTTTTAGAAACCTTAAGTCTTGCTACACTAACAATATCTCTATTGAATTATCCATTAAAAAGTCTGAATAAAGATCAGGGCGTACAAGTTTACAATAAAAGATTTAAACTGCCAAAAATTCTTCATTCTTTGATCTTTATCTAAACTTATTTGTACGTTAGCGTAACCTATCAATATTAAATTTTATAAAGCTATTCAATTCGTAGTGTAATTTAGACCTAACTTATTGACTAATCTTAATCCTAACTAATTTTGTAAAATCTGTAAGCTCGTTTGTGATTCAATCAACGACGCAACGGGACAGAATGAGATTTTGCATGAAGGTTGACACGAAGTAAGATGTACGCTACTTTTCATCCTGATCCATCAAGTAGTTCTTGTGGGATACGATTGTATGTCTATACAAAAACCACAGATCTGAATTAAAAACTTCCCAAAACTGTCGATAAAAGACGCTAGCGCAGTTTTAAATCGCACTGTGGTTGACAATGACTGCATTTAAGAAGATTCTTTGCAGGCGCGGACCACGATTAACGCAGGAGTTACTGATAATTGTTTAGGCGATGTTTACGATGATAAATATACGATACGGTAATTAATATATTGAAATGATCATGGATTTTTTGTTGTTCATTATTTCAAACAGTGTCACGTTTGAAACAAAAAGGAAAGATTAACAAACATTAACAATTAATATGGTGAGAAATTGATGTGATGCAATCGTGATCATTACAATAATATACACATGTATTATTATGCTTGTGGGAACAACACAAGAGAAGATTGATTGTTAGTGGAGTCGAGTTGTTTTGGTCGTCAAGATGATACGATGGAAGATGATGATGTCTTCAAAAATATGAATATCTGGAAACTCGGAAAGGATTCAGAGATGCAGAACTCTGATTAATGATTTATCTCGTTCACCACATAAGAAGTATCGTTAGTAATATTGTCAAATGGAATTCGACAATATTTAGCCGAACTAGAATTAAGATAAATTACTATAATTTTTACAGAGAAACTCAGTTGTTAGGAGACCAGAGGCCTCGTTAGATTCGACTATTCCCGGAGATATTCATCAATGATAAATGTGTAGGTCAACTTGGAATAAGTATCCTTTGAGGAAATTGACGCAAGCAATGGAACGTCGACATTATTTTTAAGGAAAAATCGTAAGTTACGTTTTCTTTATCAATTTTCTATCGGCAACTGAGATCCAGGAATATGTATCATGAAGTGTCATTCAATAGAAGTATTTGACCCAGTAGACTTAAAGTAAAATGAATAAATGATGACATCATTCAAGTCAAGTACATTTTAGATAGACTTTAAAATGGTGAAAATAAGTAACTGAATAGTTAGATAAAGAGAACTTACAAATAGTAATTTACGCAAGAAGTTAATAAAGCGAACTGTTATAGTGAACTATTTGAATTAAAGAACTAATGAACTGTTAGAAAACAATTTCAGTGAGAAATAAAAGGAACTAAGACCATTGATTTAAACACTATTAAGTTACAAGTATTGTTTTAATTGTGAATAGAGATCAATGAAAAGAATTCTAAGCAAAAGCAATTTTTTTATAAGTTATTTGTAATATCTAAACATCACGTGAACTTTTATTTGCTGTACTATTAAATATTGTTTAGTTAATGAATTTGTCTCATTACTTATTCTGCTAAATACAAACTTATGGGAAACAAAGATTAAAAGTAATAACTTTAGAAATCTCCCACATTCTTTTTTACCAACTGGGGAAGGTTTGAAGTGAGAGGACTTGGAGAAGGCCACAAAGGGCTCGTAAGTCGTATATTCTGCGATCTCGATATTAATTTGGCAAATCAATAAAGCGTTTTTTTTACATATTCAACGCTTCTGGAGCGAAGCGATGGTAGCTGGGTAGTTTAACAATAAGAAAGAAATAATAAATCAGTTTTGACAATGCAATGTCATATAATAATTCATTAAAACCTAAAAAGCTGGGTTTCTGTAATTCATGTTATTTATTCTCTATCGTCGTTAAATAAGCTTACACTAGTACAATTATAATTTTACTTTCGTTCCCAAATCAATCGAACAATTTGCTACAAGTCCAGATCCACAAAAAAATTAGACCTTGTCAACCCAGTAGCAACAGCGGTTTTTGGATTCCCTCTAAAGCAAACACGCATCTTAGTAAATAACATCAAAGATATGGCTAGGATCTAAGGATAATCTCAAGATATTTTAAAGAGATGATGGCCCTAATTATTAAAAAAGAATAGTTGTTGATAGATAAACCTTTACAAGGACACCTTTAAAGTTCACTTTATTGAAGCCTTTCTTGTAGAGGAAAGATTATCACCATTCACTTCTTTTCACTTATTCAGATGAATTGACTTCGCTAATGAACTATTAAGAAAAGCTGAAACTGAAAGAAACTAAAAGACGAAGATAAAACGAAGATTTCCAAAATGAACGATTTCATCCATAATTCAATCTCACTGACTTCGAAGAAAATATAAAAAAAAACCAATGGATCGGTTAAACCATAAAAGAATGAAGAGTTATTATAGTGAAATCACCTACGAAAATGGCTGATTTTATTATTTTTCATGCGAACCTCATAGTGAGCCATAAATCAAACGAACTTTTTAAAGATTAAACTTCAGAATTCTAATAAGATTTTCCGAGGCTTTCATTTACACGTCAGGCAGTAAAAACAAAAACTATAGAAAACTATTTTCTGAATAAAAGATTTTAAAAATTTTAATGAATGAGACTAAATGTAATTGGTTCCAATAATTCTTATAAAATTAGTGCTTTGTTTCTTATTTCAATAAAAATAATAATTTTGATGTTAGGAATTTGTTAAAAAAATTACAAGAAAGTCAATTTGTTTGAGATGCTAATAGAATAATATATTTTCTACTTAAGTTACTAAGGGATATTGTTACCTATTGTAATTGAAGAAAGAAATTCAAAAATGCTTCTGAAGTTGGTTTTTGAAGATATCGGATAGCGCTCAGGAGCTAAAGCACTTTGCTGTCTCTGAAGTCTCGATAAAGCTCATTCAAAATCCCAGGTTAGAAATAGAATACTAATTTCCCATCATCCCTCTCAACCATTGCAGAGATCAAATCGTATCAAGACAGACAAAATCAACCTCGACTGGTATTAGAACATATTGCCTTACTCTTGCTGGTATATTTTTAAAAAAAATATTTATAACTACTTCTTTTATTGTTAAGGAGAAGTTATTTTATTTTTACGTTTTTGTTTCTCTTGTTTTAAGAAACTAAAACTGAATTGATGAGAACAAACAATTGTTGGCTTCCATCTCAAAGGTTTGTATCATCTGTGTTCATTCAATAGTTCTTAAGAAAGTAAAAAGCAATACTGCTACCATCGAATAAATAAAAGCAAAGCATCTGACACAGCGTCATTATTTTCTATATACAATAAAAAAAAATGTTTTAAAGTATTGTTTTGGTGCATTTTCCAAAGGAGGGGGAGGATGCGGTGTTACTTAAATCTCTTTTTCTTCCAATAAGAATCAAATGAGAAATGTACCAACAGAAACAATACTGAGCTAAAAATACATTGTATTGATTTGGGTTCGAGTGCGAAATAGTTTCGTTGGATCGGAAATGATAGCAATCACCAGTTCTCCGTTACATTCTTATCGATCGCTTGTCAATAACTTTGTATGGGTTCCAGGAATGGCCTCTACCCCATCTTCCAAGATAGTTATTAGCACAGATGTATCATAAAAGGAAAATAACACTCACATCATTTGATCACAGTGACAAATACATTCTTGCGGTTTCGTTTTTTTTTAACTGAATGCCAATATTCGCTTTGACATATTTGGTTAACATCCTAATATTTAAAAACTGAAGAAAAAGGACAACGCAGCTTATTTAAGGAAGGTTCATTTGAAAGGACAATTTCCTGGTGGCAATTAAAACAAAACAAAACAAAAAACCCCGCAGATAATTGTAAAAATAGTGATTATCAAGTTGCTTTTTGATAAAGAAAAAATAACTGATGTAATATTTAGTGCCATTCTCTTTAGTTTAATGATTTTTTTTCTGAAAATCATTTTTTCCACTTGCATTATTCCTAAAACAAAACTATCAATAAAAGGAATAATGCATTGATAGTTTCTTTTTCCTCTTTTTTTTTTCTCCAATAAAAAAATAAAAAATGTGGAAAACATTGAATTCGTCTAATTTTCTTTTTATTTTATAAATTATTCTCTTTAAGTCATTTCACAGAAGGTTAAATGAAAAAAAAAATAACATTAAATTTACACAGTCATGTGGTTTTGCATTTGTATTTTGTTCAGGAATTTTGAGAAGAAATTTCAACAAAGCTAGTTTTATAAACATCAATGGGGCGATGGCTGGCACAGGAATTTTCTCACTAATTTTTCATTAGTGAGTTTTTTTTTGTTCGTTTTTTCTTTTGAGGCACCACTGAGCTTCCGATGATCAAAGTTGTTTTATTTTTGAATGGAAATCTTTAACTGTTTTTTTTTCTAAAAAATGTTGAGTCTTATCCTCTTAATAATCTTCTTCTTCTTATACTCTTCTTAGGCATTTCCGAATACACTCAAAGAAATCGAGAACCGTAAAGAACTTGAAAATATCCTTTCTTTTTAGAGATCCAAGAATTTTCAAACCTCTGTAGCAGCGATTCTCAAAGGGTGGGACGCGAGTAAAAGCATAAAGTATTTTTATTAAAACGCGAAAATAAGAGGAAATATATTATGAGTATTAAATAATTTCTACACTATTTATTAGTACAACAGGAACAAGTAAACTAAGTAATACAAACTGGAATGGTTAAAATTAATGAGTCAATAATTACATCACATTTTTATAATTCAGTGATCCAATGAATTATACTTGATTAGATTACATATTACATCTGCAAGTTTGTTTCCTAGGACACTTATTTTACGCAGTAAATCAACGAAAAAGCTTAGAGTGCCCCTCGACATTAAGAACAACATTTTAGTAGGCCATTGGAGTTTTGTAACTATATAAGTGTGTCGTGATTGAGAAGCACTGCTCTGTAGCATTCAAAGAGATGAACTTGTTTTTTCATTTCCTTTTGCTACGACATAAAATTTATTAAAGCTTATAAATACCTCGAATCGATTTAAATCTTCATAATTTCTTTATTTCTGGTTAAATGTAAAAGAATTGCATTGGTTTATCATCATACAGCTTTATCTTTTCTTTTTATTTATAGGAAAAATTGAATAAAAACTAAACAAGGCTACAGCGTGGATTTCTTTAAATCATTGTTAGGTGTCTGATAATGGCATTCTTTCTTAGATCACTATTTGTTTTTAAGACTACCTCATTGCAATACTTGAATGAACTTATTTGTCATCTAATAATAAAATCGTAGAAATCTGAGACAGATTAAAACAATAATATTTTGTGGATGTTTCATTGCTAAGTGATCACCAATAGCTAAATTGTTACAATCAAAATGTTGGAATTAATAAATGTAGGCTTCATTTCTATAAGAAAGAAAAAAAAAATTCATCAAATCTTTTATGTCGATTGTAACATTCAACTCCTTGCCAGCATCTATAGAATGCGGAGTAATATCTATTGTATCATCATGAACAAGTGAATTTAAATACTGGAGACATTCAGATTCAGGCATTTTTGAATGCATGGGCATAAAATATGTTTGGCATTAAATGTATTAACCTATATTTGAATCAAACTTCAATTTGATCTGAAGTTAAAAACTTCAGATAATATAAATAGAGAATATAAGTTTGATTCAAATAGCAGAAAGTTGATCAATATTTTGTGCAACTTTGCACAAATGCAATGTAGTAAAAATTAAATGTTTGATTTAATGGTCGTAATACCACATTTTATGTCCGAATCCATCAATATAATTTCTCCGATTCTAAGCATATTTCAAAACTTGATTTTCTATTAGCTCAGCAAATGGCAGGACAATAGTTTTTGAGAAATTTCTCAAGTACACTTTCAACAAGGTCATCAGCACAAAGTGATCAAAGCGGAGAAGTAATGATTTATCCCTTGAGACGCCATCTCAACTGTAAGAATGAGTCTTTGCTAAAGATCCTTCAGTATCAGATTTCAACGATCCATAGCAGTCATGCTTTCTCGTTCTTTGCTGCAACGCCAGTACCAGACTAGGTCCTCAACTGCGATGCTTGTGGTTCTGAAATGATGCTCTGCACACCAAACTTGAATTTAATGGCAAACTGTCTGTTAACTTGTAGGATTCTCGCTATCCTCTTCAGTGTTCTCTGTTCCATCACGATATTCTACATTGATCACCGATCATTGGGAGGTTTTTTTTTTTTTGTTTTTCGCGTCCTCTCGGCAACCCTGTTCGTGAAAGCCCAGAACAATAGCCGTTTGAGAGATCCAGTGTTCTCTAACTATTATGTTACATTCAATGACCATTCGCTTTCCCTCATTGTAAAGCTTTTATTTTGCCTAACTGATACTCGAAGAACCGAATTCACCTGAAATATCACATGTTGGCACAATTCACGTGTATGAGGAGGTATTTCAGTGTAAATTCCTTCTCAGAAGCGTTCTAAGAATTTCATGTAAAAGAAGACAAAGTGATACAAAAAAAAAAAAAGTCATCGTGATTGGAAAGTTTGAATTTATATTTCTAGAATGATACAAGCTGTGTTTTGTGCTAGAAAAAGGAAATAAATCACAAAAACCATTTTCTGTTTGATATGCTAAAATGATTTGCAAACATATTTTTTAATAGACTATGAATAATAATAATGTTTGATGTTTTAAATGTGGAATAGCAGTCAGTCAATCACTAATTTAGTGTATGAAATTAGTAAATTAATTATTCTTTTTAAGCTCAAATCATGGATAAGATATTTTTGATTATTCGAGTTACAATCTAATAATTAGATTGTCTACTTAATAATAATTAATTAATAATAAAATATTAATTAATTATCTAATAATACTTTCAGTTGAAAGAAGAATGAATGAAAATGTCTCACCTGTGGTACAGGAACTTCATAAATGGACTCCGCAACACTTGTCCCAACTTAGAATGTGGGAAGAGCAAGTAATAAACGCTTATGAGGGGGAGGCAAAGGATTAGACCTATGCAGAGCAAGATCTTGACAACTCCGTTTCGCCGACGCCACACTGGGAGGCCTTCGTACCAGATGGAGGTGAGAAGTTGCTGGCAATTTGGGTGGGCAACAAACTGTAGAGATATCAATTAAAACAATAATGCTTCAGAAAACATTAAACAATCTAGATAATTATCTGAAAACAGGTTTTTACATTTACAATAGTTTTCTCCAATATAAAGGATATTTAAGCTTAATAATCAAGTTCAAAACCCATTTAAATTTTATTAATAAAGAAAAAGAAAATTACAGAGAGAATCAAGTTAAACTACTATTTACTTATTAAGCACTTTGTATTTAAAGAGTTCCTATTAATCAAAGAGAATAAGAGTAAATATAGAAATCCAAGATTAAAATGTTGTACAACTAACAAACACTATTTTATTTAATTTAAATGCATGTCGTTTAGAACTATTTTTAACTGAGAAATTAGGAAATGCGAAGGAGAAAAAATTGTTGGCAAGTATTTAGTGTATTTGTATTTAAAGACTGGGACTTTTAAAGAAATATTCAATTCAAAACAACTTCACAAATTAAAAAGGTTTTGTCCTTTGGGGAATTTGATATATTGAAGTCCGTTGTATATGTAGTTATTTTCACTTTTAGCATATTTTTAGTTGTAATTTTCAAAAAATGGTAAAATTATTTATCTAAATTTCATCAAAATGGTTATCTAAAGAAAACCTCATTTCCCTACTGCAAATGAAGCAAGTGTTCATAGGATTATTTCAGTGCTAAAAAGAAAGCTAATCATCCGGAAATAAGATCGATTCTGGAAATCCTGTCTTTTCGCAGTTACTACTATACCTCTGGTGATTAAGACCATTTTGCACCAGGCATTGATTGGATATGGTCTCAAGAATCTCATCAAAACCTTTTTGCTCAAAAGTCAAAGGTTTGATTTGAAAAATCTCAATCCTGGCAAAATTCCAATAAAAGTTTTAAAATTCCTCATTGAATATTTTTCAAAGAGATGATAACTTCAGATTAAAATTGACTTAAATAAAAGTGGCTAATACACACTTATTCAATGGAAAACAAAAGACTAAGACTAAGAAATCTTATTCTTTTTTTTTGCTTCTAAAAAAGGAATAACTGACTACCATTCTAGGCAGATGTTAAATATTGCTCGTCTCCGTTGACAAATAAGCATCCTCATATCCGTAATTATTGCAAATTCAATTAATATATATTATAAAAAAATGTACAATTAAACATCTACATAAAATAGTACAGAGCAGACGAGATAAACAACCTATCTAATAAATCGCTGAGATTTTTCAATCCATGTGCGCCAGTGTTTGTTCAGTAGAGCAATAAAGTACGAACAGACAACCCTTATGAGATTTCTCGTTGTTTGCCAATCTCTACACTGACAGCAAAGCTCCGAAGCCGTAGTAATTATGCTTTGCAGATGCTCTTAAACATTACTTCCAAGGGTGGGCACTGAGGGAGAAACTTTGCACAGATCGCAAGAACTTAATGATAACGTGAATGTGGAAAGACGTGAAAGATTCTGGTGGTGAATTTACTAGAGATTGATGAACGCTAACAAGTTGAGGAAGTTTTTGCCACTTGATAATGAAGATGAATCGCTCTATAAATTTTCCTTCAAAGGAAAAAGTAGTAAATTACATCCTGAAGTTTTAGTTAAAGTACTTTAAGGAAAAACGATTGAACCCTTTAAAGTAACAGCTACTAACTTTTCATTAGTTATTCGTCTTTCAAAATTATTTCAAGCATCAAAATGTTAGAAAGATTTTTTTAAAAAATAATTTCAAGCAACTCTGAATACCCTGTATTGGAAATTATACGATTTGAATAAATGTTTTTTCTTTCAGTTCGTCTTTTTGTTCTTTACCCAAAAATATCTGAATAACTTAATGGCTGAATAATAAACAGGCTAAATTCCTAATATTATTTATTTCTGAACTACAACCAGCAGATTTAAAATCGAGCAACAGTTTTTCATTACTTACTTTTTTCTGTTTAGTGAATCTTATAGACAATGACTGATGTCTTTGTGCGGTAGTTTTACGACCTCTGGCAGATTAAACATAGTCCGAATATTGGAGTGGAAAGAGTGAAAATGTGACTTCCGCATTAGAGTCTCAATTTAAGAAGTTAACTCGACTCAAAAATTTACGAGAAATGAATCTGAAATGACAGAGCTATAGCCTTTGAAATATACATTAAGAGTTGGAAAGGAGCTTGTGCTTAAACTCTTAGACAACACATGCTTACATTTGGCTTCTGTCTGATCTCAGTGATGTATTCCAAGAAAGATCGGGCATTTAGGAAGTCAAGATCTTTAGAGAAATTTTTACACATAAAATTAATTATAGTAACATAGTAGTGATAACAGGGTAAATTATGATCAGATTTAATATAAGAAAATGTCCATCTAATTGCAGAGACTGAAGTTTGAGAAAAACATTGCTAACTGATAGCTCTTAAAACACCAGAGTCTCATCAACAGGAAAAAAAATGGAAAGAAAATATTTTACCGTTAATTGTGTAAATATACCGTATTACAATAAACAGATAGCTAATTCTAAGGTTCATAATTTTAATTTACTTAGCATGGAACTGAAGTAAGATCGCTGGATTACAATAGTTTTGTTGTTCAGAATGTTTCTGTTTGTTTAGAATTAGCTCTCTTCCGAGGAAACTTGAATTCGACATAATTGAATTTAAAAATTAATCTCTAGTAAGAAGAAACGAAAGCATCACTGATTATGTTTCATGGAAATTGACCATTTCTATAAAAACCTGTCGAATACAAAAAGAACAATCACAAAAATTAACTAGTACTGTTGTTATTTCACCTGTTTCTGTTCATATTTGAGAGCGAGTTTCAGCCTGGCCAGCGTTAGTTTCTCTTCGTCTCCTTCTTCCTCCAAATCTGAGTCCGAATCGCTCGTTTTGTTTAAAACGGCGATAACCTAAGAAAGATTCCAAATCACTTAAATAGGAAGAAAAGAAAAACTGAATGTTATATCAATTGAAAGAAAAATAGTACACAGAACAAGAAATGCTTTACACACAAGTTGGGGTAGGATATTTTCTCGATATTGATAATTAAAGACATGAAATTCATATACATTTTTTTTTAGCTTTATCATCGCCATTGTGGTATTGAGGCAACAGATACGTATTTATTCAATTGTGTAAATTTATTGCTTGTAAATTTAAATAATATATAAAGCAAACTTTCGTTATATCCTACTTTAAATCAAAATACACTTTATAAGAATCGATCTGTAGATAATTGACGTTGAAGTCATCGCAATTGGAAATCTATTGTATTTCTATTTATTTAATTTTTGTATCACAGAGAAACAGAATCGACTGAAGTACATTGAATTAGGCTACAATGATTAGCGAATGAGACAGTAAAATAAATCTTTATATTTTTTTTCTTCAATAAAAAGCATTTTTCAAGAATGAAGAAGTGCATTGTTTTAAAATGAACATCAATAGTCATTGTATCGTCAGCAATTCTCTAATGAGAATTATCTCATATTGGAGATCACTTCTGCTGGGCTCCAACTTTTCACGACTTTTGAAAAAAAAATCTTCTGCTACAAAACAGCAACTGTGGGAAGAATTTACTACCAGTATTAATTTATAAAATATTTTGAATAGAAATATGGTTTTTGATATATATATATATATATATATATATATATATATATATTCGAATATATATTTTTCAAACAATTTGAAACTTATAACAATTTAACATCTCTTGCATTTCGAACAGAAATTTCAATATTAAATGTAAAATAATTATCTAACGAGAAATGTTGCTTCTTGAGGAATCAACAAAAACAAACACTCGGATTTATTTTGTTTTTATTTTAAAGAGCAAAGATGTGTTTTAGTGCAATTAGTAAATTGTCTAATTTCGATCCGTTGCTTAAGACAATGAAACGAGCCTTAGAATATTTACAGTTCCGTTAACTATCGTAAATAATTTCACCGACCTCTTACGACGCATTCAGAATATCTGAAATATCTACGTTGTTAAATCAGAATTCCAATTAAAACTGATGTTCAGTTATGATGTTCGGAAGTATTATGCGGTTGAATTATTAACTGAGGTAAAAGGTGTCATTTTTTTAAATTAGGCAAAAATATTTTAACTCATCCTATCGTAAATGACTAAAAACCCAAACAGTTTTGCTCGAAATTGAAAAGTTATAGTTCACTGAACCATTGTTAGATGATACTTTCCATAATAATGGCTTTATATATAATGAAGAATTGCCATCTAATTAAAAACCAGACGTTGGTATCATTATTAACAGTAGTTAAAACAAATGAAACGGAATATCGAAATAAAAGGAGATCGTCTTTAACTGTCTCAGCTTTGACCCCATTCTGTCTTTGAAGAGGATGAACCTGGCTGATGAGCCTCTGAAAATATGAAATAACAATTCTAGGGATCTATTTTAATTGGTTGGAACAGGGTTATTTTAAAAATTGGTTGGAAGAACCATAAAAAAACAAAACAAAACATATGTTTACAGAATGCCGGAAGTTCGTAACTAGTTTTACCTCCTCTGTGCTGCGGCACTGGTCCAACAGGTCACAGGAGTATTTCTTGCATTGCTCACTCAACTCCAAGTACGTGTCTTTGAATTCATTTTCAACGAGCGCCAGACGCTCTAATTCCCACGACAGCTGTAAAATAAAAGAACATTAATCAAATTATTCTATTAGCTGAAGAACAAAACTAACCAATTGAACGATTCTTCATTGTCTTTAATTAATATTCAAAACTTAACTAAATTTAGATTCCGGAGGAAAACCTAATATTTCCTATTTGGTCAACTGGATAAAAATACGTTGTTAGTGTGTTTTCTTTTGCCGGCAACAGGAAGAACTCCGCAATAATCAAATAAGAATTTAACTAATTCATCTTTAAATCAATGTTTCCTATTGATTACTTCTGGACACAATCCGATTTGTTAAACATAGCAGAAATACGAACTCTTGATATTACTAATATATTTCTTCGTCTTCTTTGATACGTACAATACAATATTTAGTGGCGGATCAATGGATATAACAGCATAAAAATTACATTTATAAGCGGTATATTTGACACACGAATCCAAAGCACTGACTGTATACGAGGGACTTCATTACAATAAGTGCAATCTAAGCGAATTCCCCATTTGCTCTGATATTGTCAGTCATTTGAGTCATTATTCTCATTACTTACACCAAATGTCTTTCCATTTCGACTGATGCTTCTGGGGACGCTAATTTATTGGCAATGTATGTATACTGATGTTATATTTCTGCAGGAAACAGCCAACCACAGTCTGTAATAATACACTATTTGATCAAAAAAAAAAATAGTCCGGTAGTTATGAATCCTCATATGATGAAACCTTTCGATCGAAAATGCAAATGATCAAAAATTCGCACCCAATGAATGAATAGTCGGAACTACAACACATTGGAACTGATATTTGGTTTTCCATTGGCTTGATAAAATCAATCAAATAACTTAAGTAATTGATATTAATTTAAATAAATCTTTCAGACAATTTCTACCGTTAAATTAATATCATAATTGGAATATAAAATATAGGCTATTCGTTTTCACAACTTAAAATAAAAAATAAAGGATTTTAAAATTGAAGAAAGTAGGCTTTAAGCTCTTGAACTTTTTGCTTGATGAAGTATTTGTAACTAAAAAATGTTTAAAAATTTCTGTAGTTCCGACATTAAAGATTTTTCTATATAAAATTTTCCTTTTCTTTTATTTCTCCTTTCCTATTTAGAATTCAATAAGTTTCAACCTGTTCTTGTGTTGAGACTGAGTGTGAAACTTCTAATGGTTTTATACGGAATATATCTAACTATTTCTCTTTTATTTTATTTTTGTAACAATGAGCAGTCTTAATAACTTAATATAATTGAAAATGGAATGACAAAGACACTTGTATTTGATTTACTAAATATCGAAAATAAAACCTAAGCATTTTGAAATTACTCAAAGAATTAATAAAGTAGACAGTGCCTAAGGATTGGTGCTTGATAATTAAACAAAAATGAGTAATTTGATTGATTTTTTTATTTTAAACTTAGTATGTTTGTGATTGAATTAGTAATAATAAAAATCAGAATAAACAAACATTTATATTTTATTTTTAGCCTTAAATAAAGAAAAGACAGTGATTGATTCATGTAACCAAGGATGTTTTTACAGTTACTAGTGAAAAGCATTAATTCAAAAAACAAAGGAGAGAAATTTGCACAACTGCAATGTTAAAGTTTTGAAGACAGAAATAAATATGATTGTATTAAGATACCATAGAGAATGTTACCATTGTTTATGGCCATCAGGCTTTAATGCATTAATCAGGAAATTCTTCTAAAGAAACCTCGTCATTCGAATCATCCTCTAGATGAACATTGTAACAAATCTACATCCCTAACATTTGGAAAATGTTGATGATGCTTTGGAATTCACCAAATATGAAATATGGCGTCACAAGTCGAAAAGGAGATTTATGAGAAAGATTTCACAATGCCATTGCACTTTTGCGATCTAAGAAATGACAGCTTTCGTCTTAAGTTATGGCTTCTTCGTATGTTTACCTATTGGTGTTGTTGATGGACCATACATTGAATTTTCAATACATTAGTTTTTCAGTGATTTTCTTGCAATGGTTTTTGATTTTTTTGGTGGACTTTGATTTCACCATCATTTTGGTTTTCCAATTTCTTTTCTTTACTTATTCGTTTTCTTTCTGCCACACATTCAGTTTTTTTTTTCTGTTCCTCTTCTTTTTCTGTACTATCTCATGATATCATACAGACGTATGGGATTTTTTTTTTTACTTTTCCATTTAGATATTTCTGGTTGAAAATTGTCCAATACGTGAATTACTTACTATCTTCTGAAATCTTATCTCTCAGGATACAAGTTGAGAATTAGCTGCATCCTGATTTGGTGGACTGTTGGGATTGTCAATTGTTGAATTATAATTAGATCTATAATGATTGTGTTGTCTTCATTTCCATCACAATTCTCTCACTGCTGCTATTAGATATTCTTCTAGAATATTTGTACCATTTTTTGGAAGTTCAGAGGCTGGTTTCCTTCTCTGAAGAATTTCAACATTCGATATAGAGTAAAAAACATCTTCAATTTCTTTTTTGTTATTTTTCCAAGACTTCAGTAATTCTTTGAAACATATAAATGTTATTCTCCTACAAAGTGAACAAAATTTGAACAAGACATGTGCCTTTCTGTTTTATATAATTTCTCTGCATGTACATTCCTAAAGTAAATTGTTTTCACTTAGAATAATCTATGGTATCTACTTTCCATGGATCTAATCCACTTCCCATGGTTATGAATGACTTTCTTCAATACTGTAGCTAATGTCGGATTAATTGCCTTCCAATCTTGAACTTCATCTTCCATCCACGTTTTATTAGTGCAAATTGGGTAAAATCAGCCGATTGAAGAATCCTTGGGTTACTTTGCAATAATCTCAGTTTGTAATTCATTACCGAGTTGGCTCAGTTGACAAATATTTTATGTCCATTTACAAACAATTCCCCAGGGAATTTAATCTTCTCTTATATCAGGTATGGCTGGAGAACAATTTCAGTGGATCAAAAAAAGATCTGTCTTCATTCATCGACATCTTCAAATACCTCAATCACTGGGAATTGAATCGGCAACATTAGCGGGAATTCACTTAATAAATAACTATTCATGGATAAATTCTTCTGTGGACCAAAAATTTGCACATTACAGTCAATGTTTCCACATTACAACTTTGCTGAATATCGTAAACCTTTAGATGCTAATATTTTTCGGGAAACAGGGCACAGCTGGAATTTTTTTTTATCTCTACTCAGTATTCGAAAGGGTCTTCTAGAATGTCAAATCAATGGACTACCTTCAGATATTTTGATTGAAGAACAGATACTTGGTTACACCTTCACAGATCCTCTCTGAAATAACTGGGTGACTTTTGAAGAGGCCTAATACGGAGAGTCATTCGCTTTATATGTTAGCATTGTTATTTAAAGATTACACCGATGAAACCCACAGCGCCAATATCTGTTATGTTCTAAGTGACCATCTTTATTCCCAACACTTGCACTGCCTCGAAATTTATTGTATTAGAGCTTTCTGCAGAGAAATGAGTGTAGATCTGTTCCACTCCTTTTGTGTGATTATCCAAAGATCTGCATTGGTCTTGCACTGACGTTTTCCGAGGGTGTATGCTTTAGATGTTCAAAGCCGCAATAGTCCCTGAAGAGACTTCACTGGAATGTGAATAAATGGGATGGCCTGAATTCCGGTCTCAACTTTCAGTGCGGAACAGAACTTAATAGCAGACTTTACCGTGAAGCCTTATCCTAATGGATGAAGACTTTATCTGTATCATTTGGGTGCAGGTTTGAAATTTCTGTAACGTAAATTGGTTCCAAGATGTTAGCCTGATAATAAGTAGCATTCACTTTGGTATTGGAGACAATACGACGGATTTGAAGTCTACCTTTATGACAAAAACCAGCGACAATCATGAAACCTTTAGAAAAACTCTCTGCATTGCAATATACAGTTAGAGCGTCCTTTTTTCGTCCCGAGACGATATAAAATAGCTCGTGGGCGATATAATGGCTCATGGCTTCCCACAGTCGCGTGAATAAACCAAAGCTTCAACCACAGTCACAACCAATTTTCATTTATCAGTAGAAAGGAACTGGAAAATCTTATCACAGCTGCTTCTTTGGATGTATTGAAATACGAGTGCATGAACCCTTGCCTGGGTGATTTTTTTTCAGATCGAATCGTTTGTTAATACACTTATTGATAGTTGATGAAACTAAATTTGTTCTTTCAGTCATAGTTTTCTATGTTGGTGGGTTTACCATACATGCCACAACACGTATCCGAAGCAGCATCACTGGGATTAACTTTGAGGCTTGCCGTTTCCGTGGACGTTTTTCGGCAAATTCTAGTCATGTATACCGCCATTACTGCACCGATGGATAATCCTTTCATTAATGATTTAGTTTTAGAAATTCCTAAACCCTTGACTTCATTTCACTTTTTTTCTTTCTTGGACAACCTTTCCTAGCTAATGAAGAGATCTAGCTAATTGTTTCTTCTTCAACTGTGAGGATGTGGTAGGGCCCATTTTCATTCTCTTCTGCGGGATTTTAAGTTTCATTTGAAGAGTTGTTCTCGGCAACCATATTTTTTTGGCTGCTGCTATCACAGAAATTCCTGCAATAATTATAGTAGAAACTGCTTTCTCTGGAACTGCTCCTCTGTAAGGCACTTAATTGGGCTTTTTTTGTCCTCTAGATACAAATTAGGAGCAGTTCTATTTGGTAGAATAACTTATAAATAAAGTAGGCAGTTGTAGGTTTATACTAGGGACTTTCACTTAAAACGAATCAACAGTAATTGACCCTCTACTGTAAATAACAAACAGAATTTCTTGAAAGTAAAATTATCATGAAAATTAAGGGATACTAATTATAAATAGTCTATTTTTATTTAAAATGTAATATAGTAAGAAAAATTAGTAATTGACTTCAGTGGCTAAGGACTTAAATCTTATTCAGTTCCTTTAGCCGATTTTCTGAAGTGTTCATACTATCAAAATGTGTGGACTAAGAACTAGAAATTGGATGTTCTTAATTTAAGACTTGACAAGCAAATTAAGGATAACAAATCCCTGTGAAGAAATAAGAATAATGAAAATTCCCATTGAAATACAATAAAAAATTCATTGCCGAACTTAAGTTAACAAAAAAGAAATTCAATCAATTTTGTCGTCATAATTGTACACATGCTTTGATGTGAAGAAAATTCAATGGTTTAGACCAGCGGTTCCCAACCTTTTTTACCTGGCGATCCACCTTTCCTTATCGAAATACCTCCACATGTATAGGAATAGAAGAATATAGAATAAAACCATATTTGTATCATATCCCTTCCTTATATATGATCGATTTTCGATTTCTCTGATCTTTTCTGATGGTTTATTCGATGGTTTCTGATAGTTTTAGGATCAAGTTGCGACCCACCTGTATTCTTTCCGCGACCCACCGGTTGGGAACCGCTGATTTAGACGATTGAAAAAAAATGGTTTTAGACGATTGGCGTTTTAATCATTTTCAACGAATGAAGAATTTTAGATTTTCAAGAAATATTGATTCAATTTGTTGCATATTTATAAATTATCAGTCTTATTTTCTTTGCATTGTTTCCATGACTTTAATAAAGAACTTTAATAAAGAAAAACAAAAATCGAAACTACGTTTGAAGGCTCTAAGTTCTTTTAGGAAATTCTTGTTAACAGTCTTAGTTTTTTGCTCTTTTGAAGAATGAATAGAAGAACAAAACCTGGAAACTTTCCATTCTATTAATGTTAGCAATGATCGCCAGAAACTTTACAGCTTTACATTTTTTCTTCGTGTATCACCAGACAATCAAAGTCACACGTCGTCATTTACTTCTAACCATAAAATTGAAATGCATTCAACAAAGGCTTTATAACTATTGAGTCAATAGAGTATTCATTAAAATGCTAGAGGTCTCTTAGAAAATCGATGGAATATTTCAATTTACTTTAAAAAACTGAATTCCTTTGAAGTTTATTGGGCAAAGGAGTTCGCAAATCGTGAAGAACAGATGAAAAGATCTTCACTGTGACGTTGTCTTAAATAACAATTCGATTGAATCTGGTTTGGTTTGGCTTGGGTTTATTTTTTTCTGTGATTTCGGATGTTCTGTGCAATGTCTTCGTGGGGTGTCATTGGCAACGTTAATTCAGCAAAATAATCTGAACTCTTTCTATCTGTAATTACATTGAAGAACCTTGGTGTTCAAAAAAATTATATTCCTAGATTCAACAAAAAATTCAAAATGAAATTTTATTTGTAAACATAGAAATGGATGATCAGAAATTATTTTAGCATTAAAAAGAAACAAGAAAAAAAAAGTGTGGGAAAAAGACACAGAAATAAAAAATATCTGAGCATTCATCGGTGAGAATTTATTTCCGTGTCTTTTTCTCACACTTTTCTATTAATTTGAGGCACCTAAATTCTTTGTTTAAGAAAAAAAAAAAACCCAACTCAACTTTTCAGTTGTTTAATCTGATGACATAATTTTTTGTTCGAATAGCGTTTTAACGTGTGTTAAATTGAAATTAAAATAAGGAAAATATTACACACATTTTATTAATATTCAAACAGCAACTGTTTGTTTGTATTACATACTTTATTCTTAAATACCTATCACAATTTGCCTTTTTCCTAAGTAAAATACTATAAATAGTATAATTGAAATCCTTGGAGGTGATACTGGAATTCCAGTCGCAATTGAATGATAGTGATTAATCAGTGAAAGATAATTTGTTTTAAGTTTACTACATTTGCTTGGTTGATAAAAAAAAACGACTTTTTTTTAAATAGAAACTTTGGTTACTAGAGATAAGAATAATCGGGATTCTACAATTTATATGTAAATGTGGTTTATAAAAGGAAAATACGTTTTCTGCTTTCATTTAATGTTTGCTTCTAAAACAGTTAGGAAAAACAACATAATTCTTCTATTCAAACAAATCATCATCTTTTTTTTTTATCTAGATCGAGAAGTTTCGAAATTTTCACGGCGCCCTCAGGGTCTAAGCAACTTTTTTTTTATGCAGCCCCCGTGTTAAAATGTAGCAAATAACTGCTTTTCTCTGTCCCAATTTAAAAGAAAATTTAAACAATACCTATCTACTCAACCTATTAAATTCTTATAGGTCTTTAATCCCATCCATTTGTATAACACTCAGTGTTCCCTTCTGTCCCTTTCTCTTTTCTCTATCGTCATCACAAAGCATCCTATCCATTAAATCTATAATTGGCATAATTAGAAGTTTCTCTACACTTAATAAAAAAAAAGTATTTTTTTTTCTCCTCCAAAATGTAAATAATTTTTGTATAATAACCCAGATGTTTTTTTTTTGCTTCTCAAATACTATTTCCTGTTTTATTTTCATTTGCTTCGACTCTTTTGTTCCTTTAGTTTTTTGGCTCTGTTCGATCTCCCTTAAGGTTGTAATTGTAATCAATGCGTACTTCTACAAATATTTTTATAAGCAGTAAATTATAAAATTCCTGGTTTAACCTATTTTCTTTAAATCAGAAACATTCTAAAGACAGTTATTTTCTGAAGCCACTGTAGCAGATCCTTTGCAGCAATTACTGCACAAGCTTCAACTGAAGTGACTTAACTCATCGATTGAATCAACAGCAGCTAATGAAAGCCACCTTAAGTTTGCTTGTTAACAGTCATTTCTCCTTTTGAATTCGACGAGGATAAACATACCTTCTTAATCTGTTATCATCTTAAGGGTGTTTTAAATTATGGTGTCTAGAAAACATCTTAATGAGTTTTTCTTTAATGGTGATGGAAAGACATCTTAAGAAGGCGTGTAAAGTATGGTTTGAAATGCTTACTCTTCACTATTACTAACTTAGTATAAATAAATGGCTTTGGGACTTTACTCTAAAGAGTCAGTTTTTTGTCTAACAGGCTTTTTCTTTTATCACTGCCAAGTCCCAATTTCTATGGATGTTTCTTAGAATGGAATGTTCTTATTCATAAACAGAAAAAGATAAGATTTTAAAATTTCGAACTGTGCTTTTCTCTCTTTCATGACTTATCTGATAACCATAAGCATCGTTTAGAAAAATATAAAAAAATGATATGAAATTAAATTTCAGTAACAAAAGTTTCAGTGTTTTAAAAATAAAATGAAAAGCATTTTTTTGATACTTTAAAAGCGATAACAGTTTTCAACAGACAATTCTTTTGCGCTGAAGTTTTTCCTTGACTTGTTTCTTTGTTTCTGCTTTGACTCGAGTGCTTTCGGAAGCGGTGCAGACGAATCAATATTGGCTTTAGCTGCGTTTGTATTAACACTTGGTCGAGAGGAAGAACCGTTAAATCATTGGGTAAACGCTGTGTTGTCCAACTCTTGTGATGAATGGAAGGCAGTTAGCGGTCGTGTGGTTCTAAGGAAATCATTCATAATCTTTAGCTGAAAATTGTTCCACTACTTTGGCAGTTTTTTTTTGTATTGGATTTCAAGAAGAATTACAAAAGCTTTAATATTTGATTCAAGTCCTTTCTCTCTCAAGAAACAGAATCTACTGAAGCCTTTTTTTCAACAACAGAGATTGGCTTTAAACAACTTGTGACAGAGAATTTAGGCTTTTCTTGAAAAGAAACAAAGAAAGAAAAATAAAAAAGATCTTTGTATAATTAACAGATTGCCAACTACATTAGCACTCAAATAATTAAAAGAAAACAGACAAAATAAAATAAAACAAATACAAAATAAATATAAAAGAGATACGACGTACGTTTCAGAATCTCTTAACAGATTTTCTTTTCAAGTAACATAAGAATAAAAGAAAAACCAACGACCTGGATTAAGGCCCAAAACTGCGACCTTTCCAATCGACACTGCCCTAGCGGCCAGATTAGAAAACACAGGGATGTAAAAACGCTGTAATACAGGACTATAGACCATATTCAAGCACATTTTTTGTAGACAGGTCCTGATTGTAACTCTGAACCGTTCGAATGACACATCACTCGTAGAATTCTCGTAGGTATTTCAATTTACGTTTACCAAAAAATAATCACATCTTCAGAATTTAATCGATGCCCCGTACTCTTACAATGTGTTGCGGTGCTGTAGTTTTCATTGTTGTTTTTGACTGCTGCCAAGTGTTCCTTCATTCGTACACCCAACTCACGTTTAGAATTTCCTACGTAAACGCAATTATTGACTTCACCATTGTGTGACAAACATTTGATACCATAAATGGTGCCCTGCAATTTCAATTTGTCCTCATTAGAGCATTTGACACTTTTTTTTATTTAAAAATGAACCTATTGTGTTAAAAAATTTGCAGGCTATGCCAATACCCGCATTTGCTAAAATCGGTTTTATTTTTTGTAAAGTAACCTCATCATATTTAAGAGTTAAAAGCTGCGCAAAATGTTTTTATTTTTAATTTTAACGTTCTTTTTGTCCACAATAATAGGCATCACTTCTTTTTCTAAACTTGTTTTCGTAAAAATTACGAAAACAACTCAGTACAAATTTGTCTGGGAAGCAATTTTCCTTAAATATCTGTCTATTATTGTGGATCTATCACGAGGCTGCGGTTTCTATCGATATATCTAATGCTTTTAACAATACTTGGTACCCGACGGTTATGAACATCTTCAAGAATATTAACTGGCCTAAAAATCTTTATTACTTCATTTTATCTTGACTCGAGGATAAGTTACTTTAGGTTCTTTCATGTGTTCTGTTTTTAAAGGTTGTCCACAGGGTAGTAATCTGGGTCCTACCCTGTGGCTATTAGTAATGGAAGATCTTTTTGATCGTTTTCGCAATTGAGCAAATGTGATCGACCTGGAGGTTGCCTTGAATATACAAGCCTATGCCGATGACACTATAATTTTGGTGGCGGCCCCATCTATCAGAAGAATTGAAATTATATGGGACTCTTTCTGGCCTCACAACTTGGGGCTACTGACAATAAACTATTAATAGTAGAAAGACTGCTGCTATTCTTTTTGCCAATAAGGAGAACATTAAAAAACCAATTTTCAAATTAAATAATAATAAAATAGTATTTAAGCCTACGATGCATTATCTTGGGCTGGTTTTAAATTATAACTTCCCTTGGACAAACCATTTCGATTACTGAAGGAAAAAGATAGCAATGAACGTTCATAAGCTCATTTCTATTGCCCCCAAAATGGGGGTATATCATCATCATATCACCATGTTGGTCACGGTGGTGCAGCGTGGCTTTCGCACCAAATTTCAGAATGTCCCACCTACCAAGAATTCCATTCGTAAATGGTACGATCAATTTAAGCGACCTGGTTGCGTGATATTCGTTTTCCTCACCTGTGAACCACCAGTTGTCAACAACAATACCTGGCGAGCGGCAGAGGCAAATGTTTGTTATACGACGCAACAGCCAATGACCCATTGCTTTCGCGTTAGCCAGGACTGCGTACTTCGGGTTTCCAGTTGCCGTGGGATTACTATAGGTCGTAGTTCACAGTTCTGAGATACACAAAAAAAAACTTGAACATATGCTCTATCCAACTGTATCATTCGTCGAATCATAACTGCAATAGCGCTTTTGCAGGAAATTTTTGAAATCGTTCAAAAAATTTGTAATCACCCTGTATCACCATATTACATTATTTACATGCTTAATCGATTCAGTATAGATAGACCACCAATTTTGTCCAAATTTCCACTATTTCTCACATGATTAGTAGCCATCTAAAACCGGAAATGGCCTGACCGGAAGTCAGATTTTTTTTCACAAAACCTCCAGGCCATGGGGGGGGTATCCCTCATGGGACTTTTTGATTTTTTTGTCTAACGTTTACGGTATTCAGTAAAACTGAAAAGCTACGAGTAAAACTAGAAATATTACAAAATTGGAAATATTTAAACGTTTTATTTCTATGCCTAATTCAAACGGGTACAATTTAAAACTCACGAACCAATTATTTGCAAGTGCAAAACAAGCAAGGAATTGTGTCAACAACTGATAACAAGTAGTGAACGGCAGATGTTGAACAGCGCGAAGCTCAACGCTGTTCAACAATGCACGCAAGGTGCAAAAGCCAAAATAACAGAACAGAGAAAAATCTCTGATGGAGAAGAACCAACCAAGATGGCTGAATCGAAGAACGATATAGTAAGATGTTGGAACAAGATACCTGATAATCTAAGAAGATAAGAAGAGCACAGGAAATCAACATCATTACGCAAGTAACTCGTTTGAAGAATATCGGGAGATATTTTCAAGATTTGTACGATTCCCAAGGAGAGGAAGAAAGGTGCAAATTCGAATCGAGAGACGTTCTATATCTGCCAGGACTAGATTCTACGATTGATCTCATCATGGTGATACGAATAAATGGAAAGAGTCAACCAATTCGTATCATGAATAAGAAGACATCTTATTAGAACCTTGAAGATTAATGCAAGTTAGTAACCAAGTTACATTTACCTAACAAGGACGTGTAAAGTCAACATTAATCCGTGAACTTTCGAATCACGGTAGAATCACCAGAATAAGTTTGCAAAGTAACGACGAAAGATTAAAGTTAAATGAACTTAGTTACGTTAATTAGTCAACTGTGATTAACAAGGGATAATCAATGCAAGATGTAAAGAGACTCTTAGTTTAAATGTTAATTTACATTGATTGAAGTTCTTGTAAATTTCAAGAATAAGCTGTTAAGAAATGTAACCTTACAAGAAAAGAATATAGCAATTTTGTTAAACGCATTCGAGTTGTTTAATTTTTGGATATCGTAGTTCATATCTTTAAAAGTTCAATTACATAAGTTAAAAATTAGGGGCAAACAAGTTAATGAATTATTTTATTTATATCAGCGATTCACGGACAACACCTCAGAATCTGATATATCATATATCAAGGTAATATCTTAAAAAAAAAAAATTTCATTCCTCACAGAAACAAATATGAATACAGTTTTAATGTTTACGAAGTTGACAATCGATCCATTGCAAATTTGTCCTTCATTTTGCCTCACATTTCTTAGCCTTATCTGAAATCTTTTTATTCAGCAGCATTTGAATTATATTTTTTCATTCTAGTAACCGTTATCACCTTTCTTTGCCTTTTTCTTAATCTTCGGATTCCTTCCAATGAATCCCATGAATTTCTTAAAGTTCACGTTCCAAGTTAAAAGAACCCAACTGACTTTTTTAATTCGGTTATCACAATTTTCCTCCAGAATGAATTCATTCTTCTCAATCGTCTTTCTCCTATCTTTCTCTTCTTGTTTGCTTAATCGCTTCATTTTTTTCGCTTTTTTTCCTTGATTGTTCTTTCTTATATTCCATCTTATCATTGCTACTTTTTTTTCTTCTCTATTCTGACTCTCCACGCGTCATTAACCGCAGCCAGTCCTTCCGAATTGATATCAAGATTTTTCTCTTACAAGAGAAGGTATATCAAAGAAAGCCCAAGAAATACCAAAGATGTGCTTTCGGCCAAATAATTAGACCATGAACAGAAACGGTTCTGATATTAACTAAAGATCATCCCCTAATACCAAAATTGAGTACACTATCCATCGAAAGCGGATCTAAAAATTTTCCCATAGGTTATCACTGATAATTACCTAAGTTTTACGAAAATATACTTTGTAACAAGGTAGCAGGGGAGAGCGGGGACTAAGGAACTGTTGGGAAAGGAGAGTGATTAAACAAAATATTTAATATATAAATGTTCAAGTATTTAAAACAAATTTCTGCTTTGGTTTAGAAGCATTAAAATCACAAAAGAGTGTATTTGTCAAAATAGCCAAGTTTTAAAGCTATAATAAAAGAAAAGAAAAATAAAGAATAATTATTATAATAAATAAAAGAGCAAAATGACTATAAAAGATATTACAATTAGTTATTTTTTAAAGTAATGGCAATTGTTTCAACCATCACTAGAACTACCTTCACAATCCTCTGAGTTGTAATTAACTGAGTGCTATTAGATGAAAAAGAGCTCTCAGTTCTCATGGCCGAGGACAATTTGGATAAATTTTGAAAGATAATTATACAACTGCAGTATTGGTTGTTGGTTTGTCCTAACAAGTGGTGAAATCTGTAAAGAAGTTTTTTTTTTTTTTTTTTTTAAACCATTATTTGAATTGCTTCACACTTTTAAATTCTATAGAAAGATCTTATTTGTAATAACCCAAAATCATTTCCCTATCTCGCTTTACAAACGATCTCATAAAAATCTGCTCCCAAATAAATTTTCCACTCTCATGACTTAAACATTCTAATTAGTAATGAAAGCAGAAAAACTCAAGCAGGACTGTCCACATTTGTCACTTTTCTATCTTGAATCTTTTGCTATCCTCAAATGAGTTATGCTTAAAAAGCAACTAAAACGATGCCATATTATTCTATCAGAGAAATACAATATTCTACAATAAAACTTCTTTATCACTTATAATGACTTATTAATATAAGAAGTCAGTTCTTCAGATATTTAGGTATTATTCTTCCACAAGATTTGTCCAGGAATCTCCGTGCAAACAAATTCCTTATAAAATATAAAAAAATGTGGGCATCCTTAAGAAACTTTATGTATCCAACTTCAACTGACATTTCTTCCCTAGACAAACACTTTTATGTCTTTATTAGTCACTAATTCACACGAATCTGAATACGAGATAAAATTTAGAAAGGCCGCACAAATAATTAAGAATAAAATGTAGTTAAAGTACACAAAGATTTTCTAAGATTCCTGGATTCAAATATCTCGAATAAATTCTACTCGATCCTATGGGCTACAAAGAAAATATCACCCAAGCTTCTGTTGTCATTTTTCATCCATAAAACAATCACTACTAAAGTAACACTAGCATTAATAGCATTAGCAATACTTTCTCATTACTGTCATTAAATCCCGTTCCTATCTTTGTAATTCTAGATTCAGTCTTGATCTGTTAATGCCAAAACAACATCCAACTCTCAATGAAGAGTGGTCAGCTACATCAAATTTGCAAAACAATTCCAAAGAAAATGCTCTTCTCTGGCCCAATTTAAAATAAACTACATTTCTCTTCCTAACTTATAATCAAAGTAAAGAAAAATTTGGTTAATCTTGCCTTTGCATAGCATTTAATACAAAGGTAGAAACTGATAATAAGCTGTAGTTCTTATTTCTCTTTCTTTCCTTTATCTGGGCAAGCGCCTTCACAGTTACCTTGAAAGCAAACCATCCACTAAGTAGCTACTTAATTTGACTAATTTATCAATATAAGCCAATGCTTCGACACTTCCTCACATAAACAGCGTTAAAATGTCTTGAAATATTAAAAATATTTGAAAAATACTAAAATACTTCAAAACATCCTTAAAACATATTATTGCACGACGTACGTTTATGTGACGAAGTGTCGAAGCATTGGCTTATATTGATAGTGTATAACGACACGTAAATATTGTTAATTGACTAATTTACTTTGTAATATTTCCTAAGTATTTGATATATAAAAATTAGATATTTTCCTCTAAACTGTAACGACGGCTTTGTAAAATATTTCAATTGTCTATTTTATTCATGAATTCTTATTTAGATTCGGAGCAATACAAGGCCATTAGAAAATGAAAATTCCTTATTTATATCGAAGAAGCCTTAAAACCAAACCAGTGGAAAAAGAATTTTTGCAAGTTCAGTTGTTCCAAAACATTATCAAATCACTTTACCTTCCGGTTAGAAAGAAAGCTTTCTTAAAACATAGAAAGAGAATGGGGGAAAACAAATTGTTTGATATTACTTAATAACAAAATCTCAAGAAAACTGATTGAATATAAAAAAGTTAGGAAAGAAACTTAAAAGAGAAGCCTGATTGAAAGTTGTTAGTTGAAGGAAAAGCAGGATATCCACAGCCCTCAACATATGATAGTATTAATAGAGAGCAATTAAATACTGCAAAGCAGAAACTAGGGATATCAGGAAAACTCATCAGAATAGTGAAACCGACAAAGTCGGTAACCAAATTCTGAGATATAGAAAGATTATTCAAAAATCTCTTTAAACCAACAATGGACTATATTAAAGCATATTTATTTATTTATTAGCATATTTATTATCTGAAGTTGCTCTTGAAAAAGTGACTAGAGACAAATAATCAGATTAGAGACACAATCTTTTATATTTTATATCAGTACAACTTGGATCTGATTGCTAGATCTCTATGGGTATTGGAAGAAGCTTTTCTAATCCTACAACAGGCTGCTAAGAAAATGGGATTAATTATTATTAACGAATCCAAGACTATATGGCTTCAGGGAAAACCTACTTTCCATCTATGCCAGCCATCATTAAATTAGGAAAGATCAGATATTCGATAGTGTTGACAGTTTTAATACTTAGGATCGACTGTGACCCAAATCCAACGATCCTTCTGAAGAACACAACACCTATTAATGGCTGCAAACAGGAGATATTGCGCCCTGGATAAATTATTGAAATCAAGAGATTTATCCCGTTGACTATTTGTAAAACCCTGATAAGACTCATGCTGAGATATGCTTCATGAGACACTACTTAGACATGATAATTTTTCGAAGAACTTTCCTTTCCAACGCATCCAGAATTCGTGTAAGAAATGATACTAAGTGTGAAAATGGATTATCCTGCAGGAAGCAGAGAGAAGTGTGGCTTTTTTCCCCCCTCTTCTTACGATTGGCTGTTTTCACTGGGCCCTCCAGGAGAATTGAAAAGTACTCCGCGAGTTTATCGATCTTCCTTCTGTAGGAAATCCAACTTCAAACACCCTTCAAATCCCAAAGAAAGAGTCTTGGGCGACGGGAAAGCCGTTCATTGTCGACACATTCTCACCCCTCTTCGAAGGTCTTACTCCATTTATATATACTTACATCAGACAACGCGTTTGCGTATTTTGGAAGATTTTACTCCTTCCCTTGTAAGAAATTTATTAATAATGCGTTGTGCCACAACTTGGATGCACTACAGCTTCACTCATGATTCTAACTTTTACTAAACTAAATACCAATGGCTGAATGCTTGGTTAATGTTCGTTCATGTTCCAAAGTATTATGTGACAGGCAGGACTTTCGCGCATGCCTCGTTCCTTTGGTGAGCGATGTCAATTATATGTTTAATTTCAACGTATTCTTAGGTCAGCGAGTCTGATATGGGCCAGTCATATTCCAAGACTGAAGGATTATGAAGACCCAAGAAGGTCTTGTTTGGAAATGCGGGAGGACAAAAGAGACAAGGAGGAACAAGGTTAAAATGGATTGATATAGTAGAAGAGGATATAAAGACTTGGTTGTCAGAATTGGAAGATTCCAGTGAAAAATAAAGAGATGAATCACGAAAATTTGTTGAGGAGGCCAAGGTTTACACTAAAGTATAAAGAATTTAGAATACTTAAAAAGAATTGGAGGAGATAATAATGTTACAAAGTATATCATGATTACTATTATTAACTGTAGTATTTTTTTATAACAAATAATCATCAAGTAATAATGAATAAATTAGATCAAGTCCTTAAGAATAGGAGAGCAACTGGAGGTATCGTTATTAATGCTTAGCTACATAAATATTATTCCCAGGAATTTAAAATTTAACTGTTACACTTGGGTATTATGATATGTATAGATGGAAATAATCTTAATAATTGAAGACTTCTATGTTAATGAATATATTTAAATAAACAAAAAGATATATTTAAAAAAAAGGTGCACGACAAAATTATGACAACTATGGAGGCATCTCCTTTTTAAATATTTGATATAAAATCTGTTTAATAAAGTAAAAAAAAATAGCAATTTGTTCTGAAAAAATATGTGAAGAAAAACAAAATGGTTTCAGGAAATGGAGATCCAACATTTGTACTAAAACTCTAATTAATGGAAGAAAGGAATAGAATACAATCTTCTCAATTTAACTTGCATTTATTGACCGAAAAATTTCATGATCGGGTAACGGATAGAAATATAAATTGCTTAATAGAATTAAATATAACGACACAACTACTTAATACAATAGTTCGTAGCAATAATGGATGACAAGTTCTTGAAATTCAAAACATTTAAAGGTTATATCGAACCAGTTAGAACCTGATATAACTTTGGACTTTCTCTGATTTTATTCAATATGGAAAAAAAATAAATAAAGCATGAATGGATGAAATGCAGAACTGGTATTCAATAGATAAACATAAACTAACACATTTACCAAATGTAGATGAAAATTAGACGAATCTGAAGATCAATTGCAAAATAAAAAATAAAAAAAATACATACTATCCGCAGTTATTTCGGTCATGAAGATTTCTACTATAAAAAGATATAACTATGGCTTACAGAGAATTAGAAAGATGGAAACTGATTGTAAATGAACAAATAAAGAGAATTCAAGTAACTGGGAAGTAGTAAATATTGAATAAAAAGACATTATTTTTTAAATTAAATGAATTTTAATCATCATTTTGCAAATACATGAATTAAGATAATTTTTGAAATTACATAAAATTACAGACAGTAAATTATCGTTGTGTCTACAATTGATGAATTCTTATCCCATCAAATAAATCTAGATTTACAAAATATGTAAGTGAAAAATATAAATTTTACTATGTCCTCATAAACTAACTAAACTAACTAAAAAATTAGTTTTACTCAATCAATCACGGCCTTTCACTCGATTCCGAGCCTTGATATTTATTTTGGGAGTTTTACTAGGTCCTCATAATTCTTGTGCCTGGAAGTTTTATTAGATGCTGGTTGACTTAAACACAATAAACTGGACCATATGACAACAAAAATACTCAATATCTCCAATCCTTCATTATTTATATTTTGTTGATGTAAGAGAACCATAACCAAATAACCAACTTTCATAATTTGCACCACTTAAGTGAATGATAGATTTAAATTGAACTCCCAATGTACGATTTCAGATTGTTGTCCAGTTTAGTAGAAAATTGGACCTCAATGGCTCAAACAGTCAATCAAATTTAACTAGCAGAAAGCTGGTCCTAATGGACAAAGGATCATTGACTGAAGTCAGATGATTGAACCTCAACGATGGATATCCAACAGTTCAGTTTATCAATGAACTTACAAAAACAATTTATATAATAACAGTATCACAAAAAAAATAAGTATTGGAATGTAATCTCCAGGAACAAATTTACAACAAATTTAAATTTAATTAGAATTTTTTTGAGAAGCTTTTTTTATTTTTTTTATTCAAAATAAACTTTAATTGAAATAAACTTATTGTTTTTATTATCTAAGATAGTAAACAAATATCAGATGTTATAAAATGTTCAATATAATGAATTCATTACTGTCATTATTAATTTTTAATAGCTAGTTTTTATTCTTAAAATATCTAAAAAAAAAGTATGTTTTTATTTCTGCATCGGGAAATTTTTAAATTTATATATAAAAATTACTATTTCTGTATTGTTAAACATGAAAGACTATATAAAAGAAGTTTTTTATAAAGAGGATTGATAATAATGATTAAAAATTTCTTACAATTTTTGGAAAACTTAAAACTCGTTTCTTCTTCAAACAACTGAAAAGAGTATTTGTTTAATATGAACTAATAAAATGTTGAAAAAAACATCACTGTATTTTGATGTGCATTGTTTATAATATTTTCAAATTAAAGTGTGCTAACTTAAAACTTATATTCTTTAAAAGTTATCCTCCATTTTCCCATTCCATTTTTCGTCTTTCTGAAGCAATAAGAGCGTTCGAAGAAAATCTCATAAAGAAGAGTGGGAAAGCCGAAGATGAAAGTTGTAATCCAAGCATCGAGAACTTTCCCAGATAGAACGAAAAAAAGAGCAATAGGAAATCTATATTATTTATGTATTAGAAAAACCGATTTTTGTAATGTTTCGATATTTGAGGGCCATTTCCTTAGTTTTAACTGATTTAACAGCTTGAATCGTTTTTAAATCTTGACAAATTTCCTATTTAGAACTATAAGACTCATAGGCACGTTTTCAAGTCGATCTTCTCCATCCCCTAGCATTCCTCAAAATTATAAAATTGTGTTATTTCTGCGATTTTCAGGTTTTGATGTGTCTTATGTTTTACTTCTGTGTAACTGGATTCAAACAAAAGAAGTGCGTACGAATTTGATCTCAGTAGCTTCTCGGATATACAAAAGCTGTAAGACTACAAACACTGAGTAGTATATGAATTGTACAAAAGAAAAAGAATCATTTATAGCTGCTTAATATTTTAGTATTTACCATGTTACATTTTTTAAATTTGAATCACATCCATCAAATTTGCATCAAAATCGGAGGTTCAGCTTTCAAAGAACATCGGATTTATCAACAAAGCATTAAAACCCACACGCAGTTCTCATTAAAAATTAATTTGCACAGTTATGATGGTCTTGTTTCTCTCCATCCTTGAAATAAATGCGAAACAGAGTAAAGAGAATATTTACGATTGTATAAAAAGTTCGCTGTCATCATTTCATAAACTTCAACGCAAGGTACTAGAGCCAAGACGCTGCTGTTAAACATAAGTGAATACATAAATAAGTGTAAATATTAAAAAAGGGAAGAAACATCTCTTGAATGCAAAATTCGTTAGTTTGTTTGCTTTTCACGCATTGAACCATCATCGATAGCAATCTGGGACAGCTGTTTCGTCCTTACTAGGACTCATCAGCCAGATTTAGCTTCGATGTTTGACCTCAGAATGGAAGTGGGACCCGGTCGAAAGCAAACAAAGAAAAAAACGCTGTAATCAGTAGAGGAAAATTACCTCGGCCAGCTTTGCGCTGGGCACGAAAGGCATTTAATAAGGGCAAAAGGCCCAATGTAAAGGTGAAAACTTGATAATAAAGAAGGTTTAATGTGCATTAATGTAATATGAAAAAGGGAAACAACATCTCTAGAATGCGTGATAAGAAAACAAACTAACGAATTTCTGCATTCTAGAGATGTTTCTTCCCTTTTTCATATTACATTAATGCACGCTAAACCTTCTTTAGTAAATGTAAATATTAAAAAAAGAAAATTTTAATATTAAAATAAACACTAGTGTGAGTAGGATTTCTGTTTAAAAGAAATACGAAAAGTAGTTTTACTATTTCAGTATTTATTCCATCATTAGAAACGTTTACTATTTATTAATGATAAATTTGGTTCATCTGCTTCATAATAAATTATGAAGCAGATACAGAGATAATCATTTCCATCTGATATTACCTTGTTTTGTTTTTTATTTTGCTCTGTTAATTCCTTTAATCTCTCCATCCTTTTTCTTTCATTCAATTTTCGTAGAAGTAAGAAATCGTTTCGAGTTAATTCCTTCTTCTCTCGCAGACATTCTGGACTCGGTGCCATAATTTTATTAATCCTTCGATAACTTCGCTATTATTGCACTTTCAGTTAAGCCAAGAGGTTATAAATTTAAATTTCCTTTGTAATCTACAACAATACACCGTTGTTCAAAACGTTGATACATTTTTTTAATGTAACCTCCATAAATTGTTAATGTTTTCTTGTTTCATATTTAAGCTCTTCTTTTTTATAATAACATTTCCATTAGATCGCCGACTAACAAACTAAGATAATGGATTTAAAAAGCTATAACAATATATTGAAAGAATTTTAATTGTTTAATTAATTAATTTTAATTTTAATTGTAATATTAAATTACTTGAAGAAGAGCATTCATAAAATTTGCTGAACAAAAAAATACACAATGAAACAAAAAAATCTACATACAGTGAAGCTCTGCTATAACCCGGTCGTTTATATCGCAAATTCGGATATAACGCGATTTGGTCTTGGACACCTTTTTTGGAAAAGGTGTATAATTGTAAAATTGCAAAATTTACCATATTTTCGCCCAAAAAGTACGAAAATCGATTGATTTTAGGGAACTGCTCGCGATTTATTACTTACTGGGTAATATGTCTGTTATGTTTTGTGATTTTGTAGTTTACAACCTGTTGGTACAATATTATTTTTTTATGAAAATAAAATCAAAGGTATAAATTAATATGCTTGTTTCCTTATTATTTACAGTAATTGAGACTCTATACCCACCCTAATGTCCCGAAAATGCGTAAAATATATATTTTAAAAAAATACAGAATCGCGGACTAAGAAAACAGAAATACTGTATGAAGATTTTGGCTACTATAACCCATCATGTTGAAAATGTTGAAAAGGTAATGATGTATAATTCTTCATAAATACTGTATAAAATTCTCTCACATCGCTCTGAATGATGTAGGTAATCGCGAAATGACCATTTTACATCGATTTGGAATCGTGTGGGCGATAATAGGGATCGAGTATACGACACTTATCATCGCGAAGTAAAAAAAAACCTCTGGCAGATCGCGATCTTCGAGATCTTGGATCCGAAAGATCGCGATATAACCGAGCTTCACTGTATATAAAGAAACCCTGATGAGAGAACTTGCAAGAGAATAAAAACGAAAAAAAAAAGAGAAAGAACAAAATGGAAGGAAAGGAAAAGAAATACTGATGATTCTGAAGATTTATTCTGTAGTGATCACAAAAAAACGGCAAAGAAAAAAAAATTCTTAGTACGTAAATATGTAAATAAATTTAAGTTATTTTTATAAGTAAAATGAGAAAACAATAATTAACAAAGTGATTCCTTTACAACCAATAACTATATTTACTTTTGCAAAGAAAGAATTATTTAATTTCTTTAATTAAGAAAAAATAAGTATTCCAATGCATCTAAGTAATTGAAAAAGTTTAACAGAATTTTTCCTTTTTGAAAGAAATCCAACTGTTTTCAAGAGAAACCGAGTAATTGATCTAATTAATTTAATCTTTCCTTCCTTTCATCGATTTTGGCCAACTATGGACCACGGGCTAGCCCTACCTGACAACGTCAGGGTGAGGCTAGGAAATTCCAGAAGGGGGACGAGATTCACATCTCGTCCAGAAGAACCCTGAGATAGTAAGTCCCAGGGGAGAAATGGACGAAACACAGAAGAAGAAGGAAACAGCCATGCCAAGGTCGGGATTCGAACCCGGGTTCCGACATTCGGCCACAAGGCAGACCGCCGTCTAAACCGCTCGGCCATGCCGGAACGGCTCAATTTAATCTTTAATAACAGAAGTGATTCCATTTATAACAAACTAGGTGTGTTATCCAGGTGCAATAGAAAGCAAAGAATTGTAAAGTTTTAATCGCTACTTAATTAAAGTATCCCATTATAGGCCTTGGGGTCTCCCTAGGCCTTCCTCCTGCTAATTTCAGTAAATCGAAATTACTGAAAACCTATAAGCCTATATCAATGAGACATACTTTGTAGCATCTTTATAAAACTTTTTGCATAACTGTGAAATTTTCATGAAATCAATAAATCCAGTAAGAAGATGAAGCAAGTTGAAAATAAAAGTAGAATAACACATTGAAAGCCATATTCATAGAAAAAGTGTCTTATCTTTAGAGGATATATAAATATACATATAGTTAATTTCGAATTTTTTTTTATTTCTTTCAATTGCACTTAAACTGTCATTCGTTCATGATTTAATGGTCTCTTGTAGAAAATGCACATAAACAAATAAATTAAACTCCGTCTAGAATCAAATAATAATAGTCATCACAAAATTAACTCATCCACTTAAAATGTTTGATGTGAAAAGTAAAGAGAAACCACCACTAAAAAATTAAATGTACAAAAAGCAATTAAATTCTAAACAATTCAATAGAAAACATTAAATAGGAAACATTAAACATCTAAAATGGAGATAAAAAGGAAATGATATGAATTATTAAAAGACAAACAGAGAAAATCTAACAATAACTTTCACTAAACCACAATCTTCAATTTGATGGCTTAAGCTTACGTTTTTGATATTTGAAATATACTGATGAAATCATTAAATTTATATTATTATGATATTTTATAATATACATTTCTACTTTCGTTTTTAATACTAACAGACAGAAATAAGTAGCTCTTAAATATTCACTTTTGTCGAAGGAATTGCAGTTTTATTGAGCGATTACATTGTTATCAAACAATGCGATACTGTTATGTAGGTATTTTTACTGCAGCTTTGGATAAATAAATTTAATAAACCTTTGAATAAAGGTTATTCAGAGGAAACATTAAATTAAAAACACAAACCAAATGAACCCAAACATCATTAATGTGAATATTAAAACAAATATAGTACCTGAATCTCTCCAAACTTTAACTATGACCTAACGATGCTATTTTTGAATTTCTGCCTTTCTCTAAATGAGATCAGTTTATAATAATTTCTAAGGTTTATCAAAGGAAACACGACACTAATACGAGTTGAAACTAACTTAAGAACGTGTGAAATGGAAATAGTCCTCTTATCCAATGGTAAAATATCTCAACACATGTTGTCGCAGAACATTTGGATCCCGCGTTTCCTGATCAACGGAACTACGCTTTTGTAGGTGTTAGGTCCTACACTGACCCGCCTATGACCTCCAGGAGAGAAACCTAGTATCCATTCAACAGAAAGGCTACAATACCCCTCCTTGAACGAAAATTCTACGTTGTAGAAACACTACTGGATCCATACATTCATTTAAAATAAATAAAAAATAAACAAGAAAATTAATTAAGAAAAACGTGAAGGTAGATTCTTAAGTATAGTTAGTTACTTAATTATGTATTGTTTACTTCTGCATATTAACTTTCTGTGTTTTCTTTTAGAAGTATTTCTGTTGTCCATTAGATGATATCCCAAACCCTTTTCAATTATTTGATGTTGATAATGGAACAGCTCTAAATACACAGAATTCGAGTACTAATTATTAGAGCCGATGTTTTTGTATTCATGAACAGTTCCCTCTTTAGCAGTAAAGGCAGATGCAGTCCCTGGATGACTTAAACCAAATTTCTTTTTTATCTAATTTTCCAGGAATTTTCTTTGGGCAATGTTCAGAAATTTATGAAAATAATCATAGTTTTAGATCAATTGTGATTGAATCAGTAAATGATAATCTTCCATTAACTGAAACTAAATCTATGAACATTAGGTGGTTGAAAGTAAACAAGGATCTCTTAAACCATATTATAACAATTATCAACTGTTTCTAAGGAGATATCTAGTTAAATACAGTAAAACCTCAAGTCGTCACTCAAGGGACCAAACATTTTTGAAGACTTAAGCGGAGTGACGACTTAAGCGGAGTGATGACTTAGGCGGAGTGGGCATTTTTGAAAAACAAATAAAAATGAAAATAGTATTTTCGTGAATTGCTGTAGGATTCGGTGAGAAAAACAAGATTTTCAGAAATCAATACATGCAAATGAATGAGTGGAAAATAAAACAAACAAACTCTTTTTATAATTACCACATTTTAATTGTTTTAAAAGAAAGGCAATGTCTATCTTTGAAACGTTCCAGCCAACCATTGCTGCCGCCGAAATCTTCAATGTTCAACTCCTTAGCAATATCCATGGCTTTTTCTTTGAGAATCACGGCAGAAATCGGCCCCATTGCGATCTGGAATGTTTTAGCCATCGAACTAAAACCTCCTCGATCTCGTCAAACTTCGATTTCCTCATTCTCTTTCTTTTGTCTTTGCAGTCAGCTTCTTAAATTACTTGTTTCGATGAAAGAATATCGTTTAATTTGTCCTGGGAATATGGTGTTCTTTGGCAAAAGCTGTTTCCGAAACATTCGATTTTTCAAAAAGGGCAATTAAGTCTTTTTTTTTTCTTTAAAAGATAACGAGGTAAGTTTTTCCTGGCATGTTAAAAACGTAATAGAACCATTGAAATTGCAAGAGAAAAAAATAGCCCTTATAGCGGGGCTTACTCGCTATGAAATGAAGTCACATTCAGGAGCGGTCAAGAAAAACGTCTACACTCGACAGAGTCGCAGCGAGAAATGTGCTTTGAATGATTAGCAGCGAGATTCCAAGAATCCCCCGAAGGGGTAGGAAAGGAATGAAGTGACAGGCATGGTCGGAAATCCCCGTAAAGGCTTGGCTTTCTTAAAGTGAAGGGACAGGGCTGAAAAGACAACACGATGGCATGCAAAATGGAGAAGAAAGATGCTATTGGCCATTTTTGAGGGTGACGAGTTATCCGGAGTAGAATTAAATTTGGTGACGGGTAAAGGAGGGTTATTTTACATTATTGTGTATGAGACCTTATCGGGACCAAAGGAAAACGACGACTTAAACGGAGTGACGACTTATCCGGGTGGCGACTTAACGAGGTTTTACTGTAATAACATCCGCAAGTCAAACTACAATTACTTTATAAATGTCTTTGATTCACCAAATAGCTCCAATAAATTGAATCTTAAAACAAACAGCTTATGGATATTGCAAAAGTAACAGGAACCTACAATCAACAACACCATTTTTCAGCGTTATATTAACGATAAATGGAGAATAAGAATACGCAGGAAGAATGAAAGTAATCGGAATACGCAAATTAGTACAGCATTATCAATGGGGACGATAGGTTGCACAGTGGTTCAAAATGCGAATCTAGCGGAAAAAAATTCTATTTTCTTTTAAAATATTTTTGATGCATAAACTAAGGAAACGGTTAAATTAGTAACATTATCATAAAATTATTATAAGATTTATGTTAAATAGCAAAAAAATAACTATAAAAAAATCTAATAAGTTACATTTGACAAAATGTTTTTAATTCCCTAAACTTCACTTAAAAGCTTTTAAATTATACTCATTAATCTTATAATTAAGGTTGAAATCATTAAAATTATTATTTCTAGTCACTATCAGCATCGCTGTCATTGTCTTCGTCATCATCATCATCTGGCTCTGCCTCACCTTCTCGTTTTCTTTTGGTTCTGGTATGTCCGGTTCTTTGAGAAGCTGTCGAATTTCCAAAGATAAACTTGTTTTATTTTTGTGACGCAAAGAACGAATACTTGTGATGAAAGCATTAGACTAGGAGCAGATTTAGAACATTCTGCATTGTTTCGATTCTCGAACATTTTCGAGTATGGCTTTCACGAAATTTTCTTAGATGTTTGTTTCTCATCTCTTGGGCTTCTTCTGAAAGAATTCCAATTGGTAATAGTGCATATTCAATAACTCATGCATTATGAATAAGAATCTTATGCACAGTGACGGGCATGTAAAACCAGGAATATAACTTGAGGTAGAGGTTTCTTGTCTCTTGTACAAAAAATCAAACGTTTTGGCATTTAAGTCACAAGACAATGTTCTTAGAATAGTTCCAAATATATAGATTAATTCTTGGTCAATGCCTGTAATCGATGCTGAAAGATTAGGTAGGTTGATTAAGATTAAGAAAACGATAGGTTGTATTACCATCAGTACAACTACCACTTCCTCCAGTTGCTGACTGATCCACTATCAGACCCATTTCTTTTTGAAATTTATTACCTATATTTTCTTTCCTTTTTTTTCACTGATGTTTTTTCTTCTTTTCCTTTAACCTACCACTAATTTCCAGCCTGTAGGCCTACAGGGCTTAATTTCCAGCTTATTAATTTCCACTTGTTTATTTCCAGCCAACAAGGCTTTTTGCTTCTTAATCATCATCTATTGAAAGCCAAGGTAAAGAAAAATGGCGCAAGTAGGCGCAAGATCTGCGTTTAAGCCCATTTATGTCAGGCGTTTATGTACATTATAGAGAAGATTTTAGCGTTTTATCTCGATATTTTTTTTTTATCAGTCACTTTGAAAATTTGGAAAATGATAGTAAGTAATTTTGTTTGAAAATGTACAAATTCATACCAACAACTAACAATTCTGAATATTTACACAAATATTATGCCAAAAGATTCTACAAACCTTCAAGTAATGTTTATCGTTTGAATCAAAGCTTCCTTTTGTTTATATTGAGTCACAAATTCTTCTTCCCCTTGCAGCGTCATAAAACGTCTGGCACCAGAAGGAATGGGGGGAGATGACGACATCTTACTTTACAGGTCTGTAACTCTGTCATATCTTAAATTTCATTTATTTAAAATCTGAATCATGATGAAGCAAGATGTTTATGACTTTATTACAGTTAAAACAGCCAGTTTTTCGGAAGTCACAAAAATGACTTTGGTCCCACTAAATAAGCGATTTGAACCGCTGTGCGTTGGGATGAAATTGCATTGATCTACTGGAAAACAGTTACACTCTTCAATAGATTATTTGGTCACTCGCAATCCATAATACAATTTGACAGCATCGACGACAGATTGACAAGCAGTTCTTGAGAGATTCTGTGTCATTCGTGGTCAAGGGCCAGCTCCACTGACGAAGGATCACGGGAGAATGTTGGTATTGTCAGTATATCTTCTAAGGACATCCCAGCATGTTTTAATGGGATTCAGGTCTGGTGAATGTGAAGGCCAGTCTCTACATCGATTTCTGCATGTTGTTCACTATCTAACGCAGTATCTGCGTGCATTATCATTCATGAAAACAATTTTTTCTCCAACTGTTCCCCCGCTTAAGTACAACGGCCTGAAGAAGAATCTCATTCCGTATTTTACAGTCGTCAGTAAGGATGATATATATGTAGATCAGTGCGACGGTCTATATTAATGCCTACCTACTCCACAACCATCGAAGAAAACTCTTTCCTGCATGAAAGCCGAATTCTCCCAATTCAGGAGACGACGATTTTCTGTGTCTGTCCAGCTTCCAGCTTTTTGCTCTTTAAGCTAATTGCCCGGATAAATCATGTTGCAGAAACACTGTCCAGTGATATCACAGTCGCAACTGCAAGGTTTTACTGAACGGCAATAATCCAATAATTCCAATATTTACAGCCAAATTTTACTGCAGTGTGATGATGAACATGTTTTGCAAATTTAAATTTTAATTCTTCTTTCATATGCTTATCTTTCATTGTCCTTAATAAAACTCTTAAAAACGGTGATATCGATTGCCTTCCCTATTATTATTGCACTGTTATTGTTTTGACCTGTGTTTTTATATGAACGAAATTTAATCTTCTTTCGGTTCACAATTGAAAGATAAAGGGGGTGTCTAACATCTATTTTTTCTCTTTAGGTTATGGATGCTCTCCCGGGGCTGCCATGATTGAATATTTCTTTTATGTCGAGGGGAAAAAAGCGAAATTTGAAATATTAACAAAAATATCAAAGAAAGTCCAAAGGAGATCCCTTGGAGAAATGGAGGTATTAAAACAATCCATTGTAAGAACTCATTTCTTCGAAACAGACAGAAAATCTTAATGAAAAAAATGACAGTGATATAATCTTAATGAAAAACTCAGAGACATGAAGTGTAAAAGTGCAGAGTAAATGATATCTGTGACAGCAAAGAATTTTAAAAGAATTCTCAAAACTAAAAGCTAAGCAACAACAACCAATCTGGCAATTTGTTTTTCTTTTTTTAATTCCAAAGGAAAACTTTGGAGCAAAAGGTATTCAATGAAATATTATAAAAGTTGCATTGCATAAGATTTATTATTTGGAAGTAAATCATGCATTTTCGAAAAAATGAAGTAATCAAGTAGAAGCCACTATTAGATGAAATTCCATTCATTATTGGAAATTTAATCGAAAGCATTAATACATTAGTTTTCCGACCAACAACTGTTTTATTTGCTCTTAGTTAAGAAATTTAAGAAAATTTGGCAATGTTCTTATTAGCTAATGTAAGTGATGGAAATATTAAAAAGCAAAGCAAAAACAAAACTGAAACAAATCTGAAACAGACAAATGCATATTTTGTGCCAAAATTAATAGGGCGTTAAAACAACCATTAAAATGTAGGTTTCTGTGGACAACCTATTTATTGATATGCAGAAAAAAAAAAACCATCGCATTTACCTACATCCACTTTTGCACCAAGAAGAGATAAGCATTGAAAATCCAAAGCTATGAAAAAAATTTCAGCCACTTAAGATAAGTATTTGCTAAATTATCTTGATCAAACATCGACAAATTGACTTAAACCTGAATTTCATTTTTTGTTCGTTATAAACTAAGAGACATTAGACTTTGTTCTCGAAATAACTTAATATAGGTTTAAGGAAAAAAAATTTAAAGTGAGAAATCAAAACATTAATTTAGAACAGTGTAATTATATTAGTTAACTAAATTGATTCACCAGTTAATTGCTGGTAACTATTAGCTGAACAGATGTGTTTTATCAAAGTTCTCAATTTAAAAACAAATGCAATCCATCAAATGTTTTAAAAAGAATTAATTAAATAGAGAATAATTTAGTGAAATCCCTTTATTACTGAAAACTAAATACCAGCTGTGATCACTCAATTGTTCTTTATGACTTCCATTGAACTTCTTACCTTAAAAGCTGTTAGAATGGGATCCTCACTTGTGAGGGAAATCCAGGCGGGACTTGCCAACGCCCGGTAAGTGTGAATACGCCGCAGAGAATAACGTAAACTGTCGGTGTGTAGACCTTCCCGGCACTTCTGGCAGCCGCAAGCCAAAGAGTGGGGTTTTTCAATGCTTGCTCCGCGGGATAAAAATAGCTGAAAAACAAGAAAAATAGCATCTAAATAATCATGACAATAGAAAAAGTACAAATATTATTATTCAAATGTTTTATGAAAATTAGTAGAAATTTTTGGTAGAAAATAATTCAGTAATTTATAATATCTTCGTGGTAAGTCACCGTATTTAGAAAATCAAAGTAAGCAAAACAAGAGTGATATTATAGAGTTTTATTACTATATTACTTCTAAAGGATTTTCTTTTCGCTCTATTCTTGTTGCTTTCAACATCAAGTTGGTTTAAACAAGTCCATCAATTACTAAAATACGTAGTTACTCTTGAATCAGCAAAAAAAATTCGGAATTCCCAATTTATTTATTTCTTAATTTTAAACTCCTCGAGATCTTCAAACCCGAAAAGCTGTTACTGCTTCGGGTAGATCCTGAGTCTTTCAACTTCTTCTTAGTGAAGTAAAAATGCCTGATTAATCTTTCAGTCAGAGCAGCTTCTGTAGATCCGAAAGAAATCTAGAGGAAAATTACGACATTATTCTCAACTTAAATGTTGAATGTTTGCCAAAACATTTTAAACTGCTATGGATGCAGTTGATCTCCTGAAGATTCTGAAGGTCAAATACATTTACACAAACTACAAATATGGGTATTGACTGAAAAACATTTTTAGGAGCTGAAAAAAAATAATAATAAAAGAATTAAAGAGAATTTATTAGTTTACAAGTACAATCATTTTTCGCATAATTTATTCAAAATTTACTAACTATCTTTTTTTTTTTAATGTATTAAAATTAAAAGAAAAATAAACCTACAATTTAAGTAATAAAAATATTAAATCATCAATTGTATGTATGTATGTAGTGAAGGTGGGTGGCAGAAGCCAAGCACTGCGACCAGAGGTCTATTGTACTATCCCACGGAAATATGGACAGATGGAGAGAAAGACTGAGAAAGTATGGTGGGAGAAGTGCAGGGGAAACGGGAGAACCCCGAGAAAACCTGCCCAGCGCGGATCGTCCACCATCACGAAACCCACATGAGAACCGAACTCGGGACTCAGAGGTGAAAGGCCGATGTCTTAGCAACAACGCCAACCGCGCGGCCAAATCATCAATTAGTACTTAAACAAAGATGGTGTCGTCTTATATGTCTTTGTGTTTTTATTTTAATCCTCACAGACGAACAAATATCGTGAAATGTCTTGACGGCAATGTTTATATGATGGATATAATATCAATCACAAGACCGACTCAACAAATCCGATTGTCTAGAAATGAAGTTATTTGCTGAATGTTTTTATTTGTACTCATAAAATACAGAGTTATTAATACTTTAGTTGACATAACTGATATATTAATAGACTATTAATAACTGGGAACAATGAGAACTTCACTAATGAGACGATGTTCAGTTTACATTTCGAATTTAGCGTAAACACAATATAACGAAGTTGGAATGTGATCAATGTTCAGGTCAGATGTATCTCTGTTTGTTGGATAGAAGATTCTTCACTGATTCCATTTGATTTATGCTTTACTAAGAATGCGACTTGTTTCATGTTCACACCCTAACCTTTCTTTACAAGAAGTTCTTCTCTAGAACTTTCCAACAAACCATAAAAGGATCTTCAAATCCGACAAACATATAAAAGGTTAAAAATGTTATTTACAATAAAAAAACCACTGGTAGTTTTTTTATTGTAAGTAACTTTTAATCTTTTATATGTTTGTTTGAAGAACCAAAGTAATATAAAAAAAAACACACACACAAGTATTGTACAAACCATAAAAGGAATTCGAGCAAGTTTAGGAAAAAGCAATAAAACATTGGATACAAAAATTACCAGTCCTTAAGCATTTGCCTGGGATAACATTGTTTAAACATTACAACAACACTGATAACATTCGGCAATACTTTTGTCTACAAAAACACATGGTTCACTTTTCTGTTATTACCTTAAAATAGCATAAATTTCCTATTTACCTCTCATGTTTCATCAGTATTGTTGTTTTGTTCACAATTACAATATTAAAGAAAAGTCAATACGTCCAACCCACAGTTTGATGAAGATTTGAAAAATTTTTAAAAATAATAAAAATTTTAAAAATAAAATTAATTTATATATTCAAAAACATGAACTTGTTGAATAGGACAAATATTTTCAATAAAGTTATAAAATAAAGCCAAATAAATATGAAATTATTTTAGATAAAAATTGCTCCGGGAATGTAATTAATAATGCCTAAAATAAAATAATAAATATTCAATTCAATTTGCATGATTTTTCTTAGGTTTTAATTTGTATTTTTATTTGAATGAAAATACATCTTTCATTCAAAATGTAACCCTCAAGTTAATCTACACTAATACATAGCATCTTTTCAAGTTTTTTTTTCTTTTTTAATTTTGGGATTTTTTTTTGCTTTTCTATTGAAAGAAGCATTTTTTTCGTCATCACAAAACAGTGATTTCGTGGTTCTCTGGAAAGATTCATCTTCTGAATTTGATTGTCGAGTCATAATATTTTTTTCTCCTGTTTCCTTGACATCAATGGCTTCCATTTTTTTATAATGAACATTAAAATGAATCACTTTCATAAATTACATTCTTCGTCCACAATTCCAGTTTTCCTCTACAAACTCCCTTTTCTTCATTCGTTTCTCTTTCTGGTAGTTTTGATTTTCTTTTATTGAGTTTTGCACTCGTTAATCCGACCCAAGGTAGTTCGACAACCCAATCTGATAATCCGACATTTTAATTAAAGTAATTTACATTTCCCTACATTTTACGACGAATTACTTAAAATTTCCAACCGTTTTGTTTTTTTGGATCAGACAAGGACTGAAAAGTTGGATCGTTCAATTATGTTTCGATGTAAACAATTAACTTAAAATAAATTAATTCGACTTATTTTTAACTATTTTCTTTACTTTTAATTAAAGATGAGCTTGAATTTCAAATTGACTTCACGAAGAGAAGCAACTACAAAATGAAGACAATTCTAGTCGTTTCAGGAAAGATTATTGGAATCTGTTGACAATTGTTAAGTTCAAGGGCAATAACCATTATTTAAGAAGTTTTATTTCTTGAAAGAATTGCTTCTCTAGCAAAATTTATAAATGTGCCTTTGCGAAATAGTTTGTTTTGCTTTTATCAAAATTACGAAACCAGTTTTCGCAGGAGATTTATTCCAAACACTAATGAAACAAAGAAACTCAAGTTGTTTGTCATCAACCAAATCCACAGGGTTTTTCATAAGAATGGATTTGCATTGCTTGGCTTTACAAGGCCCCAAGATTCGCTCTAAGGATTCCACAGACGTAAATAACGGTTAATGTTAGACAAGAACATCGCATCTTTCTGCAGCTAACTTCATATTAAGACCAGAACTTTCACTAAATACTCAAAATAAATGGGCGAATAGAAATAAGTAACACCAAAATATCCGCAAAAATATAGTTAAAAAAGTTTTTTTGAGTATGTACTACAGCTGGTAAAATTTCCTAAACATCGAAGAGAAAGGTTAAAAAAAATCATAATTGTTACGAAATTTTTAAATTTTCAAACTATTTGAATTTATTTGTTGACTAAAGAAATTAAAGAAATATTATGTTTGTTGAAGAATTTATATTAATATGATAGTATTCAAGATTTCTGTCATATGAAGTAAGATCTCAAAAGGAATTTTTTTTTTCAATTTTTTAAGTCTTAAGAAATGATATTTTAATTTGTTTTCCTGAACATTTCTTTTTTTACATATGATAATCTTCTTATATTTAAATACTCCCTACTAATTTCTTTTCTGGTTGTTTTAATGATTTTGCAATTACTGCTGCAAAAGATAATAATAAAAAAATAAAAATCAATAACCCAAGTTTAAAATAAAGATCTGACTAATGAAACTCAAAAAAATAAAAAATAAAAAATAAATCAGGAATTTAATTCATTAACTAAAATTGGAATAAAAAATTATAATAAAACCGATTTTGACTAAAACTACAACTGATGAATAAATTAATAAATAAATAATAAAATTTTCAACGAGTTTGATTAATTTTTAAGAGTTATAATGAGTTGGAAGCTACAAAATTTTTAGTATTGAAAATTAAACATTTTTAATCCCATCGAATCACAATTTGCTGCAATTGGCCAACTCTGAGATAGGATGGACCATCACGGGGCTAAATCACGCCAGAAATCTTTCAGGGATATTGTTGAAAATGGTGAAAAATGGAATGTTGAAAATTGTCAAAGATTCATCACAAAGTCAAAGGATGGTATTAATTTCTGAAGAACAGACATTTAACGGTAGCCAGGCTTCCATCTCGTGTCCCACTGAACTACAGTCAGACCTCGATATAAGGTCACCCGCATATAAGGTCACTTTTCTAAAGTCCCGGCTCATTGAATAGGAATTCTATGATATGAAATATCGGATATATGGTCAGGTCTTAAATACCGTAATCGCATATAAGGTCACTTTTGTCAGTGATTTCAGTGCCACACTGATTCAATTCCAAGAATTTTTCCTTGAGTACGATCTTTTATCGGCGTCATTTCTCCTTCTGACAGAAGGGACAGCTTTCCCATGCCTGGACGAGTGGGAAGGATATTTCCCGTTCCCATCGCGTCACGTGTCCATCGTTGTTCACCAGGAATTCGAAGGAAAGGATCTCATTCCAACAGTTTCTGTGCTTATGATGTCGACAAAAAGTCGACAAAAAGAAAAACATTGTCTCTATCAGAGAGAAAGAAAATCTTCGAAGATTTAGAAAACTCTAATGTATCGAAAGCATGTTTTGCCGAAGAGCGTGGGATACCACGAACGACTCTCAACTCGCATACTGTTGCAGAAACATGTAATGGAAAGAGAAAAAGGAAGCATTTATCACCGTATGAGAAAGTTGAAGGCGGCCTTCTCCAATGGATAAAATTTGCTAGAGCACATAATGTGCCTACATCGTGCTTAGTACTGAAAGAAAAGGCTTTACAAATAGCCGCCGAATTACGAGAGAACGATTTTATGGCGAGCAATGGATGGATACAAAGATTTAAATTAAGACATGACTTAAATTTTAAAACAGTGTGCGGTGAAGCCGGTGATGTGGATGATAGCGTTTTAAGTGATTGGAATAAATCCGTGTTAGATGACATTTTGAAGCGGTATGAACATTGCGATATATTCAATGTTGATGAATGTGGACTTCTTTTCCGGGTCTTTCCCGACAAAACTCAAAATGTATAGGGGGGAAAAAAAGTAAAGACAGACTGACAATTTTTTTAGAAGCTAATATGGATGGCTTTGAAAAACTGAGACCGCTAGTTATAGGAAAATTTCAAAAGCCACGTTGCTTTAAAAATGTCAAGTCTTTACCTTTGGATTATGATGCAAACAAAAAAGCATGGATTAATGCTAACATATTTGAGAAAACTATACGGCGTTTCGATAGATACTTTTTGAAAAATAAAAGAAAAGTTGTTTTCATCGCAGACAATTGCCCTGCTCATATCAACATACCTCAGTTGAAATCAATTGAGCTTGTTTTCTTACCCCCAAATGTTATCAGTGTTTTGCAACCTTTGGATCAGGGAGTCATTCAAAATCTGAAATTGAACTACAGAAAGCTCCTTCTGAAAGATTTGATTTCAGCAATTGATGAGAAAAAAAATTTTCACGTGTCTGTGTTAGATGCAATTTTTTATATTCATAAAAGTTGGAACTTGGTGTCAAACACATGGATTTCAAATTGCTTTCGACATGCTGGTTTTCAATTTTCTTCAAATAGTGTGGATGAAATAACAGATGAATATGATGAAGACGATATTCCTTTAGCTGTGTTAATATAAGATCTCAGAAATCGCGGCCGTGCTATAGAAGGGGAAAGTGAATACGTGAAAATTGATGATGAAATTGCTACCACTTCTCAAGCTTCAAGTTTCTTAAATTTTAACGTGCGCATTTGAATGATGAATAAAAAGACGCCGACACACAAATTTGATTAAAAAATATATTAACACATTAAAAGCTCATTCTCATTCTCTTATTCTTCATTCTCAAGCTTCAATTTCCGAAATTGTTTCGCAAGTTTTAGATTCCAATGCAGCAGAAAGTGAGGATAACGACAGTGATATTGAAAGTGAAGCGGTGACACAAGCAGAAGCGCTCAGAGCATTAAATGTCGTAACACATTTTTTTTACGAGTCACGAGGGAGCTGAAGAACATTTTCAGAAATTACAAAACTTAGAAAACATTGTACAAAAGATGAAACCAAAATCACGACAGTCCTATATTATGGATTATTTTAAGTAAGGTCAGTTGTACATCAGTACTTTGCTTGAGCATACTTGTACTATTTCTAAAAACTTTATTCCGAATTAAAATTTTTAAAAATAATTTCTTTCTGATTCCTAATTTTAATTGGTTCGACAACAGAGACGACAAAATTTCGGAATGGGCAGGACACTGTATGAGGAACAACCATTGTCCTGACCCCATCGTACACATCGTATTCAATGTTAAAGACGAGGTTAAACGATTCAAATTGGAATCTTGTCTAATTAATAGTTGTGAATGTATCAACAGAGATAAATCTCTTAAAGTAAATGCGGTATCCTTAAGTATTTTCAAAAAATCGTTATTACACAACAAGAAAATTAGAGAATTTTTGATTTTAAAATAATTCTTATCTGGTTCATTCACTTTATATTGGTTTGTTGTTTTGTTACTGATTGTTTTTTGGCTAGAATTTAAGTTATTATTATGTTATTGTTATGATTATTAGACGATATATGTCAGTTGGTACGTTTTTTGTAATTATTAGAATTTTCTTTATGATTATTACTTTATATTCGATCATGATTTGAAAGGGAAAGAAGATGTATTTTCTCTTTTCTCTTTCTCTTTATCTTTACTGTATTTTGTATTTATATTTTATCCTGAAGAAGGCCCGTCATCGGGTTGAAATATAGATTTGATGTTTCTGAAGATATGCTAGAGAAGTGGTTTATTTCAGTACTTTATATTTTGAAGAAAAAAACTAGTTTCAAATTATAAACGAAACATTGGGGAGGAGGAGATTATGAACAGGAACACATTTAGAAAGAAGGCCTTTGAGGGCTTCCGGGATAAGACTAGAAAGAAGGGGGGTGTGCAGTGGACAGAGGAGAGGAGGGAGCAACATGAAGAGGTATTGGAGGGAGAGAAAGAAGAGAGAAAGGAAATCATGACAAAGTTGTCTCACGTGGTCCATAGTCGGCCAAAATCGAAAGAAGAAGAATAAGAAGAAACGAAACTATAGCGATCTCGTTGTGTTTCTTTTTCCGCAAATCGGAATTTTCCCTCGCTTATATATAAAACATAAACTTCCGATAAAGTACCTGCACGACTTTTAGTTAAGGCTGTAAAGGTGGACGAACGGATGGAGGGAACCTTCTTAAAGAGCTTCCCCTTATTACACTTTGTGTACGGGGTTATTAAAAATCAAATACCGTAGAAGATGAGTATTATTTCGTCCTGCCGAAAAGGGATTTCGGTCTAAGGAAAATTCACTGTAGTTTTTTTTTTAATTATAAATATTAATATGCTTATAATATTTATAGGAAGGAATCTATCGTCTAAACTAACATCATGGAGGAATGTTTATTCGAACACTCGGCCGCCATGTTGGATGGATTTAATTCAGGATGGAAAAGTGTGTGTATATACAACGAGTTTAGACAGCAAATCCTGGTATACTAATTTACAAGAACTAAAGTAAGTGACTATTTAAAATAGTGTAATATTCTTCAGGATAACTGAACTCTGTTACTGACACAGTGTAGTGAACCCAACGATATGGAACTTTAATTGACCTGTATGAACAACGAGATAACTTTAATTATTAAAGATTAAAGAACATTGAGAATTCCTACTATGAATTTAGAATTTCATAGATGTCTAGCAAGTCAAATATTAAAGGAGTTCCTCATTGTGTACGCATTTATCGAATGCTAGATAATTTGCTAGAGAACGATTTTGTAAATGCTACAGATAGTTATTGTAACTTTTAACTCGTTTGAAGTGATCATGCATATATAATTTAATTATGCATTAGTGTGTTAATGTAGGATTTATTTAGTTCATGAGATTTTTGATTTTGTAAATTACTATCTCTCAATTTATTTTCCTAAAAAAAAAAAATAATAATAATATTTTCAAGAACTATTTAACAGCGGATATGGACGGGTTTCACGGAAGGCAAAAGGATATGAAAACGTTCATAATACATTGAATCGATTTTTGAATGATCAGCCCTAATCCTATCACTGCCGGGTTCAATAACTTTCCCGTAATGATCTTCGTCGACATTAATTTAAAAAATAATAATTTGGAGTCAGTATAGTAATATTTCACTATTAGTTTCTTGAGGGAGGTGAAGGTAACGAGGTTGTTTACAATCTCATACAGTATCAGAAAAATCTTGATTAGCCTGTAATGGAATAATCAGAGCGGAAGAAACGTAATGATGTACGACAATGTATTAACTGATAAACAAGTATTCAAATAGGCTTTCTATGGACACAGCAAACTAAATTCGATAAAAGATCTTGTTTACGGATTAATGAATTCTAATTAGATGAGCTTTTACGCATAAACAGCTCTCAATCCGTTGAAGCTATGGAATTCATAAGCATTTTTTTCCAGGCCTTTAATAATGATCGACATT
>JAFIDM010014012.1:2780751-2798400 GCA_023159025.1 Thereuonema tuberculata
AATGTGACATTGGGAATGCCACCCACAGTACATGTTAAGATTGAAGGTAATTAAAAGTGACGAATACTACGAAGCTGTAAGATTATTGAAAATTAGAAATTTTTATTTCGGTTTAAGAAGTAATGGCGCTTTTGCTAAGGCTTTTTCCAAGTATTTAAAAACAATTTTTTACGAAATTTTAGTGTTGCGAATTTCTCTTGACATTTCTGTGTCTGTTTCGTCCAGTGAATGAATGGCGAACCATTTTAACCTACCGTGAACCATGTGGGGTTAAATTGATCCCAGCGGTTTTAAAACTGCTATAATTTTTTCAAAATATACGCAAATGGTCTGTTTTTAGAGTAGCTGGAGTTGGAGCATTGCCGCTTCGTGCCGCGATAGCAAATCACTAGGGCGTAGGACTTCATTGTATGAGCACGTGCTAAGTGTGTGAAGGGGTCGTTTTTAACCCCCACGCGGTTCGGAACGTAGCGAAAAAAATAAGATTTTCGTTTTTGTTGCTAAAACCTAAAGTTTGTTTATTTGTATTATTTTATGTTTGTTTTGATAAAAAATAAATATTTTTAAAAATTTAATATGTCTACAGCTTATAGTAATCAGTTTTAATAAAACTGTATTACAAAGAAAGTTTTTAAAAAATTGTTTCTAAATACAGATCCAATTTCCGTTGTCAGAAGTTGACAAATTTTTGATTTATTTTTTTTTTTTATAATAAATTGTTTATTTTTAAAAGATAAATCTTTGTTTAATTTGGATCTGTCCTTACTACGAAAACGATGAAACACCATTTTAAAATGCATTTTTGAAATGATATAGTTTTAGATTATACACTGTAGGATTATAAGAAATTACAAATTTCTTATAAAAATTTTGTTTAGGTTTCAGAACTAAAGGTGCTTTTGGTATGGCTTTTTATAATGACTTTTTCCAAGTTTTTAAAAACAAGCAATTCTTATAAAATTTACATTTCTTCTGTAAGTATTGAAAATATGATTGTGCCCTGCTACATGGATATCTATGGTGGGAATGAAAAATTTCATATTTCTATCTGCTGTAGATTTTGAATAAAACTGTTCACAAAATGTGATCGAGTGGGAATGGATGAATCGTCTCCATTCCTCACCAGCAGTGATCTAACTATGAAGCCTGCAGTGTCAGACAAGAAGTCTGTTATTGTAATTCGTTTACATCGAGTTGTAAAGCCATCTAAAAGGATTCGATTTATGAACTTTCAATTTTTATTCTGTAATTATTATTTAAAAAAGGAATGTAATGTAATATTTAAAAGCGTTATTATTTGTTTACTATGTTTGCCAAATAGTGGCATCTAGATATTCTTTGGCCATCATGCCAGTGAAAACACCCTTATTCTTGTATACACGAATAATTTAATTTAATTTAAAGTCTTTTAATTTAGCTATTAAGATGTCATTGCACATAAAGCATGTTATTTTCTTAGGTAACGTTCTGGCCTTATCATTAAATTACATATTACACCCACAATTTAGATACACAGAATGTTACAGTGATCTTCTTTGTTATAAGATCTACTTTTAAAATGTTAGATTTCTAAAATGTATAAATTTTAAGTTTTGGAAACATGTGTATTTCGAATTTTTTGCATTTCAAAAAGAGTTTATTATTTTTATTTTTCCACATTATACTCGAAGCGAGAATTTCCACATTCTAAGTTAGACAACAGGTTCTATATTACAGTGGAAACTCGATTAACCGTCACCTTCGGGACCGGGACCGGGACTGTGATGGTTAACCGAATAGACGGATAACAGAAATTTCGCAATAAACACATACAGTAACGAAATTTCAATGCTGGTTTGGGACGAAAGGCAAACAATAAATTATAATACAAAGAAAAATCTATCGGTAACAAATAGATATCGTCAAACACCAAACAAATAATAATAATAATAATAATAATAATAGAAACATAAAACAGTAGGCCTACTAGATAATAAGGTTTATAAGTTGAAGCTGTAATCAGTCATCTTCTTCTGTTTCTTCTAGGCTTGAGCTTTTTTTCGCGGCAATGTCCCGTATTTTACGGAGAAGTAGATTTTGCGATCGATGACCGATAACAGAGAATGACGGTTAATCGAGTTTCCACTGATTTCAGGTTCTTTTGATAGTGATGGATTCTATGAAATTTCGATTCTGCTTAGTTTCTGCCCTTAGTTTCTTAGTCTCTGCTTTTTCCTATTTCTAAAACGGGATCTTTATTAAACTTGAAGACAGTTCGTAATAGACAGACACACAAAGAAAACAAAGAAAAACGGATACAAAAGCAAATAAAATTTTAAAAAATTCAAAAACTTAAATGGAAATTGATGAGTAGAAAAATTATGGGGGGGGGGGGGAGACTTTTCGATCAAAAAAAGTTTTTGATGTTTTTGGATATTAACCTTTTTTGTTATGTTTCTCCATTTCACTAACTGTCTAATATTAGACTACAATTATTATTCAGTTGCAATTAGTTATCTCAGCCATCAGATAAGAAAAATTCTGATTGAATCATTTCTAAAGGTTTCAAGAGGAGTGCGTACACTGAAGCGTTCGACAGACTGGCAGAGATTAACATTGGAAAAATAAAGAAATAAATGAAAAGTTAATAAGATGTTATTTAGCGTATTTATGCTGTACATTTAGTGAAACTGAGGAGACATTTATTTTAATTTGATTTACTAATTAACCAATGAATCGATTTTAAAATAGTTTATTATTCAAACAGATTAAATAAAAAATAGTTGATTGAATTAAAAATATCCGTTTTACTTTTTTATTTTTTGATTCTACTTCGGAAAATAAGGCTCGTCCAATAAGTCAGTCCGTATGTGGGTGGATGCCCCCTAGCAACTTATGGAAGGATCTGAAATCTGGACTGTCTATTTGAAGACAAACACAGATCTAATTTTATTTGAAATTTTTCCAGTGAGGATCTCTGATGAGAAACAAACCTTGAAGGTGAAAAAAAAATTCTCATAACCAATAACATTGAATTTTTATCAATATCTTAAATAATCGATATTAAGTGTTATAAGTATTATTTAGTTAATTCATTCTAATTAACCTCTTAAATTCATTAGATTTAAGCTCTAAAAATCTCCATTCTTTTCAAGCCTTTATTGTTCAACAATTCCTTCATTTCAATGTTTTATTATCTTTTTTTTCTCAAGCATCGTCTTGGCATTATTCTGACTCTGGATATTGGAGAACAAGAAGCAAGAGGGAAACCAGGGATGCAATTTCAATCTTTTTCTCATTGAATCTGAGTCAAAGAAAAATGGAATCTCAATTCATCATTGAGAAGCTTCAACAAAGTAATTAAAAATTTTTGACTTTTTCAGATTCTATTTTAATTCTTAAAATCAAAAATGTCCTGATCAATCTTTTGAATTTCCGCTGCAAATCTTCCAAATAATTTACGAACACTTTTTTTCTCAATTATTAATGATGTCTAATTAAAAATCTATCTTTTATTATTCAATGGGAAATGGGAATTCAAACTGAAGAGGATGAATACAAGCAATCAAATAAGAAATCATCAGCATCTACACAATGATCACAAAAATCAGAAGTTAAATCATCTTCTTCCTATGGTAATTTAGGCTGGGCTTAATAGATGTATTCAAATAAGAAGAAAAAACTAAAAAGTGGATTTTTGAATTAATCACGTTCCTCATTAATAATCAATATTTTATTGCCAATGATTTAATATTAAAACAGACAGAAGATTTGTTCATGGGACTTCCTTCTTCTGCTATTCTAGCGAAGATATCCACGCAATATTTAGAAAAAAGTAATGGAAGAATTCAATGAGGAATTCTGGATTTATAAGAGATATACGTAGATGATATTTTTATCCTCACACACAAATATAACGAAGAAATAAAATTCAGAAGCATTCAACAGCCTTGATCAAGACATGTAGTTTATCTTTGAAAAACAAAATTATGCAGACCAATTACCGTTCTTAGACACGTTGGTAACAAATACTACAAAAGGTTTTAAAGTACAGTTTTATACGAAACACACAGCTTCCTGTCAGGTTTTACCGTTCAGTTCAGCTACCCCCATATCAACAAAACATAACATGATATCTGTAATGAATTTCATAGTAGCTCAAGTGAAAGAATAGTTTTTGGTAGGATTACGCCAAGTACAAAAGTTATTTATTCAAAGCAACCACAGTTCATAAATAGTATAAAGTGCACAATAGAGAAAACAAACTCAGTTAACCCAAAGGAGAAACAAAACTAAAAAAGAAAATGGAGAAAAAAAAAAGTTGCATTTATTTAATCCCATGCAAGAATGAAGGGTGTTAGTGTATTGGCAACACCGGAAGTAGATTAAAAAAACGAATATCAGGACATAAAAGTTGCATTTAAACATAAATGGATCCAACATCAATATGCATGAAAAAAAACCATAACATAGAATTCAACAATGCCATAATAATTACTGAAGAAACTAATAAATATAAAAGAGAATTAAAAGAAAGCTATTTTATTTCTCTGTTAGGATCTTATCAATTGCCAATAATATTATAAGATCTTACATTAAGAATTATAGGTACGAAATGAGGAGAAGAAAAGAAAGAAAAAATTAAAGACAACTGAAAGATAAGAAATAAATAACACAGCTTAATGTCACTCATCCGGGATATCCTGCCACTCCCAGACAAAGTTTTGACGCAGGAATTAATCTTCCCAAGGAGCAATAAATTATCCATTCAATCAGTGAGGAAAACCAGTTAACCTTCCAAAGAAGCAAGAAATTTCTTAACCAATCAGTGAGGAGAACGAGGTCGGTTAATCAACCCAGGAGCACCGAAGGAGTGGACCAATTAAAAAAGCTAGTTATTTAATTCCATCGACTATATTAATGTGATGTATAACCTTGTTGCTTAGTTGACAACGATCTTCGTGTAGGAGATCGAAAGACTCCTTTTATATAAGGTAGGTTGCCCAAATAAGGCCCGGTTCCAAATAAGGCCCATCTTCGTTTTATTAATAGAACGTTGACAATTTACCAAAATTAGTTATGTTTCAGACAGGTCCTGGCTTCTAGCGGCTACACCAAAAATTAGGTCCGTTGAAGTGGACTATTTCGCCATGTTTGTTTCAGTTGAACAGTAAAAGTCTTCCAAAGCTTTTCTCGTTCCTATTTCAACTTAATTTGAAAAATCGTTCCCATTTTTTGGCAACATAACATACATGGGCATATTTTATATCATTTTAAAGTAAGTCATGAGTAGAATAATGATATTTGAACAGGTCTTTCCAAATAAGACCCTTCAGTTATATTATCAAAACTGTTATTACAGAAAAAATTTCAAATGCAACTGATTCTAAATTCGTATTTTCATAACAGCACACCTTAAACTACCTTTCAAGACAGTTTTCAGAATGTTCACTCTTGCAGTAGAAATATAAAAAAATCTTTAAACGTTAGGTGGGCCTTATTTGGTGCATTTACCTTATTTTAGATTTTCAATTGTTTTAGTTGTGCAGTGTCCTTACTGCTCATTTTAAACAACCAAGTAGATACATTGCACATTAAACAAACTACTCACGAGCAATTTAACAAAAACAACTTTAACAGCTGAACTCATATAGACGATTAATGTTTCCTATATTTATTATAGCAAGTAAGATTAGTGTTCCAACAATTACCGGTGGCAATCTCAGGAGATTTGGTTTTGTGTGTTGCAAATGAAAGTTAAACACGACAGGCAACAGATCATGAAATGGGTTACACTTTTGAGCCAAACTGGTCAATGGCAGTAATTACCCGGAAGTGAAATGGCAACTGAATCAAGTCACAGATGTAATTAAAGTAGTCCTCTTCATATAGAATCAGTAAAAGTTATTAAGAATAACACCTATAAAATGAAGATGAAACCAAAACAAACCTCAAATTCAGTCCCTGTGGGTTTTTTTTTTCCTCAGTTGATTTTAATTAAATATCGCTTTAGAGAAAGAAGAATGTGGGTTTTTCAATTTAGTGCTTTCAGATGCAAACGCTAGCACTTCGATTTAGACTATTAAAAAAACTTTTCCCAAGAATAATTGAAAATGATAACCTCTTTAAAAGTTATTGGGGAAGAGTCCCTCACAACATGAACAACCTTCGTGACCCTGCCCTACCTATATTTACCGTAGCAAACCGATGACACCACGAACAACGCAACTAATGAATATACGGTGATACTAAGTAGTAATGTTATTATTAAAATATAAAAAAAGTGTTTGAAAAATACAGCCAAATTTGCTATAAAGTTCACTGTTCTGTTTTCGGAAATTGTGATACTGGAAATCCAAGATAGCCTATTTCATGTTTTCTGACCATCGTCAGTTGAATCCAAAACAGATCAGTGAACTCTTAGTCTTGTGCGTTTTTGATTTAGTTTTCAAGTAATTGTTTCGACGCACATTAAATATTTATATTATATGTTTTTCTTTGTTGTGTAATAACTTCTGTTATTGTGTAAATTAACTATTTGGACCCTAAATAGAATGAAGAAGTAGAAATTAAATTATCAAACAAGATTAATCTTTTGTTAAAATTGTTTATTAAATTTTTCTTTTTAATTAAATGATAGTGAATTTCAAAGTTTGGATCGTAAAAAGTAATAATTACTTTCTCCAACAGTTTCACAATTGTGTTAAACGTGCGGAATTTTAGACCTAAAACTATCTCTTTCCTTAAGTGCACTTATGGTGACTTACGATCAGGACTTAAACCTTCAAGAGCTAATGGTTGCTCCCAAAAAATCCTGTCCTTTAGATTATCTGAGAACGGATAAAAGCTATCAGCTGATGCTCGAGCGAAGGCAGTGCGGGTAGTTATAATTCAGAAGGCTTTTTTTTCTTATCGCTACTTTCCTCCCCTCAGCACCCATGTGCATGTTGAGAGAGAAAACAAGTGCAGTGAGCAGATGTCTTGCACCTGCAGGAAGACACAAAAGGCTTCACGGCGTCTTTTTACCTGAGATGGGGAATTACGAACCACACGCTTCCCTCCAACGCGCCAGCGAAGAGCTGACAGGAAACACAGTCTAACATTAGACTTAGAAAAGCGATTTCAAGCAAGAAATGACAGTTCAAGGATAATCAAGGATATCTATCTTCAGATTTGACACTTTAATTAAGAATCTATGCCAGACTCAAGGAATTCACGCAGAGAAACCATTCTTTTTAATACAAGGAAAAAAAACTCAATGGAGTTAATGTCGTAATTAAAGGAAATGTCTTCGAATTTTTAAGGCAAGTTCTTAAAGAAATAAAAGAACAGTTTTGATATCAATTATCAAAAGTTTCCAGGATTTTAAATTAAGATCAATCAATAGAATGAGTGAGTGTACTATTTGGAAACTTTTTTTTCTAATCTTTTTTATTTTTCAACCTTATCTTCGATTTGCTTTCAAAGACTGACAACACTCAATATGTTTGTATCACAAATAATGGGTTCTTAAAATATTAAGACTTTTCACAGCAATGACAGTTGAATAAGTCTACAATGTAGAAAGAAATATTCAAAACAGAAAGTCACATTTCTCTTAAAGGAAATCTTAAAGGCATTTTATTTTAAACAAAATTGTCCACAATATTTATCACTGTCAACAATCATGTATGTCATGTACGATACCTTCAGATATATGAGGAAAACGCGTGCAACTACTTATGGATAATTTAACAGTGAACTATCTATTTACAGTGATTATATAAACTATATATTTCAGTGTTTCTTTTAAGTAGTTGTAATGCTTTTAATTTCATAAATTGCAAATGATTAATGAAAACATTTAAATAATGTATAGAAAATCATATATACTGTATAAAATAAATAAAAGTAATCTATTATGGAAAAAAAAATTTACATTTACTACAGAAAATAATGAATATAAACTGTACATCGAAAAAGAATAAATAAATACAAAGAAATGAAAATTAAATAGGATACAGCTACATGTTTCATAAATAGGACGTCGTAAGAGGTAGACAAACAGAAACACTTGCTATTTGTACAGTTATCTTTTTAATATCTAGTTGGTCCACCTTGAGCATTCTGAACATTTGACGAGGAAAAGTTAAGGGGTTTTTTTTTTCAATCCTCCAGTAAAAATCTCTGTCAAGTTAGCGAATGATGATGGAAGATCTCTTACTCTAATTTCCGGCTGAAAATATTTTCATAAGGTTCGTGATAATAAAACCATAATACAGAAATTGGGACAATGGACACTTGAGGTTAGGCGGGGCTTCTTAGTTCCAAAATAGCCCACCAGGCTATTTCTTGACTTGTGAGATAAACAATGCCATGTGCTTCGTTTTAACCCCTGTAGATATAGAGGGTGAACTAAAAGATTTGATTTAGATGTCTTCCAAAATTTTCGGATCGGATGTAGTGTTGATTATAGCCTATTAAAGAAGACAACAGCAATATATTACAACGAAAGATATAATATAATGAACCACTTGAGGATAGGCGGGGCTTCGTAGTTACAAAATATCCCACAAGGCTACTGCTTGGCTTGTGGGATAAACAAAGCCACATGCTTTATTTTAACTCGTGTCGATATAGAGGAAATATTATATTAAAGAAGGATATTCCAAGCGTTTTACAGAATTATTACGATAAGGAACTGCACACTCCTGAACCATTCCGTCTTGAAATATCAAAAATCTACGATTTTTTTGAGTAATTCACACTAAGGTATATGTTTTTTTTAATCCCATAAGCTCTCGCCGCATGCGCTTACACGTCTTACGTGACATAGATAGGGGCGTAAACCTCAAGTGGTCCATTGTCTGCACCACTGCATACACATGATCCTGGAAAACACATTTCAGCTCCACACAAGATCTTCAGAATGACAAAGTGTTATGTGATGTAATTACCTACATCATCACAGACCATGCTTAACAGTTGATATCAAGAAATCTTGATGTATGTTTTTGGAGAAACAAACTGAAAGACGATATTGTGGTTCTCCGTATAGGCTATAAGCTCTCCTTGTAGTGGAAAACCAAACTGAAAGACGATTTATCAAACATATCATTCGTCAACTAGTGTGGATGACTTCTGATATGCTCTGCTTCATTGAATGCGTTGCTTTCCGTATTAATGTCAGTAACGAAAAGTTTGCGTAGCACGGCCGTCAATATTTATTGTGCGAAGTCTCTGAAATTTGTTCTTTTTTAAATGGGATTTTCTCGACCAATGTTAATTATTAATAGCTTTGCCGTGGCTTTATGTTTTTGGTGCAGAAGTAGTGTTACTTGGCGGTTTCTGTTTGACATCTTTTTTCCTTCAACAGGCAACAATTATTTCTTATTTCAATCGATAGACGCAATCTCAGAAATTGTTCTTTTGGGTAAACTACGATTTTCATCTGTTTACTCACAGAAGTCTCTACTGGATGCGTGTCATTGGTAATGCCTTTGGAAATCACTGATTGACCTTTTTTCATTGTTGCTACCCAAGAAGCATCTTATCTGCGGTTGTAGCGTGAAAAGGGATAGACGATTTATATATACAGATAGGATACTGGCATCCCTTTCAGATGTACATACTGTACGTACTTACGCCCTATATATACGTATATCATACAGCTGAAGCTGCGTCACAAGGACGATTTCCAACGATAGTGTTTCTTTTTCAGTGGGCATTTCCATTATGCTGCGCTACCAACAATCTTTGTTGCGCTATGCTCTGATTTTTCTTTTTTTTATTATTCGATAAATATAAAGATATTTTCAACTCTAGCAATGTTGAAATTGCGGAGTCTGAAGGACTTTGAAAGGATATGCTACGAAGACCCAAGAGAATTGATTTTTATGCTTTTAAAGATTTAAGATAAAAATTAAGGTTTTTATTCCCCCCTCCCCCACAGAATTCCAGTTCATTATTATCAGAATCTTTAAATCATCCAATTCTAGTTCAGAGTTTTTAATTTCCTCTCACATTTCTTCATCTGAAGGATTTCATTCAGTTATTTATTAATCCAGAACATTCAATAATATTGAATTTTATTTTCAATTTTTTTTCTTTATTGTCTAAACTTGTCATTTTTTTCCCTCCCTCTGCTTCTATCTATTTTAGTGTAATCCATTTTAACATGGATGAAAGGCAATCAAACCCTTACAATTATGCACTGTTTAGAGAAATATACTGCACTTACTGCAAATTTAAGCCTTTAGTATACTGCAAATTAAGCCTTTCAAATTATAAATCACCATCTCTTTTAATTGTCTCAAAATAAGTATTCCAAAAGTTATGAATGACCTTTATCCCTCATAAAGTCAGAGGTTTCTTAATAAAAAAAAGCCTGATATATCTTAGCAATTGCGACAACTTAAAATTGTATTGTTGAAGGCTTTTAAGTCCATAAAGTTCAATAATGCTTTTCTGTAAGAAATGGAAATTTAGAATATTCCTGTATTTGTGATTTAAGTGGGTGATCATTGCGGTATTAAATACACATACTATATATGCATTATTTCCATTGAACTTTGTAATGAACGCCAATGTGTAAAGGCGCTGCAATATTTTTTAAATATAATAAAATAAAATTATAACAGAACAACAATCAAGTCAGTGAAAACTAAGTTTGAAATTATCTTAGTAAGAAGACAGTTAAGCAACAAATGCAGAAATGTCTATTTAGGAAATGAAACAAAAGCATAAAAGTCTTTGTGTTGCATAAGAACCTACACAAAGATAAGTCTGCAATCGAAATTTGTATAAAGAAAAAAATATTTTCGCACTGGAATCTGTTCAATATAACAAGTAGCTCATTTTTGGAGATGTTTCAACTTGCATTTTATTTATCAGGACAAATATATTTCTGTAGATTTTTGAAAAAAATGGCAAACATCATTTACATAAAGAAATGAGATTGAGTTCAGTAAGACAACTAGAGGCTAAACTAGAGGCTTGTTTTATAATTCAAATTAGAGAAACAGAATTTTCTTTAGTTGTCGCAAGTGTTGGAACTGATTGTCATTCTGGTCCAGACACTGATGTTATCGAGAACTAATGGAATTGTAAACATTTACAGGCCACACCTCACTAATTTTCTTTCTTTTTTCAGCTGTAATTAATTGAAATAATGGCTGAAATAAGACTAAGCTGTAACAAAAGAAAATTTGTCCTAAAATGGTACTGGATGAGAAAGAAATCGAACAGATGGATTATGGTGAAAGGTAGCATTAAATATCCCCCGCCGTTCACTAAGTATCATACCACAGGACATTTTTTTTTTGGGGGGGGGGGGAACACGTCAAAGCGACAAAAATTAATGAATTAACAGCAAGGAATTAATGAAAGCAGAAGGATTCCTGATGTTTGCATTTCCATTAGTTCGCATTCAGTGCCTGGACCAGAATGACCATCAATTCCAACACCTGCGATGACTACAGAAAATTTTATGTTTCTCTATTTTATTTTGAATTATAAATTTAAATTTATCTTAAGAAATATTAAATTTATAATCATTTAAAGTGAATCTACATTTTTTTTTGGACACCTGAAAACAGGCATGGATAGAAGCCCCCCCCCCCCCCATCATTCCAATCCACATACTTTATTTTAAAACATTTCATAAAGATTTCTTACCAAATGAAAGCAATTTACTTTGATAAATTTTCTTGTAAAATTAGTTTTTATTTAGATTAAAAACTTCCACTGTGGAATTGGGAAGTGAATTTACTGCGTAAAAGTCGTTGTTTACAGTTTCGTAATAAGACTTTTGTAAGTAAAGACTTTTGTCTATTGCTAAAAATTGTATTTTCCTCTATTATACAGTACATTTATCAGACAGTACATTTATTACACACTAACAACTATTGTGTAATCAAATTGGTTTTATATTCTGATGACAAACTACAGAACTACAAAATAAAGTTTAAAACTAAAATGAAATGTATTTCAGACATTCCTAAGGTTTTGTATTTTTTTTTTTTTCAAAATAATCAGTTCTTCTACTTATGAAAGTGGGAAATAAATAAGAAAACCTGCGTAATTAATATGAGAATAGAAAAGTCATTAAATGGGATCACTTATTTATTTACACTGGAACCTCCAAAAAATCTCTGAAAAGCATTAAAATGTAATCAAACTAATCTGCAAAATCTCTATCAATGGAAGAATGAGTAATAAGGGAGGGACTGAAAAAGATCCTTGATAAATACATTTATTTGGAAATTATTCGGATCGGAATTACACTGCTCAAAAAATTGAGGGGCAGTGCATACACCCAAATACAAAACACCAAAAACAGAGGCATTTGAGATTATTTATTAAAGAACATCAGAGAAGCAAATGACACGAAAATGGAAGTTGTCTGATTACGTTAATGTGATGCAAAACGTTAATTTGTATGTTTACCCACAACCCTGTATAAAGAACTGGCACAGCTGGGTTATCTCCACTTTCCTAGATCAACAAAACAGTATTAGAATCGTTGAGTGCCAGCTGAAAGTGCCCCTGCAACGGGATTTACCCGAATCCAAAGCATAGAGATTCATAGGGCGTCTTGAAGCTGGCCAAACACAGATGACGGTGGCAGCAGCGGTTGGAACCTCCCAAAGCGTAATTAGTAGACTCTGGAATCGCTTCAGAGAGACTGGCACAATATGAAGAAGACCAGGGCAGGGTCGCCCACGTGCCACCACTGCAAGAGATGATCGCTACTTGACGAAAGAACCGGCGAAGCAATCCGACTGAATTGCGGGGACAGTTTCTCGCTGCTGCTGGACGACGGGTGCGACGGACAGGTACGACAGACGGACGGACGGGTGGACTCAGACCGTTCCTTAATCGACTCCCTCTCGGTGAACTGTGTCCGGCGACCAATGGTATGCATTCCGTTAACTGCTGAACGTCACAGAACCCGCAGAAGGTTGGCTGAAATGCATCTTCCTTGGATCCTTGAAGAATGGTTCACGGTTCTTTTCAGTGACGAGTCAAGATTCAGCCTGACAATTGTCGTGCCCTATGTGGCGTGAACGTGGAACACGGGAGAATCCACATTTCGTGCAAGAAAGACATTTCTTTGCTGGAGGTGGAATCATGGTGTGGGCAGGCATCAGCATTGGTGGTCGTACTAACCTCCATGTTGTTGGTAATGGAACGGTGAATGTTGTAAGATATTGGGATGAAATTCTACAGCCTATGCTGGAGTAGTTGGGGCCAACTTTTTTAAGTTGAACGATAATGCACGCCCCCACCATGCACATCTTGTCAACAACAAACATGCTGCAAGAGGCTGGAATCGAGGCATGAACTGGCCTTCACGTTCTCCAGACCTGAATCCCATCGAACACGCTAGGGATGCACTAGGAAGACGTGTTGTCAGTCATTTCCCATAACACTTCCTGAGCTGGAAGTTGCCCAGTTGCAAGACTTGCCACGAATCTCGCATGAAGTGCTGGACATTTTGATCCTCTCCATACCTCATCGCTCGCAGTGTGTTGTAGCAGTCTCAGGTGACCATATACCCTACTGAACAGTCAATGTGCGATACATTTTTCACATGTGAATATTAACCCCCGTCCATGTGTCACATTCTGCTCAATCCCAATAAATGGATTATGAATCTCATTTGTATATTCACACAACTTCCCATTTTCGTGTCGTTTGCTTCTGATGATGATGTTCAGAGAAGCATAAATAAACTCAAATGCCTCTGTTTTTGTATCATTTCGCACAATATATACACTGAATTTTGTGAGCAGTGTATTTGGAAGTTATTCGAAAGTAGGAATGACTGATTATTATCTCTGTTTATTTATTTAATTATTTAAATAAATTTCTGAATGGGAATTTAATTCATGTCAGTTACTTAATGTTGTAAAGAAAGAAACTTACTCTTTATTTTCAGAAATTCAGAGAAAGAATTTTGTTGCGAAAATTACTTAAGGAAATTTAAATATTAAAGAAGTAGCACTAAGGTACGTAGGAGTAATTTTTTTAGATGAGTTTCGTATATTCTGGCCCGTTTGTGTCTGTCTAAATACCTCAAGTTAAGAAAGGACGGTGTTTTTATGACATTAAGGTAAACAAATCTCAATTTCACCGATAGTGGATAAAAATTCAGGACCATAAAGTGTGGCTAATTTTTCATCTTCAGAGCTTTTAATACATGAAAGGTGTCTCCTCCTAGAGGCTGACTTTGAAACAATCAAAACACAAAAGTATTGTTGTTAAGATATTATTATTAACTCTTTTCTCTTTAACATTTTTGATTTGTCTTTTCTTTCTTTTTTGATTTTATTACAAGACTGAAACCTCTTCAGAACTTAAAATAAACAGCGCATTCTTAATGCAATGAATGAGTGTTGTATTTCACCAAGCACATAGTGTTTAGTTTTTAATGTTAAATATTTTTTTTTTTTAATAGCTTCAAAGTAAGGATTTCTGAATAAATTTCAATAAAATTTAAAGATCAGAAATAGAACGGAGAAAAACCTAACAAAATAATAATAATACTAATAATAAATAAAATAATTATAAAAAGCTTTAAAAATTAATTTAAAAAGCAAGTTTTACAATAAAAAAAATCTTCATCTTAGTATTTCTTAATGTCAATTAATTTCGTTGATGCTTTTCTATGGAAATATTTCAAACTAATTTAATCCCTTTCACATTTCTTCACTTAAAAACTTTTAAACCAAGCATCATATTCTTCTCTTTCTATTAAATAACTTATCATTGTAATTCTTAAGTTATCGAAACCTTTGTATTACGTGTTTTCCTCTTGCCAACGTTTATTCATACGTAGTTGCCTTATTTCCTTCAATTGATCAAATATTAATGTTTAATGCGATATTTCTAATTCGCTTTCATTTTCTCTACTTCCTTTCAGCTTATTATCGAGTAGTTCTGTCTCTTAACTCTTTTTCGCTTTTCTTTTTCTGTCTTTCCTTTTAACATTTTCCATTCGGTGGTGTTTTCTTTCGTTCTTCATTTCCCTAACAAGACCCTCAGTTATTCGAAACTTCTAAAAAAAATCGAGGGATTCAGTTTTTTTTCTTTCTTAAAGACGCCCGAAGTATTTCAACCAAAAAAGCAGACTAAGATCATTTAGAGTTGTTGAATTTAAAACTCTTTATTAGCATTTTTTTCACCACTTTGGATGTTTATGAATCGACTAACTGAAGAATAGAATTTGTCCTTTGTATATTTTCAATCAATTAATCATTATTTACTTTAAAATATTTATTAAAATTCTAATGTTGTTTTACGGGTTCTAATAATTCACCATAATATGTTTGAATACTTAATTGATTTCGGTAATTGATGGCTTAAATTACCTGCTATTTTTCCTCTCGAATTCAATTGAAATTAAGCAATCATTTAACATTTTGACTCTCCGAATAAGATCTTACGTTCATTTCAAAATGTGACGAGACATTCTATAAAAAGTAGTTGTTTTTCGTTTTATCCAAAAAAGTAGCTAAGGTATATATATAAATTATTGTATTTAGAAAAAACGAAAAAATTAAGACGTTCGAAGGAACCGCTACAAATTAAAAAAAAAAGAGAAATGGCGATGTTGATGTTGATCTATTTTTAAATATTCATTTTGAATCTGATTTTGATCTTCTCAACAGACGAATTCTCAAAAATAAAAAAAGGGGCAAGATCCATGGCATTCAATATATTTAGCAAATAGTTTTTGTGGAAGATTCAAAACAGCGCATTTTGATCACAGCAACAAGAGTCATTTTTCAATGAGGAAAGATTTGCTTCAGTCATATTTTCGGGCTTTGTTTTCTCGACTAAGGTCCTCTTGTCATCTAAGCTCGATTTTTTAACTCTTCTCTCACCTGAGACGTATTTCTTCTGTTTAATTCCTGAAAAAATAATTATCTCTGCCAAAATTTTGTAGGTTCCGACACAAAAGAAAACTGAATACAAAAGCAAAGTGTTCTCGATTATCAAATAATAATAAATATATATAAATATTCTGTATATTAGAGCTAAGGTACTGTCGAACCTCAATGAAAAAAACTTGTTCGTTAGGTATCTGTGTTATTAACCAATAGATCTTTATTATTGTAGATCATTTTAGTTAATTGGATATAATACTTGAAAATTCTGTTACGTAGTAAAAGGAATTCACATATTAAGGTTATTTAATGCTTTTATTTGATGGACAGCGGAAAGTTTGACTTCAATTTAAATGTAACGAGATTTCTGGAAAATGAGCAGACGCATCCCTGGACGTTTGCAAAACTTTTAATAACTCCTAACCGAGTAGAATCACCACCGTGGATTGAAGGTGTAGTTAACAAATATTGGCTACTACAGCAAAAGACAACATATCTTTCAATGTTGTGAACTCTGACCTCAATTATTCACTTTGCCTCAGTTAATCTTAATAGAAAAATGGTTGACATTTTACGGATTTAGAATAGAATGGACGTCAAAAGGGCAAATGACAGAGGGAAGGACTAATGAACAAAGTCCAGACTTTAATCTCTTTCATATTCAGCTGCAGGACGAGCTCTATTGTGAAAGTTCGTTTTTGATCTTAATTTTTAATGACCTGTTTTAAAATGACTTAAGTTGGACGAATTAAATTTTGAGTCTATTAACAATTCAAGTATGGGCAAAACTTACGAAATACAAATTTCTTACATATTTCAATTAGTATAAATTTGATTATTTTTTTCCATTTAAGTTTAATTTTTAATATAATTATATTAATTATATAATTATTTAATAAATCGCTGAATTCTTCATAATTGCTTTTGAACTATTCTATTCTATTGAAAGTACCTTTATTAATAATACATTAGATGAACATAAGATAAAAACACATGCAAAAAGAGATACAAGATGAACTGCTTGTAAAATCCCTTCTTCCGATTACACGAAAAATTCTTTTCTTTTTCCTATATCAGGAGGATATTTTAGCTAAATGGAATGAATTTTTGCCATTTCTTCTATTTCATAGAAACTTTAAACTCATCACTTCGTATTTCTAGGTTTTTTTAAATAAATACCTTATATGCCTGAATATAACATTCATCATTGTTACAATAGAACAACTTCAAAAGCATAACAAATTGATGAAATTTCAATGAAATATAGTTCATTTTAAATCTTGCGACACCGATGCACTTGTCAAGTAAGATAAAAATACAATAAAATTGTTTAAAAAAAACTACTACTAGTTTCGGCCCATGATTAAAGGGGGTCTTCTTCCGGTAAAGTAATCCAAAGACTAAAAACATGCGTTTAAATAGCCAAAGGAACCCTGGTGCAAAGTGGGAATGGAAATGGCAGGCGATTATTAGAATGCAGCTGGAAGATACGATTTTTAACAGGAGGGGGGGGGGGGTATTATTCTATTAGAATGATGGGGGTAAACTGATTTATTTTTATTTTATTAAAACTGTTATTTGTGTTTAAGAAAGTTTACGTTTCTTAAGGCCATATTTTGCCATATTTTGTATGGATAAGACACGGTTGTAACAAAAAGGGTTAGTTAAAATATGAGTTGCATTTGCGCAAGAAGTCATTTTGCTCATTGCATAAAATGGAAACCTGTTCAAAATTGATATGATGTTGCTTATCTTTTGAATGTGTGACGGTATTATAATTACAATCGTCATTGTCCAA